>CM061747.1:152980277-153492836 GCA_030979885.1 Lolium multiflorum
TCGGGTACCTAACGCGTCCGTTAGGATTTTTCTTTGTATCTGTTGATACGGAAAAAAGTAGCAATCCGCCGTCAGAGACGGTGCCACGCCGCTCAGAACGGATCTGGGTCTTACCTTCGCAAAGTTTTGCGGCATTCAGAGATTTATTCGCAACTTTTAGCGCTCTGAGAATATTTTGTCGAGTGCTTTTCGGCTGTTGGAATAGCACATTTTATCGAGTCATATTTGATGACTTATTTTGTCTTCCCGATGGGAGTATATGTAGAGTTATCTGTGTAACTCGAAATATACTCACTTCTACTTCTTTCTTTTAATGAAAATTCATCGGGCACGCGAACAGCGTTCCCGATGGGAGTAGCCCCCGAGGCTACAGCCAAGACTTGTGCTTGGGTGTAGGCTCCACAGATTAGTATCCTTTGCCGCTATATTTATAATCCTTCTCGATATTTTTCTATTTATCGGGTGCGCGATCAGCCCGATGGGAGTAGCCCCGAGGCTATGAACAAATGCTTGCATTTGGTCATAGGCTCTCGTCAATTCTATCTTGTCATACTCGAAATTTTCTCTTTTCCAGAGTAGCCCCCGAGCGTTTGGGCAAAAACTTGTATTTGATCAAAGGCTCCCGAAATAATCTTGCGTTGTCGATAAACTCTCCAAGCTTCATAGTCGAGCTTTTCTTTTACCTTGATGACGTCGTTGCTGATGATAACCACGATTTCTGTTTTGGAAATATGCGATAACCGCTTCTCTCACTGCCTTGTGGGTCCTAAGTAACCATTATCTTGACACGTCGTTCTAGTGGGGGACACACGTCCTCCGCTTTTTCTGGCGCACGTACCGTAACTTCTCAATGTTAAAATACTGTTTTACCCTCGTCTCCACGTGGTTATCATCTGCCGTATACTTTTCCATCCAACGGTCCGTCGCTTCACCGCACCTCTATATAAGATCTCCTTCTTCTACCTCGAGCACTTCCGCTCGCGCCGTTCCCCTGCTTCTACCTGCAAAACTTCCTCCTGCGCCCCACAACTCTCAGAGCTCATCTCTTCCCAGCTGCATTCCTCCGCCATTGTTGATGCCACCGCGTCGCTTGACCAGGCACACCACGCCGGAATCATCAATGGCTGCCGCGGATCTAGGAACCGCGGAGTGGGAAAGGTCCAAGATCACCAACCAGGACATCAATCTCCTGAAGAAGCTGGGGATTAGCAAGAAACCCAAGGCGGTGTGCTTCCCAGTGAAGAGAGCTACCCATCCCCTCCAATCGGGTAAGTTTCGTCGATCATCTCATCCGCGGTCTTCCGCCCCCATTCATCCTTTTCTTCGAGGGTTGTTGTTTACGGTCTCCAACTTCACCACCTCACGCCCCAACTCAATCCTTCATATTTCCATCTTCATCACCCTCTGCGAAGCCTTCCGGTGTCCAGCCTAATTGGGCATTATGGAAGCGCATTTTCTTCTGTCGCCGTAATGGCTCTTCCAATGGCCTATAACATAGGCGGCGTTGTTATTTCCGTTCGCTCCTCAGTCAATTACTTCGACGTCAAACTCCCTGACTCCGTTCAAGGATGGCGCAAGAAGTGGTTGTATATTCAGGAAGAAAACCATGGATGCGCTGAAGACAATATCCCTCCTTTTGATGGTGCCGAGAAAATCCTTCGCCGCCGTTCTTGGGATGCAGAGGCTACCGAAGAGGAAAAAGCTTCGACAGAGGCCTTGATGACTCGCATCCATGAGTTGCAGAATACTCGTGGCAAAGAACTGTCCTGGTATCCAAATTACAGCGTATTTCCTTAGAGCCAGAGTGCAGCCTCTTCAGGCCCGCAAAAACCCTCTCTGGAATTATGCTGGCGATGAAGATACATATCGTTTGTCGACAAATCTGGAAGTCAAGGATTTGGATAGGCTTGTCCGAAAAATCTCATCTCTCAACAAAAAAGATCCCATCCCTTCCTCTTGTCGTGTAAAACCATACAACGCCACCAATGCGCTTCCTAAGGTAAACATTGTCGCTTAATTTGTTATTGCCTTGCTATTTTTATTGTTACTCCTTTTTTGACATCCTTCCTTATTTTTATACAGGACCATCCAAATCTTGTTTCGCTTCCTCCCCTTCCTGAAGGTGGAGAAGTCGAAGAAAGGGCGGTTATTTCCGATGATAACCAAGATGCCCCCTCTTTTGTGACTGAACCCGCAGAATCTCGAAAATCTGCGGGATCTGATGAAAAGGAGGGTGCCTCTGAGGCCACTACGTCGGCACAATCTCCTCCTCCCGCTGTTTCTCCAAAGAACAAAAGGAAGAGGAATGATGTCGAAGATTCCGGCACCTCTAAGCCCGAAGAAGCTGTTCCTTCACGCCAGAAGGCAGCTTATGATCCATATCTCGAGACCCTCATCAGTTCGTAAGTTCCTCTTTTCTCTCTTTTTTTTATTTCACTTGAAGATTTTTGTCTATATTGCTTTTTATATTGCCGACATTTAATCGTAGTGATGATGAGGAAGTAGTACCAGCTTCCAATGTGGCGGCTCGAACGAGCACGTCACATACTCTAGTCGCCTCAGAGACGCCAGTTGAAGGAGAGGAAACTTCGCCTCCTCAACAAAACGTTGGCGCTGCTACTCCTCCTTCAAGCCCCCTTGTCCCTTCACCAAAAAGGGCAAGGATTGACACAATCCCGGAGCCTACTCTCCAAATAAGTAGCTCCTCTAGCCCTCTCTTGGATGATGTAAGTTCTTAATTTGCTTGTCATTACCTATATTTCCTTCGTTTGCTTCTGTATGCCATCATTTTTTCCATACCGACATTTTCTTTTCTTTGTCCTTCCTTGATAGCCTATGATCAAAGAGCTTCTTCGCATTGGTGCCCAATTCATTGGGTACCGTGATTACGCCAGCAAGACTGAAGGTAATGCTCGACTATTTTTTGCTTCCTTTCTGCATGACTTGTCGACGTCGACATTTTTATCTAATCTTAACTTTCTTTGCAGAAAAACTGGCAGAAGCCAACGAGCGTGCTAATACACTTGCTCAAAAATTAGAGCAATGTGAAGAGGCTCGTAAGAAGGCCGAGTCAGATGCCGTTCAAGCTAGGCGAGAAGCTGACAAAGCCAAGGCGATGCTGCCGGTGTCGAAGATCTTCAACGTCTGCACGATGCCGAGACTTCGTTAAGCGAGCACATAACTGCACAATCCGCTCGTGAAGAAGCGATCACTAAACGTCTAAGGACGCAAAATCGTCGCTTTGTCGTAAGTATCAACCACTTCATATCCTTTGGATTTTTCTTTTCTGCACTCATTTGTTGATCGGATTTTTTTTTATTTTGACAGATAAGACCTCTCAAGAATTTGAACTTGAAGATCCCGACAATGATCCTCTTCTTGACGGTTCGTTCCTTGAATTTCATGGGACGGAAGCGCGTGAGGGCATTGATGAAGCCAGACAGGGCTGTCGCGGCTCTTCCCCTACTTTCCCGAAGAAAGAGGAACCCGAATTTTCCTTGCTCTTGCCAAGTGCTTTAATCCTCCCGAAGATCTTGGGCTGAAGATGCGCCATGAAAATATGAAGGTTGCCGTTGAAAGCACTGTTGCCTTGGTTGCTGATAGTCAACAGACCATTGACTGGGCAACAGAGCAGATAGAGCAAGCAAAATGGCGATCATTGATCAAGGCGGCAAAGCTGAATACGAAGAAAATCCTGGCCTATCTCGGGATCAAACCATCTTCAACTCCTAGCTCACAAGGCCGGAGGTCTAATTGAATGCCTTTGTTTTTTCTATATTTTGCTTTCTTTATTTCTTTTGTGTTGTCGCCATTCTAGCCTTGGCGACAATTACCCCGTCAATCCCTTTGGAGAACTTCTTTTGTAATGTCCGTGTAAACTTTCTAAAAATCAATGAAATTCCTCTTGGTACTATCATTGATCCTGGGATTTTCTTTTCCAGTTAATATTTGATAATTATTCGACCAACCCTTGCTCTCCTGATGCTTCCCTGCCTTCCTTCCGAAGAAAATACTAGTCGATGATAATCTCCTTGAAGGTTCTTCAAGCAAACCTTTGTCGGAAGATTTACAAGAACTTCGACAACAACTTCAATCCATGAAGAAACAAACTCTAGCAATGATGGAACAATCTCGGAAAGCGTCTGAACAAGAGAAACTTGCTCTTCAACAAGCCAAAGAGGCTATGGTTGCCAAGGATACTGCTGTATTGGAAGCAAAAGGAGCTACTACCCGAGAAAATAGCATGCTCGAGCTAATGTTGGAAGCTAGCACGGATATGTTAGGTATGTATCTCCAACCTCACGATGCCTCCTCTTTATTTTGTTGTGCCTGTTTCTTGCCTTGTTGCCTAATAGGCTCGGTTCTTGATGCTGCCGCCGAAGATCGAAGAGTGAACGAGAGAACGAATCTTCTTGTCAACCTTTCCCTTAACCATGGCTGTTTATTTTGGGCCACCCCTGAACGAACCCAGCAGATTGTCAGGTTCCAAGATCGTGCTTGCCAAGTGCGCGAATTTCTCAATTTTTGCACGACAACATTAACCCTTGTTTTCAAGACTTTGTTTCCTCGAAATGAGGTTCCCGCAACTCTTCCTGAATTGCTAGAGACCTTCAGAGATGCTCCGTATTCATAATTTTGTGCGAGCCCAATTGACTGCTGGAGCAAGATTGCCATGATTATGATAAATATTTGCCATCCAAAATTAGACCTGACGAAGATTGTCGTTGATTGGGCGAAAAAATCGCGGCGGAAGAATGATATTGACACAATCAATGAAATGGTGACTCCTGTGGCCGAGTCGATGATAGATGAGCTTCTTCGGATGGACTCAGAATTCTTCGTCAAGGGATCTTATGTTGAGCATAAAACAACCAGAGGCTTGTCAATAGATAGTATTTTAGGTTTTGACTGATTTGTTCCATATGGCAAAACCTTGTCAAAGAAATTTGTTGTATATTGCAAAGTGCTCTATATTGTTGGAGCCCCCGAGCCTTTTGGCTAGAATTTGTACTGTTTTTTCCCTTTCGAGGATTTCTCCTTCTGTTGTAATAAGACATCTTGATGGACTGCAAGCCCTCGAGTATTTTAGTGTCGGAGTTCTATATTTTTGTTGCAAAGGTTCTTGGACCAAAGCAATGAGATTTTTGACGTGTGTACTATATTTAAAATTACTAGCTTCCGATTTATGTATTTGGCGAGGTATTATTATACCAAGGCGAAATATTTCGGTAAGTCTAGTTTGTCTGTATTGTATGTATTTTGAGACTTGAAGGTGTGGAGCCCCCAAGTGTGTCGACGAATAAAAAGTATATCTCTACTATTTTTATTATATTGCAGCACCGCGAGCCCGCCTCATTAAAAACCTTTCCCGGCCCCACTCGGTGCCCCGAAAAAGGAAAAGAGTGCGTCTGAAAACTCGCGGGCGTTTCAGTACATTGTATGTTTACAGAGGAGACTATATTTCGGCATCTAAGCGTAAAAACGCCTGAGCTGCGCCACGTTCCAAGGATTTGGCTCAGCAATCCCCGCTTCTTGTCCTTGATTCTGTATGCTCCTCCTTCGATTACTTCTGTGACGATGTAGGGTCCGAGCCATGGTGACTCTAGTTTTTCATGGCTTTTTTGATTGAGTCGCAAAACCAAATCGCCAACTTGGAAGGATCTTGGCCGCAATCGTCGACTGTGGTAGTTTTTCAGGTCCTGTTGGTATTTGGCGACTCGTGATAGGACTTCGTCTCGAGCTTCATCAAGTGCATCGACATCATCCTCCAAAGCTTTTCTCGAAGTTTCTTCATCATATTCTGTGACTCTTGGAGAATCGTGCTCTATTTCTATCGGCAGGACTGCTTCGGCTCCATGGACCAGAAAAAACGGCGTTTCCTGCGTCGCCGTATTTGGTGTTGTTCGAATACTCCACAACACACTTGGCAACTCCTCCGGCCAAGTATGCCGAGCTTTTTCCAAGGGTCCCAACAAACGCTTCTTGATACCGTTGCAGATGATGCCATTAGCTTTCTCGACTTGACCATTGGTCTGTGGATGTGCGACAGACGCAAAACTCAATTTGATGCCTACTTCTGCGCAATATGCCTTGAACTCCTTGGATGTAAAATTACTGCCGTTGTCTGTGACAATGCTATGAGGGACTCCAAATCTAAAGACGATGCTTTTCACGAACTTGATCGCCGACGCGCGTCCGGTGAATTTATCGGCTTTGCTTCTATCCACTTTGTGAATTTGTCGACAGCGACAAGCATATACTCATAGCCTCCTGGCGAAGCTTTGTGTAGTTTTCCTACCATGTCGAGACCCCATTGAGCAAAGGGCCAAGACAATGGGATTGGCATAAGTTCTGCTGCGGGAGAGTGAGGTTTGGCGGCAAACCTTTGGCACGCGTCACAAGTTCTCACTATTTCCTTCGCGTCCTCGATTGCTGTTAACCAATAAAATCCTGCTCTGAAAACTTTAGCCGCGATAGCTCGGCTGCTTGCGTGGTGCCCGCATATTCCTTCGTGCACATCTTTCAGGATGATTCTTCCTTCTTCGGGTGTAACACATCTCTGTAGCACGCCCGAGATGCTTCGTTTGTACAACTCCCCTTTACCACAGTAAAAGCTTTGGATCTCCTAATTATTCGCCTTGCTTCAACTGGGTCGTCGGGTATTGTTTTCCTTAGGATGTATGATATATAAGCTTGCATCCATGGAATTTGCACCATCATGACTAGCTCCTGTTCCTCTTCTTCTTCTACTGGGTCTTTGGTGGTACTCGAGGATTTCTCTTTTTTCTCCTTCTTTATTTTCGCTGGCTTTGTTGATCTCTCGCTTATCTCTTCCCAAAACACGCCTGGAGGAATCGCGAGACACTGTGACCCGACGTTTGCAAGAACATCGGCTTCATCGTTACTTAGCCTGCTGATGTGGTTTACCTCGCATCCATCAAACAATTTCTCCAGCTCATTGTACACCTCTTTGTATGCTATCATACTTTCGTTGGACTGCATCACATTGGTTCATAACTTGCTGTGCCACCAATTGTGAGTCGCCGAAGATTTTCAATCGGGTTGCACCACAAGCTTTCGCCATCTTCATCCCGTGTATGAGAGCTTCATATTCTGCTTCGTTGTTAGACGCATTTGGAAACGTCATCCTTAAGACATATTTCAACTTGTCGCCTTCAGGTGATACTAGTATCACGCCTGCTCCAGCACCTTCCAACCTTTTGGACCCGTCGAAGTTCATGGTCCAAGTTCTCGATAAATCTGGAGGCCCCGTGTTTTGTAGCTCCATCCATTCTGCAATGAAATCTGGTAAAACCTGCGATTTTATTGCCTTTCTTTTTTCATACGTGATGTCCCGAGGGGAAAGTTCTATTCCCCAAAGGGAGACACGACCCGTAGCTTCTGGATTGTTCAATATATTTGACAAGGGAGCTTCATTGACCACTATTATCGGGTGCGCCGAAAAATAGTGTCGCAATTTTCTTGCTGTCGTGAATACTCCATACGCGTTTCTGATATTGCGGGTACCGCTGTTTTGAAGGCGACAGTACTTCGCTGATGAAATATATTGGCCTCTGAACTCCATGAAGCTTGCCTTCTTCTTCTCTCTCGACTACTAGGGCTGTACTGACCACCTGAGGTGTGGCTGCAATGTATAAAAGGAGAGGTTCTTTCTCTTTAGGCGCCACCAAGATTGGTGGTGTCGAAATTGTCCGCTTGAGGTTCTCGAAGCCCTATCTGCTTCCTCGTTCCATTGAAATTTTTCCCCGTTTGATCAATGCGTAGAACGGCAATGCCTTTTCTCCTAGCCGGCGACGAATCTGCTTAAAGCTGCGACTTGCCCCGTTAACTATTGTATTTCTTTCAACTTTGTTGGCTTTCTCATAGTAACAATGGCCTGGATTTTTTCGGGATTAGCTTCAATCCCCTTGCTGATACTAAAACCCGAGAAGTTCTCCTGCCGGAACTCCAAAAGAGCACTTTGTCGGGTTCAGCTTGAGGCGAACTTGTCGAGGTTGTCGAAGGTTTCCTTCAAATCTTCGATCAGAGTCGACCCCTTCTTTGATGTTATTACGACATCGTCAATGTAGACTTGCACATTTTTTCCAATCTGTGTTGCTAGGCACTTCTGCATCATCCGCTGATATGTTGCTCCCACGTTTTTCAAACCGAAGGGCATTGTTTTGTAGCAAAACACGCCGTAAGGTGTTATGAACGCTGTCTTGGCTTCATCTTCTTCTTTTAATCTGATCTGGTTATAACCAGAGTACGCGTCCAAAAAGGAAAGACGTTCGCATCCTGCCGTGGAATCGATGATTTGATCGATTCTTGGGAGGGGAAAGTGATCCTTAGGACAATGTTTATTGAGACACGTGAAGTCGACGCACATGCGAAGGACTATTGTGTGTTTCTTCGGCACCATCACTGGGTTAGCTACCCATGTGGCTCTGTAGATATTTCTTTGATGAAACCAGCATCTTTGAGTCGATCTATTTCCGATAACATGGCTTTGCGGTTAGGTTCCGAAAAACGCCGCAAAGGTTGCTTGATTGGTCTTGCGAGAGGATCCAAGTTGAGGTGGTGCTCGGCAAGTTCCCTGGTACTCCCGGCATGTCAGCTGGACACCATGCGAAGATTTTCCTGGTTCACGAGAGAACTCGACGAGCGCTTTCCTATGCGATATCCATGTTTGTTGCGATGGATGTCGTTTTCTTTGGATCTGTCGGGTGGATCTGTACCTCTTTTGAATCCTTGTTTGTGTTGAAAGTTGGCTCCTTCGAGGACCTCCCTACTTCTGGCAGCACATCATAATCAGTGAACCTTGGCGCCATATATTCTGCTTGCATCCCGAAGGTTTCGATAGTCGATGAAAATCCTTGTCGCATTTATCGGATAACGCGAAGCTTCCCTTGATTGTAATAGGTCCCTTGGGTCCGGGCAACCTCCACAATAAATACGTATAATGTGGTACCGCCATAAACTTAGCGTATGCTGGTCGTCCTAACAAAGCGTGATACTGCGACGGGAAATCCACCACTTACTCCAAATTCTCTATCCTGTAGTTTTCTCGGGTTCCAAACTGAACGTCGAGGTTGATCTTGCCCAATGGGTAACTTGGCTTTTCTGGTGTAATCCCGTGGAAACGTGTGTCAGTTGGTTTCAAGTTTGCCAGGGATATGTTCATCTTCCTCAATGTATCTGCATACATAAGGTTTAAGCTACTGCCGCCATCTATGAAAACTCTCGACACGTCAAAACCAACGATTACTGCGGGTAAGATGAGTGCTGATTGTCCTGGTCGAGGAACTTGCTGCGGATGGTCCGCGATTGTGAAGCCGATGTCTTGCCCCGACCAATTTAAGTATTCGACTGTTGGTGGAGGCATCTTCTCTGCCATGAACACTTGTCGTGAGATTACCTTCTGCGCCCTGTTGGATGGCCTAGCTTTCTGAATCATTGAGACCGCACCATTGGAATTAGGATCAACATATGGAGGTGGGTGTGGTGCTGCCGCTATTCTGAGCTGGTGCCGATTTTCGTCCGTGATTGCGGGAGGAGGTGGAAGGTGGATCTCGCTCTGGCCCCCGGGGGTTTCTGCTCATGGCTTGGGCATTTGCATTCCTGCGGCTCGCAACATTGCCTGAAAGTTTCGGCAGTCTTTCTGGAGATGTCCTGACTGCCTTTTTCCGTTGTTATCGAGATAAAAATGCATTTGACATGGACCGTTCATCATCTCTTCGGGTGACACGTAAGGTCTTTGAAACCTTGGTCCACTATTTTGCCTGTTGCCGCGAGAATCTCCTCTATTGTCGCCTTGTTGCTCATTACTCCTTTGATAGTCATCTCGACTATTCCCTCCAGGATTTCCCAAAGCCAGCCGATATATGGCCAGGAGCGTCGTTGTTAGAACTGAAGAGAAAATCGCCTTCTATTTTGATAATTTCGACCACGATCCTCTTCTGGCGACCTGTGTCGCTTGTTGTATATTGCGTCTTCTCCATCTGCCCACTTATTGGCTATCTCCATGAGTGCTGATATGGTCTTAGGGTTAGTTCTCCCTAAGTCCTCGACGAAGTCTCCTCGCCGAATTCCTGCCACGAACGCATCTATTGCTCTCTCGTCAGATATATCTTCTGCCGAGTTTTTTATAATGTTCCACCGCTGTATATATTTTCTCATCGACTCGTCATGTTTCGTCGACAGGCCCTCAGCTCTTCCAATGACGCAGGTTTCTTGCATCGGAAATTTCTCACGAAGATATCCTCGAAATTATCCCAGCTGTCGATGGAGCCTGGGGGGAGTTTCTTTATCCAAGATCTTGCGGCACCACTCAAGTGAACTTGGATACTTTGCATAGCTCTGGTTCCTCCTACCAGCTTCACCATCTCGAGGTAATACGAGCCAATTCTGGATCCTGCAGCCGTCGAACTTCTTGAAATTCTCGTAACTTGAACCCTTTTGGAACTCGAGTCTTTCGAACTCTTCTCGTAAAGCACGGGAGTCCGCACATATCTTCGTCGGCAACTTCTGGTGAGTGCTGACGTTCTCTTCTTTCTTGTCGCGCTCTATCCACCCTTACTTGAACTGCTGTATCTCTTGCTCCACTTGTTCTCGGTGGATCTTGAACCGTTGTAGCGGGTCGTGGACTATTTTGCCTAGGATTTCCTTCGGGAGGCGTGGCTGCAAACGCTGTTCCCATAACTCCTACTCCAGCCATTGCCATATTGAATAATGGTTCTCTCGGGTCCCCAGGGGGTGGTCTGGACGCGAGGATGTAAGCTTGTGTTGCCATGTAACCTGCTTCTGGCGTTTTTGGGATGATATTTCCCCTTTCATCGATCGTCATGAAGGACATGTCGAGATTTTGAATTAGGTTTCCTCTCTCTTCTTCGGGTATATTTTGCAGCCGAGATCTCGATCTCCTTCGAGCCTCTCTATGGCTATCCGCCGAAGTTTCCGATTGTCGACTGAGCTCTGCTCGACGCCTGCTGGACGCGGAAGCTGCCTCTTTTCTCCTATTCAAGGATGCTGTCTGTTTTTCCAACTCTCTACTTACTCGAGCAAGTCTATATTGATATGCTTGTAGTTCTTGCACAGTAGCAGTGGTGGTCATTGGTTCTGAACCATCCATGGCTCTTGCAGCCCTATCCCACGCTGCTTGCGGGAGTTGGACTTGTGCTCGAGTTGAAGTCCCAGCATATTTAGTGCCTAAGCCTTTTCTGAGATCAGCGGGATCGATGTAAGGATTTCCCAAATCATCGAAAGCCTCTGACGTTTCTGGTTCTGATCGGCCGCCTCTTCTATCGCATAGATCTGATGATATTTTGCGTATTGATTTTTGTCAGGATTGGTGACACCATCATATAGAGTGGTGAAGACCTTTCCGATGGCAGCAGATTTGTCGATGAAGTTGAAGCTGTCGACGCTGTCGGAATCGCTGCTTATAAAGGAGTCCGCAGACGACTCGAAGGATGTGTTGCTGAAGATCTTGGCGAGCTTTCCGCTTGCCTTGCTGTCGACGAAGCGTGGCGACGAAAACTCCCCGTCACTCGACGAAAAGTTAGAATCGATCGCTGAAAATTCCGACGAGATCGAACCCGAGACGGTAGGATCCTTCCTTGTTGACGCCAAATCGGAATTCTCCGAACGTCATGATGATGGGCTCCTCCAGATAGGCACATGCATCCACACGGAGGGCGGGTGAGGAATAAAATCGACTAGATCAGTTTTTTCCCGATTACCTCGATCCATCGCATTGCTCGCCACCGACGGTCGACTATTCTTGTAGACAGTGTTGGGCCTCCAAGAGCAGAGGTTTGTAGAACAGCAAAGTTTCCCTTAAGGGGATTACCCAAGGTTTATCGAACTCGGGAGGAAGAGGTCAAAGATATCCTCTCATGCAACCCCGCAACCACAAAGCAAGAAGTCTCTTGTGTCCCCAACACACCTAATAGGTGCACTGTTCGGCGAAGAGATAGTGAAATACAGGTGGTATAAATAAGTATGAGCAGTAGTACTACGCGTAAAATAGCTTGGGGCAAGGCTTGATGGTAGTAATATTGCGGGAAGTAAACAAGCGTAGTAACGCAGCGGTAGTAAGCAAAGACAGTAAACAAGCAGCGATAGCGTATTTAGGAACAAGGCCTAGGAATAGACTTTCACTAGTGGACACTCTCAACTTTGATCACATAACAGAATAGATAAATGCATACTCTACACTCTCTTGTTGGATGATGAACACATTGCGTAGGATTACACGAACCCTCAATGCCGGAGTTAACAAGCTCCACAATTCAATGTTCATATTTAAATAACCTTAGAGTGCAAGAAAGATCGACATGACTAAACCAAGTACTAACATAGCATGCACACTCTCACCTTCATGCTTATGTAGGAGGAATAATACACATCAATACTATCATAGCAATAGTTAACTTCGCAATCTACAAGAGATCATGATCATAGCATAAACCAAGTACTAACACGGATGCACACACTGTCACCATTACATCGTGCAGGAGCAATAAAACTACTTTAATAACATTGCTAGAGTAGCACATAGATAAATTTTGATACAAAACACATTGCAATCATAAAGAGATATAAATAAGCACTTCACTATGCCATTCATACAGTGAATAAGTATTCGTGAAATATAGCCTAAGAGACCCACACGGTGCACACACTGTCACCTTTACACACGTGGGACAAGGAGTCTCCGGAGATCACATAAGTAAAACTCACTTGACTAGCATAATGACATCTAGATTACAAGCATCATCATATGAATCTCAATCATGTAAGGCAGCTCATGAGATTATTGTATCAAGTACATAGGAGAGAGATGAACCACATAGCTACCGGACAGCCGAGCCTCAATGGAGAACTACTCCTCATGGGAGCAGGGGTGATGAAGATGGCGGGAGATGGCAGCGGTGTCAATGGAGAAGCCTTCCGGGGCACTTCCCCGTCCGCAGGGTGCCGGAACAGAGACTCCCGTCCCCGATCTTGGCTTCGCGATAGCGCGGCTCGGGAAGGTTTCGTACATCGTGGCTTCCTCCGTAAGGGTTTTCTGCAGGGGCTTTATATAGGCGAAAGGGCAGCCTCGGAGGGGCTGGGGCCACCACACCAGGGCGGCGCGCCCTCCGCCGCGCCAGGGTGTGGGCCCCTGGTGGCTCTCGGCGGCCTCTGGATGGTTCCGAAAAATAGGAACCCGGGCGTTGATTTCGTCCGATTCCGAGAATATTTTTACTAGGATTTCTGAAACAAAAAATGCCAAAACAGAACCGGCACTTCGCATCTCGTCAATAGGTTAGTTCCGAAAAACGCATAAATATGACATATAATGTATAAAACATGTAGGTATCATCAATAAAGTAGCATGGAACATAAGAAATTATCGATACGTTGGAGACGTATGCCACCGACGAAGTCGACGATCTTGAACGTGCCATCGAGATCAGCTCCTTGCAACCCCTAATTCCCACAGACGGCGCCAATTGACAAAGGATTAATTTGTCAATGCCTACAGATCGTAGACTAGGGTTTTGCTAGAAGTAGAGGGCAAGTAGATCTCGAAGGTTTCACCGAAAAGTACTCGACGATTATGAAAACTAGGGTTTGTTGACAGATTCGATCCTTTTGCCCTCGACTCCCCCTTATATAGGAGGCGGAGCCGAGGGTTTCGTAGTACACAAGTTGCAGAGTTCGGGAGGGTTTCGTACCCAACCCGTAAGATTACAAATCTCTATCTTTCCTAATACAAACTATCTTTCCTTAACACTAAATGGGCTTCCAAGTCTTCTTATTCTTCGAGTCATGGGCTTTGATTAAACCCCGGGTACCATCTTTGGCAGGCCCATTGGGGATGCCTATGTCAACCACCTTGCCGGCCTCCTGGACCCGCCATGGAGTTCGCGGGTGGCGGTCAGAAGAGCTCCACGTGCTACGGTGGAGGTTGTGGCGGCTAGGATTTGTGTGGAGGAGTGGATGAGGAAGACGAGCGCGCGCCTCTTTATATAGGCCTGAGGCAGGCGAGGGGCGCCGCACACGTGGCATCGCCATTACTGCGTGAGGTGGGGCGGCGCCGCCTACAGCGAGGCATCGCCATTAACCTAGCCGCAGACTACCGAAGCGATGCTCCTGCGCTAGTCACCGGCGCACGCTACTAGGAAAACCATTATAGGTCGAACTGTGTTCTGTGTCGCACCTAAAAGTGCGTGCTCCACAAAATTATTTCGTGGCGCATATAAAAATATGCTCCACAGAAATTTTGAATTTCTGTGGCGCATGTAATATCGTGCGCCACATAATTGTGGCTTTCTGTGACGCATGTGGACAGATGCGCCACACAATTCCTATGGGATCCACGCGGGTCCAATACGCACATGGGCGAAGGGAATTATGTGGCGCATATGCCCACATGCGCCTCGAAAGTCAAATTTCTGTGGCGCATGTTGACATATGCGCCACATAATTCCTTGTGGGAGGGCCACATTTAAAAGTACAAGGCCACAATTCTGTGGAGATATGGCCATATGCGCCACAGAAGGTTGAATTGTTGTGGCGCATATTGGCATATGCGCCACAGAAAGTGCGGGTTTTTTTTGCTCTCACGCAACTCCACCCCCTCCCCCTGTGGATCGCTTTTTTAGGACTGTAAAATAAAAAAGAAATTGATAGAAAATTCAAAAAATAAAATCCTTCGAGGTGCCCATGTATTATGTCATCTAGTACCACTGATAATTAACAGACATGAATTTCGACTTCTTTTTGCAAATTTGCGTTGCAAAATCATCAAAATAGATTTGTGGTTGCATACGAACTTGGAAAAAATGCACAATATATCAAAACGACCGGGAGAATTTTTTTAGAATCGCCAAATTTGAAAAGAGAGTAAAAAGTTACGGCAAAATAAAGATTTTTTGCCGCAAAATAGAAAATTCGGAAAAAATTGTGTGGCGCACCATATGGACATGCGCCACGGAATTCTTAGCCCCGGTTTTGAATTTCGGAGACGCCATTTTCCTCCACTTGTCCTCCACTTCTCCTCACTTCTCCTCATTCTCCTCCACTTCTCCTCCCTTCTCCTCCTCCTCCTCGTACGGGTTCCTCCTCGGTGACCACCACCTTCTCCTCCTCCACCGACGACCACCACCATCTCCTCCTCCACCCAGCGACCACCACCACCTCCTCTGGACGACCACACACCAACACCACCACCACCACCACCTCCTCCTCCTCCAACCCCCTCCTCCTCCTCCTCCAACACCACCACCACCACCAACACCTCCTCCTCCTCCTCCACCGCCACCTCCTCCACCACCACCACCACCACCACCACCTCCTCCTCCTTCTCCTCTACCAGCACCACCTCCTCCTCCTCCTCCACCACCACCACCACCACCCTCCGGCCGGCCTCCCTCCTCCTCCACCCACCCCACCCACCCAACCATTCACCTTCCGGCGAAATTCCAAAAAATCTGGCGAAATTCCGGCGGCCCCAGATCTAGATCTAGATCTGGCCGCCATTTTTTTAAATTAAAAAAACATTTTTTTGGCGCACCACTGCTAGGTGCGCCACAGAAGTTTTTTGTGGCAATTTCCTACCTGGTGCGCCACAGAAGTTTCAAAAATTCAGTGCAGCATATACATATGCGCCACATAATTCAAATATCTGTCGCGTGACAACTGTGGCGTAAGGCATATGCGCCACAGAAGTCCAAAAAGGTGCGCCACGGATAAGCTTTCTCCTAGTAGTGGCACCTGAGAAGACGCATCGAGCCAGGGTCGCTGCCAGGCAGGCCCGACGATACGTCTGCCAGACGCTAGTGGACACTCAGTGCGTCCGCGCATCATCCGCAGAGACGCATCCTAGGCGCATATTTGGGCTAGGTTTGCGTCTCCGCAGACAGCCTCGACACTATGCATCGGGCCGCTGGGCCTGGTCCCAGACGCATTTTTTGTTCGTGTGGAAGCAAATCGTCGCTCTGTGTCCGTTTGCGTCACCCAGTTGGAGATGTCATGACGCGGCAGTCCTTTTCGGCAACGAACGTGTGTGCAGCGATTTTGTTTCTTTGCTTGTTTGTGTATGCATTTTAGGGCATCTCCAACGATGCAAACGGACGCTACGACCATTTGCATCCGCGCGGTCGAAAAATGAGCCTACACCTTGTTCTAGCGGGGCGACGCGTAGTGACCGGACCGTTTGCGAAGACGCAAACACGACCCAAATATGTGACACGTTTGTGTCTCTGTGGACACTGCGCGGTCGCGCCGAGCGTCCTCCTTTTCTTACCTGGTCCCACACGTCAGGCACAACGAAATCGACCGCGTAGATTTCCTTCCTCGTTCCCTTCTTTGCTGCCCTAGTGCGACGCCACCACCCCAACCCCACCCCCGCCGCCCGCCGTAGCGCCGCCGTCTGCTCGCCTCGGCACCAAGAATAGGAGCTCGTCGTGGTAGGTTCTGGGGCGCATCTGGTGTGTTTGGAGGCCAAACATCTGCCGGTTGCGCCGCCCGACATCGCCGCCCACGACTTGTTCGGTCAGTTGACCTTCGGCTCCACAATGACTACTTCCACCGCACCGATCCGGTGTTCCCAGAAAAAATGTTCCGCCGCCGGTACAGGATGTCAAGGGACCTATTCATGGTCATTCTACGGGGTGTCAGAGACTACGATCCATACTTCCAATGCAGGCTCGATGCAACAGGTGCGCTAGGTTTCATCTCCTACCAAAATGTTCCGCGGCTATTCGCATGCTGTCCTATGCAATGGTTGCTGACATATTCGATGAGTATATTCGAATGGGTGACAGCACCTGCCCTGAGTACATGTACCGGTTTAGCTGAGCTGTGATTGCCGTGTTCGGAGAATATTACTGTAGGGAGCCAACAATTGAGGATACAAGGCGGTTGTTGTCTATCAACGAGTCTAGAGGGTTTTGAGTAATGGTTGGCAGCATAGATTGCATGCACTGGGAGTGAAAGAACTGTCCATTTTGATGGCAGGGTCAGTACAACGGCCACGCGGAGGGATGCACTGTCATTTTTGAAGCAGTGATATCTCAAGATTTATGGATTTGACATTCATTCTTTGGTATGGCCGGTTCCAAGAATAACATCAATTAATGTGTTGCACCGATCACCAGTTTTCAACAGGCTTATGCAAGGCAAAACTCCCCAGGTGAGCTACGAGATCAATGGAAATGAATATGACAAGCCATATTATCATGCTGATGGAATCTACCCTAACTAAGCCACATTGCTGAAGTCTGTTCGTAATCCAAACTCGGAAACGAAGAGGAGGTTTGCCAAGATGCAAGAGGCTTGCAGGAAAGAAGTAGAGCGAGGATTTGGTGTGCTCCAAGCTCGGTGGGCAATTGTCCGTCACCCGGCAAGAACATGGTCGCTGAAGACCATGCATGAGGTGATGATCTGTTGCATGATCATGCACAACATAATCGTTGAGAACGAGCGCCCTGGTGGCTGTAATGAGAACCAATGGGATTTCCAAGGTGAACTGGTTGCGCCGATTCCTAGGGCAAGCATATAAATGTTGAATTCACTGAGGAGAACATGTCCAAACGCCTACAAACGAATCTGATTGAGCATCAGTGGACCCGACACTGATATAATTTGGATGCCCTTATACTACCGCGCGTGCGTTTGGCAGCAAAATCACTGTCTGTCTTCAGTTATCAACCCCGCTCTTATTTCGACAACAAAAGAGGTTTATTTATTTTGGGGAGAGAGCAACAGCTGTTGATTTGCCACTTTACTTCCAACTTAAATTGCCTCAGAGTGCATATGCTCCATTTCACGTGACCTAGGACATGTACAGTCGTAGGAAAAATGAGTTTTCTCCTGGCAGTTCGCGTCATTTAGAGAAGAAGTTCGCGTCATTTAGAGAAGAGACAAGTAGTACAATAGATAAAATAGTATTCTCTTATTCCGTAGAGATCATCCCTAGCTAATGGAAACTAGACAATTTTTTCTTACCTCAATCTCTCTCCTTCAACTAATTAAAAATCTAACGTGTGGTAACCATAATTTTACCCTAATTCTGACCGGCCAGTTAAAACGTATACTTTTAATCTATTTGCGTCGGGACCGGTGATGCCCAGTCCCCAAGATTTTAACCAGACACACGCTGGCTCTGTCCCAGTCCAGACCATCCCTACACTTGTGCACACTGATCCTAGCGAGAGGCAGTACAGCTGGGTGTTTTCTTTGTGAAACGCAAGGTACAGCACGTTGGTCACCTTGGCCGACCCATAAAAGAGAGACGGATCGGACGTCCTCGTCCTGGCCAAAAGCGATCACCACAGAACGCCAGTGCGTACGTACGGGCTGCTCCTGGTTGCTCTGTGTGTGGACTGTGGAGCCAATCAATCGACGCAAAGATATTGGACTCGACTCAACAGTACTACCTGCCACGGCTCACGATCCATGAACCAGCAAACAAACTTGGCTGAAAAAATCTAGAGAAGAAAAGGTAGAAAGGAAATTGCGTGGTGAGTTCAGAATCACAGGCAGCAGCAGACAGGCAGGTCAACTAAGTGCAGGGATACAGTCAAAGCAAAGTTTCGCTAGGTCAGTTCGCTAGGCAGCCATGCAGTAACAGCCTACTTTTTTTTGACACGATGCTGCTGTTGATGTGATGAGCAAAAAAAAAAAAAGACAGGCAGGTCAAGTAACTGCAGGGGTACAGTCAAAGCAAAGTTTCTCCACAGCTACCCATCACCTGCTTCATGCATGCAATTAGGGTTGCAAGCGGCGCATAGGACCGAAAAGATTTCCAGTTTATACAAGGCTGATTTGTAAAAAAAAATACATCTAACTTGAACGGTCTTGACTAAGGGTTCATTTGATTTAAAGGTGCACGTAGAAAAAAAATTCTTAGGATAAAAATCGTACAAAAATTCTTAGGATAAAAATACATCATGTCAGTCTTCTTCTTTTTTCCGAGTAGAACTGAGATTTTTTTTTTTGAATCTCAGCAGGAAAACTGCTGGTTTCATATATAGTAGGAGAAAAAGAACTGTACAAACAAGGCCGGTGGTTTAACCACCGAAGGTTCAAAGCCTACTCTTGCCGCACAAGGTGCCTCGCACCTGCAAGCACTCAACTATTGGCCTCGTCCGAGATGAGATGGACAAGGCCGGACACACTCAACTCTTTATTACAGAAAACACGCATGTTTCTCTCGCGCCAAATCTCCCAAGCGACCAGAATGGTGAGCGAAGCTGCATGCCTGTCCGTTCCTGCCAGCTTGGACACCACCCAGGATAGGGCGAGATCATCACCGTCTGGTGCCCTAATGGCTGGGCAGTGAAGCAATAGGGTGGTGCGTTCCCAGACCTGCCTAGCCCAAGTACACTCTGCAAAAAGGTGCGCCGGAGTCTCCAGGTTTCATCGGCACAGGGGACAAAAGTATTGGTTGGGCATCCCAAAGCGTAGCAGCCTATCCGCTGTGAAGATCCGTCGCTGCATCAGAAGCCACAAGAAGAACTTGCACTTTGGAGGAGCCCAGACTAGCCAGATATGGCGAAGGGGGATTGTTGGGTCCCATCGAACTGTAACGCGTATGCGGAGGACGCGGAGTAGCCGCCCGAGGTAGACTTCCACCGGAAAGTGTCTTCAGACTCTGGGTTAAGGTTGCAACCTCGCACGACCTGGCGAAGAGCGACGAAGTCCGGCATCAGAGCGAGGGAAATCCTCCCACGTAAGTCCATGAGCGAGTGGTCGTCATCTATTGCGTCCGCCGCCATCCTATTTTTGCGCCTTGATACCTCGAAAAGGAGAGGCCAGCGTTTCCTGAGGGGCTCCCCGGCCCAGCTGTCAGACCAGAAGCTCGTCGACAAACCATCTCCAATGGCTACCTCGGTCATCGAGGCGAACAGGGCCTGGTCAGAAGGGGAAGGCTGCTCCAGTAGCCCTTTCCAAGGCTTGTTCGCCCTGTCTTAGTTTGCCAAATCCAGCGCAGGCGAAGGGCGTTATTGAAACGCCGCAGGTCCATAACCCCTAGGCCGCCCGACTCTCTTGGTTGGCAGAACCGCTTCCAGGCTACCCTGCACTGGCTAGGGTTGCAAACGTCCTTCGCCGCCCAAAGCCAGCCCCGCCGCAGCTTATCAATTTGCGTCACCGCCCATGCAGACAGGCGGTGCGCCGTCATGAAGAACACCGGTAACGGCGAGAGGACAGCCTTAAGCAGGGTTAGCTGTCCTGCTCTGGACACGAGCTTGCCCTTCCAGTGTCCAAGCCTGGCGGCAATCTTGTCGATGAGAGGTTGGATGTCGATTTTTCGAAGGCGACGCGGCGATAGGGGCATGCCCAGGTAGGTGCATGGAAGAGAGGAGACCTGCAGGCCAACCGGCTGCAGAAGAGTGTCGAGGTCGATGTCGTCGCAGCGTATCGAAATGGCCTGGCTCTTGGTGAGGTTGACAACTAGTCCGGAAACTTCGCCAAAGACCTGCAGGATGGTCTTCGTCGCGGAGATCTCCTCATAGGTTGGCTTGATGAAAAAGAGCCACATCATCAGCGTAGAGGGAGCAGCGAATGGACCCCACTACCAGTGATAGAAGGCCGTCATCGGTGGCCATGGCGAAGAGGCGGGGCAACGGCTCCATGGCAAGGATGAACAGAAGCGGGGACAGGGGGTCTCCTTGTCGGAGGCCTCTCCGGTGAGAGATGCTGGCTCCCTCCTCCCCATTGAAGAGCACACGCGAAGAGGCGGTAGATTGGAAGGCATCAATCTAGTTCCTCCAACACACCCCAAAGCCACGTACCCGCAGTATGTCGAGCAGGTATGTCCAGGAAACCGAATCGAAGGCCTTGGGGATATCAAGCTTCATTAGCAGCGAAGGTGTCTTTGAGCGGTGCAGGCATCGTAGAAGAGCTCGAACGTAGATGAAGTTATCTTGGATGCAGCGACCTTTGATGAAGGCGCTCTGCTCAATGCCCACGAGATCATCGATCCAAGAGGCTAGCCTGGCGGGGAGGACCTTCATGAACAGCTTAGTGAAGCTGTGCATGAGGCTGATGGAGCGGTAGTTCTTCATGGACGAGGCATCATCACACTTAGGTAGCAACACCATGTGAGAAACGTTGAGCTGGTGCAGCCCCGCTTAGTTTCCCTCCGCAATCTGCTGAAAAGCCAGGAGGATATCTTGGCCGACCAAGTCCCACGAGGCCTTGAAGAAGTTGGAGATGAAGCCATCGGGGCCTGGCGCCTTGTCCGCAGGCATGGTCTTGACAGCGTCGTGGATCTCGACAAGTGTGAAATCGGCGTCTAGCGCGGAGAGGTCGAGGGTAGGCATCCCGAGCGATTCCCAGTCGAAGGTAACGGATGCAATCGGGGCTGTGCCGAGAATGGCATGGAAGTGACCATCGACCACCTGCCGCTTCTCCTCCTGCGAAATGGCATCTGTACCACCCTCACGTCGCAAGGAGTGGATGAAGTTCTTCCGTCTTCTACCATTGGCTTTGACGTGGAAGAAACGGGTATTGGCCTCACCGGCACACAACCAACACACCCTAGACCGCTGTCGAACCCGGATGCGCTCAAGCACCGAGAGGCCCAGAATGCGGGACTTTAGCTGGTGGCGAAGGGCGGCCTCCTCCGCCGTGAGGGCTCTCATGTCCTGCGCCACGTCCAGCAGCCTGACCGTCTCCTCCGCCCGAAGCAGCTGTTGCTTGGTGTCACCAATGTGCTTCTTGTGCCAAGCCCGAAGGGCGGTGGCCATCCGGGAAAGCTTACAGTGGAGCCGAGTGACGGCATTGAAATGGCTGCAAGGCTGTACCCAAGCCTCAACCACTGTCTGAGCATATCCCTCGACATGAGGCCGGAACGCCTCAAAGCGGAAGCCTCAGCCACTGTCTGAGCATATCCCGCGACGATGGTGACGGTTGAGAGAAGGAGCAGGCGAGGCTGGTGACGCGCAAGCAGCTCAACCTGAGACCATAAGCTGCAGAACTGGAGACTTGGAGACCAAATAGGTGACCCTGCCTGATCCAATCTTGCTGCTCCTGATCAGTGACAAAAAGCTTGGTAGAACTGAGATTTTGATCCGTTGATGCGGCCCTGGACCAGGAATCTGCATCCATACCCTAACGCCCATGTGCCTTCGACACACAACAAATGCTCTGCATGTCCTGCCTCAAACTCAAAGTACTAGATTTAGATGTGCGCCTTGGCGCACGATCCCGTGAAATTCGTGCCGATGTACACTTTATATACCATTGCTAAAAAATAGGTGGAAACTAATAATCCATTTCTTCGGTTTTAGAAAACAAAAATCAATAGGATAATCTTAGGATAAAGCAAACAAAATTACCAATGAAGTAGAAACATTTATATACAACCAGGGAAACAAAATAAATATATTATAGTAGCAAACACTCAATGACTATGTCAAGAACAACATAAGCAAGGAAGGAACAACAAAAGTAAGTCGAACCATCTATAAATGAATTAATTTTGATGTTGGTAAAATTGAGTTAATGAAATCCACAAGAGCAATGATATTAGGATCCTTCACCCATGTTTGATCTGGAATTTCCATATACTTTAGTGAATGTATATCTAAAATACTAACCATGCTCACTCTTATCCAAAAATAGAGATAAACATACTTTTCCGCTGCACTAAGTCCCACCCTTTATCACTTCGGCTACTCTCAAGAATGATCCTGACTTGAAGATGGCATGTTGGCTCAGTCTTTACAAAAGAAGACCAGAAAATATAGGCAGATAAGAATCTTGATAGATGACTGGCGCAATCTCCATTTATCAGTGCAAGTAACATGTAATAACCATTTTAGTCTCAGGATAAACACCACAAAATGCAAGTAGATCAGAATGTTGATTAAAAGTAAGATGAACCTTGACCTGGTTTATAAGAAACAAATAGTTGGAACAACTCATCTAGGGCCTAGGTTGTCGGAGTGAGGGATCACACATGCTGCCTCTTCTCGTAGTCTATGTATCTGCTGATGCCTACCGATAGATAATTGTATGCTCTAATATCAACTAATTATAAGAAACTGAGGCTTCTCTTGGAATGATGTAAAATTAGTGCACCCACTCCTGGGTGAAATAAGTTCTTAATATCAAAATGATCTATAAAAAATTATTGTCCATGTGTGTACATGCAAACTTTAGTGAAGATAACTTTTCTATCCTATACTAAAAAATATTTATGTTTCCAAAATTGCAGTTTCGGGGCACCCATCTTTATTTTTTTACTTTTGAATTTATCCAGAAATATGCTCCCTAGAGTAACTATCGGGTTTGTGTCCTTGCAGCAAGGTCCCTGATTGGTTGGGTATCTAATGAGAGACTGCAGTAATTTTTTTTTTTTGAAAACGGAGGCTAAAGCTTTGCCTCATTCATTCATTAAGCAGAAGGTGTCCGGTTTTTAGGAGAAAACCGGGCGAAAACCAACAACAGCGGTGCCAAAAGCACCCCCACGGCCACACACACCCCGCCCCAAGGGGCACACCTAGCCATCTTGGCTACCCACAAAAGCTACAGAAGAAGCTCAAGTCGGCCTATGCCAAACAGATGACCCTTCGAGGAGAGTCCGGCAGCTTCGATTCTGAAGACGAGCCTCGGAGAGGAGATGCGCAAGACAAGCGCCAAATAGGACCTTCACCGGACCGCCCCTTAAAGGTCATCGTACACCGCCCAGGGGCAGCTTCGACTTCACAGCAAGAGGAGGTCACCACGAAAACATTCGGACACGCCGGAACGGAGCCGACTAACATGACCTTGCCACAACCAAACCTTGGCCACCTCCATCGTCGTTGCCTCACAAGACTCCACCCGGAACACCCGGACCTCCGGTTGGCCTCCTGCCAACCCAGAAGCCATGTGTGCCTATCCCGCCGAGTGCGCGAAGGGGGTCACCACCTTCAAGACGACGCCCTCAAGAGGGGACACGACGAAGAACCGACGCCGTCATCCGATCCCATAGGATCAAGGCTTTCACCCGAGGCAGCGAAGGTCGTAGAGCTCCACGACCGCCCCCCAAGAAGGACGGCGACATCCACAGACGCCGCGCGGCCAGGCTTTCGCCCGGAGCAAATGAACCACCACACCCTCACGCGACCGGACAGCGAGACGAAGATCGAAAAATGCTGTCAACCCGCAGTTCGCAGACACACCTCATGTGCAGAAGCGGCGCCACCGCCACACACAAGCCACCACCGCCACCACCACCAGACCAAGGAGCTCCGCGAGCTCGGCTGCCACCACCCGCACCACGCGGGGTTGAAGAGCCGAGTCGCAGTATGTTGTTATTGATATACTGGATCATTTACCTTGCGGAGGTTGTGAAGTGGCAGCTCACAGTTCTCAGTGCTCTGATCCTCATGTATCAGGTAAGACACAAAGTCTTCTACATTCAATTCAATTCATGGCCTTTTGCTGCAGCTCTGTTCTCTTCTCGATAACAAATTTAGAAGTCAGTCGGACAGTAATAAGGAGGATCAAATTCTTGGCCATCTGATTGATGTACTCTCAAAGAGCTATTGGCTTGGTTGCCATAAATTATGCAGATGCCCTGTTGTAAGTACTCCTAGATCATAGTTGTTGGTTTTGGATCAGATGATTGATGTTGCAAGAACAGGGAAAAGAAACCACACTGATGCCATGCGGTCACTGCTGCTATAGTTGACCTTTGCGTTATATACTGGCTTCTCCTCACCCAAAATCAAAAGCGGAGCTCTTCCAACTGAGTTATATACTCCAACATTTGTTGAAGATTTGCTAAGCCTATTTTGTATGTTTGACACGGATGGCTACCATCCAGGTTTATCACCGGATATCAATGACTATAGTAGTGTTGTGTTGTGTTTTCTGGACTGTCAACTTCAGTAATAATTGTGTACGCAGTACAGATAACATCTGTTGTTCTAGTGAGTCACGCCTATAGCCCATATATTGGACCTGAAGTGCAAGAGTAGCAAGACAACATGAGACTGCTAAAGCTGGAGGTATTCACAAAGAATGCATAGTGAAACGCTTCCTCAGACCTTGTTCATATTTTGAAGTGTATTCCAGCTAGACGAAATAATTGCCTATTATCACGATTTTGATAGCAGAATTAATTGCTACCATTCTTTGTTTTTGATACACTTATGGTATAAACTGTGTCACCCGGTGTAAAATATCATCTATTCTCCCAAAATACTAAGATCAAATATTTGAGGCATTCAGTACCAGCAATTATTATTTCAAAACAGAGTGATGTATATGTTTACACAGAAGCTCATATGTAGGTATATAACAAACCATTTTAAACAACATATGATATTTCATATTGTACATATTCATTATTGCATTTGTTCAGACACCTTGCTAATGGTCCCACATGCCAACACTTAGATCTTTCTAGCTGCTAGGAGTGACTTGTTCAAGTCAACGGTTCTAATATTCATTCCTATGTTCTCTCTACAGTCTCCTATATTAAGTTGTGAAAACTGATGAAAAAAAGGTATAAAACATATGGTTATAACATGAAGGTGGAAGTGCTAATTATCTAAGAGCGGAAAAAACAGGTTCAATTATTTATCCCATTTTCCATTCCCATAATAGTAACAATTTTTGTTAGTGCGAACAATATCTTAATGCATCATTAAGCGCCAAGCTTGTGTTATGAGATCAGAATTGATAAAATGTAGTTGGCATTACTTCATTGCATTAAAAATAGCAAGAAGATATAAGCCAAGTGTTGTAAATAGGTTGATGGTGAAAGCACCAAAGAATATATATTGGTGCTAGAAAAAAATCTCACTAAACAAAGGCTATATACCAGAGCTTATTACTCTATGATATCCACAGGGAAAGGACAAATCAATACATACTCTATTGCTACCATAGGTCTAATCTTTCACTGGCCCAACCATGGAGATTTGGGACATAGCCTAGCAACAATATATTTATCCGGCATTTGTCCTTACAGAATTTTGTTAGACGGCTACACAGCTTCTCTTCAATGGATGTTGCTAATTCTAGAGTGACAAAACTACAATGACTTACAACATCGCAAAATAAGTGATAGCATTAGCATATATAATATTTTTTCTATTGATTATTATGCCATAGACCAAATCAAGTCTCGTTTAATAATTTTTTTTTACAATAATCATCGTTGCAAAATAAGGACTTTTCTGCCAAAGTTTTACCTTGTCACTGAATGACAGAGTTTTATCTTGTCACTGGACATTGCACTTGGTGGTGAGTCCAAAAGCTTGCTCACTGATGAATGCAGTGATTTAGAAGTAAATACCAAAATAAATATTTTTAGACAATACATCCCTCCAATAGAAAATGCGAGGTTCAAGTAGCCAAACTTTGTATGAAGCACATACACACTTGAAGGCCGAAAGCTAATGTACCTACACAACATAACTCAATTAAGTTCTAGCAACTCATTTACCTACCTGATTAGAAATATCTTGTGTTTTATCTCAAAAAAGAAATATCTTGTGTTTAAAAGATGATTTCTACCTTTGCATGCTTCTAAAAAAGTCACATTCTTCTTGACCACAATTCCTCCGTATAGGTGAACACACTGATCATTTCAAATTTCCAGCCCTGAACTCTATGAATGTACCAGTTAGGATACATTTCCTCTATCAGTAAAGAGGTTGTATCGGTGGAATTCTCTAACAGGATTCTGCATAGACCTGTTGATTGGATATCCAAGTCGCAGTGTACCAAGGACTAAAGTAATTCAATTCCTGCAAGGAACACATATTATCATTACCAAGGCCTCAAAGCT
This sequence comes from Lolium multiflorum, assembly GCA_030979885.1. NCBI lineage: Eukaryota > Viridiplantae > Streptophyta > Magnoliopsida > Poales > Poaceae > Lolium > Lolium multiflorum. The sequence continues at coordinate 153,007,066 of CM061747.1, forward strand.
CACCAACAACAATAGTGCAAGAAAGAATGCCACACTAATTACTCAATGAAAGCAAACCATGAATTGATATTGTCCTATTTCCAGACACATTGAGCTGATATACAGAAGAATCATTATAGAAGGGAAAAAACAAAGGCGACAAAATAAGCAGCTGGGCAGTGGCTACTACCTAGCCATAGTGAAATACAAATATATGGCTTACTCAAGTTTTTGAGTATCCCTTTATTGCTCTTCAGCGCTGCAGCTATCACAATCTCATTATCTCTAAGGCAAAGAGTACAAAATAAGCAGAATAGAGAAACATCACATTCACTTTGAACTAAATTTCCTGATGGAATATATATTTTAACGCAGTTGGATATCTTAATAATATTAGTTCTTCTCATCATTTTTTAAAAATCAAATACGGAGAAAACTCACTTTCTGGAATTAGAGTACATGTAGCCTAAGCATCTTTTAAAAAATTTACAGCAATTCATAGGATAAAGAAAAATAATGGAGACCTCAGATTTATTTTTCCAGGCCTATGTTTTAGTCACCATATTATTATAAATAAAAGAAGAATTGCACAAGATTCTTCTAAATTATAGAATTGAGCATATTGTCTCATATCACAAGGAATAATAAAGACACAAGTCGATCTTATTCATCTAGTCCGCAATGCAAATATTAAAATACACTAATTTAACTCCAGTCCATGCTAGATTTGGAGGCTGCCACATGGCTACTACAACTCATGCAAATTAGACATGGGCACAAGATTCAATCTACTACCTTTTCACAGAGGGCAATGTGGCACAGAGTGATAACACAACATTAGATGGGTCATGAGAACGGGATCTCCTTGCAGCATAATGGATTCCACAGGTCAATTGATCGGCACCAATCTAGCGCAGAGGCCACGTGGAGGGCATGAGGTCAAGACCGCCAGTTAATTGTTATACGAGCTGACATTACCTTGTTGTAGAATTACAATATGTACACCCCAGTTAAAGTAACATACGACCCTGCAAAAAAGAAATAACGTGAAAAAGATATTAACACACTGTTTTACCAAAAAGACCAAGTAATTCTTTTTGTAGCTGAATGTAAGAATATATAGGCAACATCCTCGTTGTCGCTACAATTACTAAATTTTGAACTACGTATCCAGAATCTTAAATCATAATAATCAGTGCAGACCAGCTGCACAATTACAAATAAATTCAACACGGGAGAGATGACTTATACCTTTCTTGCGATGTTACGAATCACAACTCCCTGAGCGTTACGACTGTCAGCGGTCATGCTTCTGTGAGTACAAAAGAAAGAAGAACAGAGAAACTATGTGAAGCAAAAAGCCTATACAAGAAAAAACATGGAAGGCGCAAGATTTATGCAGCCACTTACAAAAAACAATCGTTAGGCTGGATCACATTGGTTTAGAGAGATGATAGCTGCGGATAAATTCCGTTGCTGGTTACCTTTTTCATTCCTTCACTTTGTTCTGAAACTGGGGTCTTCTTAGAAGGGAGCGTGGATAAAAATGAGGTTCATGCGCATATCAAAAGCTTTTCCTGGTACCTACATGTGTAGCTATGAAAAATTGCAGCAAAGAATGTGGAAAACCAAATCAATTAAAAAAAGGAAGAATGTTACAGATGATTATAATAAGAATATGAATTAGCAGTGGAACATAGAATGATATGCACAAGAAAAATACACATGATGATACCATATAAAGTATCCTTGTACTACCTGAGAGAGTGAGAGGAGACCACATACATAACATGTTCTCAAAAAAATTCTCAAGGCCCCAGGGTCTTAGACTGTTTCATGGATGAAATGGACATACCTTTCTGAGATCATATCTAGCTTTTTGCAGACCATAAACGGCACCTCTTGCACATCTATATCAATTATCAAAAAGTGATTGCATCACACATGAAGATCTGTATTCCTGAACCAATTGCAAACATTTAGACTAAAAACTTGAGCTGCTATTGTTAATTGGGGCAAAATTTGAGAATAACAGAAACTTACTGAGTAAACATACAAAAGATATGGCATAGATTAATCTTCCCTTGCAAGTTTTATTTCGAACACCTTTTATAGGCATATATAAAAGAATAGATCTGGACAAACAAAGATATGCAACTATACTCGTGCAAGTCTGCATATTGGAGATTCCACAACAAGTCGACAACCACTTCAGATAAACTATTTAATTCAGCAGAGGACTAAGAAATACAACAGCTGTTCCTTTTATAAGATGTTTTGGCAGGCGACAATGGTTTTCCAAACGTCTTATAAAAAGGAACAGAGGAAATAGCAAGATTAGGGTTTCATAACCACCTGCAGTGCCATAACCACACCATCTATTATCTCTGGTTCAATAAGTGGTTTGTCTCCTTGAATGTTGAAAACAATGCCATAATGTTTACTAAGCTTTTGAAGTGCCTCACATCAGCGTTCAGTTCCTACAATTTGTAGCACATCCAAAATATAACTAAGGAGGCCACCAAGCAATCATGAAAATATACCTCAATACAAAACGATGAAGCCTTACCATTTTAGCATGATACTGATGTCATTATAACATCAGCTCCAAATCCTCTACAACACTTAGAAATTTTACCGTCATCCATTGACACTACTATGCATAAAACGGAAGTTAAGAAGTCAGAAGAGGACAAGGCAAGGAAAACAACCACAACCATGTTTACCACCAGATCCAGTGTCACAGTGAGTTCTATAGCAGTTTCTTAAGATCAAAACCTGTTGCAGCAAAGAAAATAAATCTATAAATGCTTAGGTAGAACCTAAGTTCGAAAGAAATTTGAGATCTTTAATCTGCTTATAGACAAACTTCAAAGTAACATGCTGCCCAACAGCTACTGTTTCTGAACATGAAAACTTGAGTCTGTTAGAGACAGAAAAAGGTTAATGTCATGTCAAAAGTATAGAATGTTTTCTATATAGTGAATATTTGCTAGAATTGCCTGACACTGCTGTGCAAAATGAAGTGGATTGCCATCAATAGCACGAAACTGAAACCTTGCATGTCCATGCTGTTAAAAATTTCTATCTACAAGCTGCATTGAAAGGCTAGTTTTCAGTGATCAAGAGTTCAAGACACAATATTGCACACGTAACTTGGAAATAAAATAGACAGTGATATGTGAGGGAGGAACAACTGACATAATTAATATATCCTAACAATTAAATAGTAATAGCAACAACCCAAACAATATATTCGATAATGGTAAGGCATAAGAGAGTATAGTTTGCAGCATTTTTTTCAAAAATAGAGATGCAAAATTATATGTGTTTATACATGAAAAATTAATAAGAGTCTTTGGTACACATACTTGAGAGTCAAAACTGAGGTTTTCAAACATTAGAAAAAGAGGTTTTCAAGTAGAAACTTACATGAGACAGTGAACAACATTACCAAAGAAAATGTTTTCACCGTTACATACAATGTAAAGTAGTGTTCTCGAGGGAGGGTGCCTGCTTCTCTCAAAGATGTTGATGGCCCTCTTCTATCAGAGGAAAAATCAGAGCAACCAACAAGCATTAACAAATGTGCGATCAATTAAGCAAACTAAGAATTTATATTTCACTAATGAATTGTAAAATGAAGGTATTGTTACCCTCCAAAACCCCCCGACGGGCTTTGGTTAAGTAACACGAAGAGCCGGGAGGCTCCTAGGGCCGCTTAGTGGATCCCTGGCACCTCGCGTCGTCCCGCAAATCTTCCTCGCGCGTCCCGGCGGTTGCTAGGGCGTGCCACCTGACCTAGACCTGGTCAGGAAGGTGTTAGTGCTTCGATTGTTCCTGCATGGTAGACACGTGCACATTAAATACGAGCCTTATCGGCTCTCAGGTTTCCCTGTGGATCGGCTCAAAGAGCCGATCGCCCCATGGTCCTTGATGGATTAGCAATGGCATGGGGATCCTGCTTGATCAGGACAAAGCTGAAGCGATCCACGACAGTTTAGGGTTTTCACCGCATAATCGGAACGTCCTACGTGCGATCGGGCCTAGCAGCTACGAGAGACAATGCAAACTACCCCTACGAGAGGCCTAAAAACCAACATAACGTTGATCCCCGGAACATCCCTCGCAGGGACGGTAAACAGCATCTAACGCACCACCGGATCCTCCGACCCCAACATAAGGCCTAACTATGCAGATATCAAACTAATCCTTGCAGATGCAGGGAGCAACTATAACGGATCGGATCTACTAAGCATGATCAAGCAAGATGCTGCCCTTACGTCTGGATAGACGTAAGGGCAGCTAGATATGCAAGGGTTGCACTACGATAGCATATTACGTGAAGAACAATGCTAACCCTAACACATCTAATGATAACTACGTTGCTCGCCATCAAAAAGGCTTCAGCACGAGCAACGCATGAACAATACTAAGCTTTACGCTGCCTAGATCGCGAGATGCGATCTAGGCAGCATGATGCTTACCGGTAAGAACCCTCGTAGGAAAGGGGTGGCGATGCGCCGAGATTGGTTTGTTTGTTTGAACGGTGATTGTCCTCCTTTTCCGATAACCCTAGATACATATTTATAGTCCAAGGGACTTTCTAATTGAGGCGTGCACCTAACCGTGCACGGGCCAGACTCTATCTCTTTAATCTAGATTACAACACGACCTAATATATTATAGATACATGGGCCATTTAGCCCAAACTCTCAGCACAAGGCCGCTTCGAAGATGCTCCACGTGTAATCTACAACGCCATCTTCACTTACGGCCCATCTCCTGATTTGGCAAAATCGGTGGTAACACATGCCCCCCGGTTTGATAATGATAATTGCAAAACCATCTCATTCTTCGAAGGGTCATGTCGTGCCAGATCAATCTATGAGGCGTCTGCCTCTCGCCTCCTCGCACCACTTGACGGTTCGCACCGTGTCCTTGGGAACCGCCGAGGCATTAAATCGTCGCCCCTCTTATTTGGCCACTTCGTAGTTCCCTCCTTCATCCTCCTCGTACTAGCGCTCTCCCAAAAGCCCTCCTCGGCCAATATGTCTTCTTCCTCCTCTTCCCAATCTCTTCCGCAAGCGAGGGAGAGTCGGAGGTCAATCAGACGGAAGCATCCAACCGGCGCGCTCCCGAGCATTGGGATGAGCAAGAATTTGATTTCGACTTCATGCCCGAAGATCGCCCCGAAGATCTTGTCTGGTCGGATGGCAACATGCCCCTGACTGATGGAGAAGAGGATCTTCGGTTCTTGATCGACGGAGAGCTAGAGGCGGAGAGCGACAGCAACGACCCCCTCTTCCGGGGTAAATTCACTTCCTCCACCAAAGAGGTAGACGAAGAAGAAGAGGACGATGAAGACGAAGATGTCTCCTCCGACACGAAGAAGGAACCAGATGAAGACACCTCCTCCGAAGAACCGCCGCCAAAGCGCATCCGTGGCTGGGCCTGGTCCGATGAGGATGATGATGATGACGAGGAGGAGGCCTCCGCTGAAGGTCACAGTAGCAGCGACGAGGAATTCATCAATAGTAGCAACGAGGGCGGCTACCCCGGTGACGACGAAGATGAGAACAGTCCTTAGAGTAGGGATTCACTAGCATGAGATTAGCAATAGCCATCTGTTCCCCCTTTTGTTTGAGTAATCAGCTCTTCCTTGTAAGAAATCTCTTTTATCAATGAAGAAATTCTTCTTAATTTAACTCTGTCGATTTTCTTCAAACCGATTAGCCGATTCTCCTTAACCAATATTTCATAAGCCGATGTTAGCGCATCGGCCTCACGTAATTCGTCCCTCCACTCCTCAACTGATGACTTTGAGATCTGGTACTCTTCAAGAATTCATCCTTTGCTGGAGGAAGTTGCGACGAAGGATCAGCCGATAACACCCCAATCGGCTTTTAAAAACAGAACACTCATCAGACCAGCTGCCCCCCGAGCCTCAGTCAAGGCGAGGCTAACGGTAAGGATACGCAGATCGAAGAAAGGGCTCCGCAGATAATTCGAGGCAGTTACTGCGAAGAACCAGCCAAACTTGCCCCCATCGACTACCTTCCCTCCGCTGAAAGCCGATGTAGTAGACGAATCATCAACAGCTTCACTAATGCCTCTGACAGCACCGCCAACCTCGTATCTCGATCATGCAGCTGGTAGATCTTGTGTAACTGTACTAGAGTCGATGTCCAAACATCGACTGCGCTGAAATCTTTATCGCCGATTGATCCTGATCGGCTCACCCGGCACGTTACTTCAACTGAACGCTTGCTAGCACCGCTACACTTGAAGGTCTGCAAACGAAGCTGGACCTGGGTCATCAAACAGTTGGAGGTCCTCGCAGAGTAGAGCCTCGCCATGTAACAGTTTGGTTTTTTGTGGCCGTGACCCTTGAGTCGATGTCTACACATCGGCTGTGCTTAAAATTTTTCGTCTTCTCGATTTTTTGTGGCCGATTTGTTTATGTATCGGCCCCATACTTGAGCTGTTCTGGAAATTTGACATCCGTTCCCAGCTCCGTATCCTCGTATATCATCCATCTATGTGCCCCCCGAGCCGATTCTGTGATGGTATCGGCTCTTCAGGCATCTGTTGGATCAACGCTGATCACAGACGAAGGTATGTTGAGGATGATTTTGGCCGATTGCGGGAATCGGCCTCCCTTTTCGTTGCAATACTTTGACGATGATTTGCAACCTCTTGGATTTCCATTGTAGCTACGTGGCAGGCTGCAGATAAGATCCTTTATTTTTCATATTTTGAGGGCCGATCGCCGGGATCGGCCTTGCCACGTATGTCCAAAGTCTTGGACGTGCTATTCCGTTAAGACCACGGACACCATGTTTGTGCCAGCCGATGCGTCTGCATCGGCATCAGCCGATGCCTGTGCATCGGCTTTCGCCTGTTTGGGGCGCCATACTTTCTTTGGCGGGCGCGCTTCGTCTCCGCTGTTTGCTGATTTTCGCGGCGATCGGGCCGCGCTCTTCTTAACGTGTACAGGTATCGTGCTCTCGGCTTCTTCCAGGTTTCGCAGCCGCTGCACTCTACGCTTCGAGAATGGCTGAGTCCATCAGGCACCACCTTGGTCGGTGATACCTATCTTCTTCATCTGACTCCTCGAAGTCTTCTTCTTGAGATGACTCAGCTCGTTTATTCTGAGGTGGGAGAGGTCCTAGACGCTCGAACACTGAAACTTCACTTGCCCTCCTTCTTCTTTGCTGTTTGCATTCTGGGCAGTTCTCGATTGTTGGCAATCGGCTCATTCCTGAGTCCCAGCAATGTTTGAAGAAGGGACAGTCCCAGTGCTTATCCACGTTGTCTTGCTCCTTAGACCTCCCTCTAGCACGACGTTCGTACCCGACGTTGTTGCCGCTGTTCTGACGATACCTCCTGTTCTCCGCATCAGACCGACGACATCTATCATCGTCTTCGTCGTAGCGTTGACGTCGGTCGTACTGCTGCTCATATTTGTTGAGGAGATGCACGGATAATGGGCGCTGATACCGTATGCTTCTCACCTCCTCCTCGGTCAGGTACCGTCTATCGTCGTCTTGGGGCCGGTCGCGTGGAACGGCTCTTCTTTATCTTTGCCACGAGAGTGGCTGCTCTCTGCTTTGTCCGCGCCATGGCGAATCACGAACCCTGCCATATTGACATCGAAAGAGAACCCTGGTTCTCTTATGGAGTGGCTTAGGTCCACCATGTTGACGTCCTGGAAACGGACGCCTGTCTACCTTCATGGCAAACTGTCCGAAAGTTAATCGGCCTGCTTCTATCGCCATCTGAATTTGTGCGCGCAGTACTTTGCAGTCGCTGGTGGTGTGCGTGAACGTATGATGCCACTTGCAGTATGGCCTCTTGTTCATCTCTTGTGCCGTAGGGATCTTGTGGCCTTCGGGTAGCTTCAACTGTTTCTCTTTCAGTAGCAGATCGAAGATCTGTTCGGTTTTGGTCACGTCAAAGTCCAACCCTCTTGGAGGCCCTGGTGGATTCACCCATTGGCAGGACACAGGCACTGGCGTCCGAGTCCACTCGGCTACCGCAACTTCCTGATCTTCCGTAGAATCTTCATCTTCATCGGCATTGACCAGGCTGATCGCGCGCTTGAACTTGTCTTGGTACAGTTCTGGATGGCGCTGCTCATATAAGGTCAGTCTATTGACCAGGTGCGTCAGCGAGTTGTACTCAACTTGGAACGTCAGATCCTTGAACGACGCTGCCAGGCCTGCCACGGCCAGCTCGACTGCCTCTTTCTCAGTTATATGAACCGAATAGCATCGGTTCTTGACAGTTCTGAAACGCTGAATGTACTCAGCCACTGTCTCTCCTCGCTTTTGCCGAACCTGTGCTAGTTCGGCAATACCAGCTTCAGTAGTCTCTGAATGGTATTGGGTGTGGAACAGTTCCTCCAGCTGCTTCCATGATTGCACTGAATTTGGCTGCAAAGAGGTGTACCATCCAAAAGCTGGACCGGTGAGGGATTGCGAGAAGCACCTCACCCGTAACTGATCTGATGCCGAAGCCATGCCCAGCTGGGCCAGGTATCGGCTCACGTGCTCGATGGAGCTCGACCCTTCTGACCCACGAATTTGTTGAAGTCCGGAAGCCGGTACTTAGGCGGTAGTGGGATCAGGTCGAACTCATTGGGGTACGGCTTGGAATAGCCGATTATCTTCTTCTTCGGCAAGATGCCGAATTGATCTCTCAGATCTGCGCCGATCCGATCGCGGTGGAGGTAGTAGCAGCTGAGCTTTCTCGGATTGGTGCAGTGGCGTACTTGGCTAGCCACGCTTGTTTCTCAGCTTCTGCTCCTAGACTCCCCGCTGTGCAGTTGTTCTTCCTGCCGAACAATTGCCCCTGCTCCGGCAATCCCTCCTGGTGGAGCCTGGATCGCCTGCGTCCAGTTGTTGCAGTCCGGCACATACGCGCACACGTATCCGTGTGGGATTTCCTTGGGCGGGTCAGGTAAGAACTGGTAGTCGCCCGGGTCACCCCCATCCTTGTAGACGACGTATGCCGGCGAGCTTTGTTGTGGTGGAGCCGCCGTTGCGTACGGCAGAGGCGGCCTGGAGTGGAGTTGCATCTCTCCCTGGTGAGTCCCTAGAACAGGTCCTGAAGGGGAGTAACGACGCTCCATGATCTCTTGCACCACCCGGAGCGCAACGCGCTCCAAAGTGTTCACCAGGCTCTCAGAGTGCCGATGCAGTGAATGGGCCACCACATAGTTGATCTCCTGTCGCAGGGCTTGGGTACGTTCCTGTGAAGGGAGAGACAGATCCACCCCTTCAAGGACGCCTTGTGGCGTGAATCCTTTGAATCTGACGCCGTGCGACCGGGTCTTCTCAAAGGAGTCGATGAGTTCGGCTTCACAGATGGCTTTCAACTCGTCGTACTTTTTCTTGTGATCCGGAGGGAGTTCCTCGTACGTGATCTGCTCCTCTGCCATCTCGGATGCCGATGTTGACGTGGATGTTGCAGAAGATGTCCCACCGGGCGTGCAGAATGTGTTACCCTCCAAAACCCCCCGACGGGCTTTGGTTAAGTAACACGAAGAGCCGGGAGGCTCCTAGGGCCGCTTAGTGGATCCCTGGCACCTCGCGTCGTCCCGCAAATCTTCTGGCGCGCGTCCCGGCGGTTGCCTGGGCGTGCCACCTGACCTAGACCCGGTCAGGAAGGTGTTAGTGCTTCGATTGTTCCTGCATGGTAGACACGTGCACATTAAATACGAGCCTTATCGGCTCTCAGGTTTCCCTGTGGATCGGCTCAAAGAGCCGATCGCCCCATGGTCCTTGATGGATTAGCAATGGCATGGGGATCCTGCTTGATCAGACAAAGTCGAAGCGATCCACGACAGCTTAGGGTTTTCACCGCATAATCGGAACGTCCTACGTGCGATCGGGCCTAGCAGCTACGAGAGACAATGCAAACTACCCCTACGAGAGGCCTAAAAACCAACATAATGTTGATCCCCGGAACATCCCTCGCAGGGACGGTAAACAGATCTAACGCACCACCGGATCCTCCGACCCCAAAGAAGGCCTAACTATGCAGATATCAAACTAATCCCTGCAGATGCAGGGAGCAACTATAACGGATCGGATCTACTAAGCATGATCAAGCAAGATGCTGCCCTTACGTCTGGATAGACGTAAGGGCAGCTAGATATGCAAGGGTTGCACTACGATAGCATATTACGTGAAGAACAATGCTAACCCTAACACATCTAATGATAACTACGTTGCTCGCCATCAAAAAGGCTTCAGTACGAGCAACGCATGAACAATACTAAGCTTTACGCTGCCTAGATCGCGAGATGCGATCTAGGCAGCATGATGCTTACCGGTAAGAACCCTCGTAGGAAAGGGGTGGCGATGCGCCGAGATTGGTTTGTTTGGGTTGAACGGTGATTGTCCTCCTTTTCCGATAACCCTAGATACATATTTATAGTCCAAGGGACTTTCTAATTGAGGCGTGCACCTAACCGTGCACGGGCCAGACTCTATCTCTTTAATCTAGATTACAACACGACCTAATATATTATAGATACATGGGCCATTTAGCCCAAACTCTCAGCACAAGGCCGCTTCGAAGATGCTCCAGGTGTAATCTACAACGCCCATCTTCACTTACGGCCCATCTCCTGATTTGGCCAAAATCGGGTGGTAACAGCATATAAATAAGAGAGGAACTGGAGAGGCTAGGGGCACCTGTAACATCCCAAAATTTTCAAATCAATAAAGAGAACCAATTTCCATTATTCAAAATTATGAGCCAACAAAAACTTAAATTGGATTATATGGTGTGCATAGTGTTCATGCATTAATGTTGTGATCTTGTCATGATATTTGTTTGAAGTGTTTATCAATGTTCCTAAAACCCTAATCCATGTTTATTTGGATCAAAGAGAAACAAAACAAAATAAAATGAAAATGAAAATAGCATCACATATGAGCCTATGGCACATTTGCAAATCTTAACCTAGGCCATGCTTACCTTGTGTAAATGGTTTGGAAACATTACTAAACTCAAAATACTAACATTTGAATCAAGGAAATGCAGAACAAATAAAAAGAAAAATCAAAACCAAGTCACATGTGATAATGGTCATTTCTGACTTTTATAGCATGATGCCTACTTTGAGCCCCTGTAGAAATTTTCTAAAATAAAATTTCTCAACTCTTTGCACCTCATCCAATACCTCATCAAGGTGATCACAATGGTGAAGACCAATCTTGCAAAATCATTCTCAAACTCTTATAATGAGCATGCAAAGTTGCAACATCAAAACAGAATTAAGATCACAACAAATTTGGATTTCACCAAAACACTTTCACTTTGCAAACCAATACTACCAAGAGGTGCCAAATATTATTTGAATCACACCCAAGAAAAAGTTTGGCAAAATTCAAATTTAAACTTCATCCGGCCATTGTGTCGAGCACCTGGTGTGCATAATTCTGTTATGATCATACCCTCTTATAACCAAGTGGGTTTTAGACTAAACGATCACTCCATATGTCATCATTATCTTCTCCTTGAACCCCTTGAACAATGCCAAGCACTTGTACCCCTGTACCTTGATGATTTGGACCAAGACATGGCCATGCCGAGGTGATCATGCCACTCAACATGCCATCATCCTCTCCTCTCCCATCTAGCCTACCTCAACATGTCCTGGAGACTCTCCTCACTCTCCTGAACCTGATCGTGCACGGCGTTGGCCAAGAGGAGACGAGCACTGACCTGGCCAGGACGTGCCCACGACGTCCAGTGACGCCAGCGCGCGCACGGACACGTCCACGGGCGCGCCAGAGCACACGCTCGCTGATACGTCTCCAACGTATCGATAATTTCTTATGTTCCATGCTACATTATTGATGATATCTACATGTTTTATGCACATTATATGTCGTATTTACGCATTTTCCTGGAACTAACCTATTAACAAGATGCCGAAGAGCCAGTTGTTGTTTTCTGCTGTTTTTGGTTTCAGAAATCCTAGTAAGGAAATATTCTCGGAATTGGACGAAATCAACGCCTAGGGTCCTATTTTTGCACGAAGCTTCTAGAAGCATGAAGAGGAGACGAAGTGGGGCCACGAGGTGGAGACACACCAAGGCGGCGCGGCCCAAGCCCTGGCCGCGCCGCCCTAGTGTGGCCCCCGTGACGCCTCTTGACCTGCCCTTCCGCCTACAAATAGCCTCCGTCATGAACCCCGCACCGAGAGCCACGATACGGAAAACCTTCCAGACGCCGCCGCCGCGAATCCCATCTCGGGATTCAGAGATCGTCTCTCCGCACCCGCCGGAGAGGGGAATCATCTCCCGGGAGGACTCTTCATCGCCATGATCGCCTCCGAGTGATGAGTGAGTAGTTCACCCCTGGACTATGGGTCCATAGCAGTAGCTAGATGGTCGTCTTCTCCTAATTGTGCTTCATTGTTGGATCTTGTGAGCTGCCTAACATGATCAAGATCATCTATCTGTAATACTATATGTTGTGTTTGTCGGGATCCGATGAATAGAGAATACTATGTTATGGTGATTATCAATCTATTACTTATGTGTTGTTTATGATCTTGCATGCTCTCCGTTATTAGTAGAGGCTCTGGCCAAGTTTTTGCTCTTAACTCCAAGAGGGAGTATTTATGCTCGATAGTGGGTTCATGCCTTCATTGACACCTGGGACAGTGACAGAAAGTTCTAAGGTTGTGATGTGCTGTTGCCACTAGGGATAAAACATTGATTCTATGTCTAAGGATGTAGTTGTCGATTACATTACGCACCATACTTAATGCAATTGTCTGTTGCTTTGCAACTTAATACTGAAGGGGTTCGGATGATAACCTGAAGGTGGACTTTAGGCATAGATGCAGTTGGATGGCGGTCTATGTACTTTGTCGTAATGCCCAATTAAATCTCACTATATTTATCATATCATGTATATGCATTGTTATGCCCTTCTCTATTTGTCAATTGCCCGACTGTAATTTGTTCACCCAACATGCTTTTATCTTATGGGAGAGACACCTCTAGTGAACTGTGGACCCCGGTCCTATTCTTTACATCGCATACAATCTACTGCAATACTTGTTTTACTGTTTTCTTCGCAAACAATCATCTTCCACACAATATGGTTAATCCTTTGTTACAGCAAGCCGGTGAGATTGACAACCTCACTGTTTCGTTGGGGCAAAGTACTTTGGTTCTGTTGTGCAGGTTCCACGTTGGCGCCGGAATCCCTGGTGTTGCGCCGCATCACATTTCGCCACCATCAACCTTCAACGTGCTTCTTGGCTCCTCCTAGTTCGATAAACCTTGGTTTCTTTCTGAGGGAAAACTTGCCACTGTGCGCATCATACCTTCCTCTTGGGGTTCCAACCGGACGTGTACATTTACGCGCATCACTCGCCACGTCGCATCAGTCCTCCATTTGACCTCTACCTCTCCCCCGAGCATCATCACGCCACCATCTCCCTCCCAGACATGATCGCTCACACCGGAGAGACCTGTGCGCCGTCGTCCTCATCGTCGACGTCCGCCGCGGTACCGCCAGATGCGTCACATTCCCCACCGTGTCAGACTGCCATTTTCTGTGCCAATACGCGCATGATGATCACCGTGACGTGTAGAGCAGCGTCGCATCCTCGCCAACGTCACCGAGCTGCTATAGCATGATACGTCTCAAACGTATCTATAATTTCTTATGTTCCATGCTACTTTTATTACAATACTTGAATGTTTTATACATACTTTACAGCATTATTTTACATTTTCCGGCACTAACCTATTAACAAGATGCCGAAGTGCCAGTGTCCTTTTTTCTGCTATTTTTGGTTTCAGAAATCCTAGTAAGGAAATATTCTCGGAATTGGACGAAATCAACGCCCAGGGGCCTATTTTTGCACGAAGCTTCCAAGTCCGAAGGGGAAATGGCCACGAGGCGGCCGCACACCGGGCGGCGCGGCCCAGGCCCCGGCCGCGCGGCCCTGTGTCGGCGCCGTCGCCCCCGACCTACCCTTCCGCCTACTTAAAGCCTCCGTCGCGAAACCCTCTGTACCGAGAGCCACGATACGGAAAACATTGAGAGGCCGCGCCGCCGATCCCATCTCGGGGATTCAGGAGATCGCCTCCGGCACCCTGCCGAGAGGGGAATCATCACCGGAGGGGCTCTACATCATCATGCCCGCCTCCGGATTGATGCGTGAGTAGTTCATCCTTGGACTATGGGTCCATAGCAGTAGCTAGATGGTTGTCTTCTCCGCTTGTGCTTTCATTGTATTAGATCTTGTGAGCTGCCTAACATGATCAAGATCATCTATTTGTAATGCTACATGTTGTGTTTGGCGAGATCCGATGAATATAGAATATTATGTTAAGTTGATTATCAATCTATCATATATGTGTTGTTTATGTTCTTGCATGCTCTCCGTTGCTAGTAGAGGCTCTGGCCAAGTTGATACTTGTAACTCCAAGAGGGAGTAATTATGCTCGATAGTGGGTTCATGCCTCCATTGAATCTGGGATCGTGACAGTAGGTTCTAAGGTTGTGGATGTGCTGTTGCTACTAGGGATAAAACATTGATGCTTTGTCTAAGGATATTTGTGTTGATTACATTACGCACCATACTTAATGCAATTATCTGTTGTTTACAACTTAATACTGGAAGGGGTTCGGATGATAACCCGAAGGTGGATTATTTAGGCATAGATGCATGTTGGATAGCGGTCTATGTACTTTGTCGTAATGCCCTGATTAAATCACATAGTAATCATCGTTGATATGTATTGAATCTTTATTTGTCAATTACCCGCCTGTAATTTGTTCACCCAGCATGTTAGTTATCTTATTGGAGAGACACCACTAGTGAACTGTGGACCCCGGTCCATTCTTTTACATCTGAATACATTCTACTGTTTTTACTGTTCTTTGCAAACAAACACCATCTTCCACTCGATACGTTTAATCCTTTGTTTTCAGCAAGCCGGTGAGATTGACAACCTCACTGTTACGTTAAAGGTACTTTGATTGTGTTGTGCAGGTTCCACGTTGGCGCCGGATTCACTGGTGTTGCGCCGCACTACACTCCTGCACCAACAACCTTCACGTTCTTCTTGGCTCCTACTGGTTCGATAACCTTGGTTTCATACTGAGGGAAACTTGCTTCTATACGCATCATACCTTCCACTTGGGGTTCCCAACGGACATGTGCTTCGCGCGTATCAAGCTAAATTTCTGGCGCCGTTGCCGGGGAGATCAAGACACTCTGCAAGGGGAGTCTCCACTTCCAATCTCTTTACTTTGTTTTTGTCTTGCTTTATTTTATTTACTACTTTGTTTGCTGCACTTAAACAAAACACAAAAAAATTAGTTGCTAGCTTTACTTTATTTACTGTCTTGTTCTCTATATCAAAAACACAAAAAAATTAGTTACTTGTCTTTACTTTATTTGCCTAGTTTACTTTATTACTGTTATAATGGGTACTCCTGAAAATACTAAGTTGTGTGACTTCACTAGCACAAATAATAATGATTTTATATGTACTCCTATTGCTCCACCTGCTACTACAGCAGAATTCTATGAAATTAAACCTGCTTTACTGAATCTTGTTATGAGAGAGCAATTTTCTGGTGTTAGTACTGATGATGCTGCTGCCCATCTTAATAATTTTGTTGAACTTTGTGAAATGCAAAAGTATAAGGATATACATGGTGATATTATAAAACTGAAATTGTTTCCTTTCTCATTAAGAGGAAGAGCTAAAGATTGGTTGCTATCTTTGCCTAAAAATAGTATTGATTCATGGACTAAGTGTAAAGATGCTTTTATTAGTAAATATTATCCTCCTGCTAAGATTATATCTTTGAGAAGTAGCATAATGAATTTTAAACAATTTGATAATGAACATGTTGCTCAAGCATGGGAGAGAATGAAATCTTTGGTAAAGAATTGCCCAACCCATGGACTGACTACTTGGATGATCATCCAAACCTTTTATGCAGGATTGAATTTTTCCTCAAGGAACCTATTGGATTCAGCTGCTGGAGGTACTTTTATGTCCATCACTCTGGGCGCCGCAACTAAATTACTTGATGATATGATGATCAATTACTCTGAATGGCACACTGAAAGAACTCCTCAAGGTAAGAAGGTAAATTCTGTTGAAGAAACCTCTTCTTTGGGTGATAAGATTGATGCTATTATGTCTATGCTTGCAAATGGTAGATCTCATATTGATCCTAATAATGTTCCTTTAGCTTCATTGGTTGCTCAAGAAGAAAATGTTGATGTGAATTTCATTAAGAGCAATAATTTCAACAACAATGCTTATAGGAATAATTATGGTAACAACAACTATAGGCCATATCCTTCTAATAATGGTAATGGTTATGGTAATTCTTATGGTAATTCTTACAACAATAATAAGAGTGTACCCCTGGTCTTGAAGCCATGCTTAAAGAATTTATTAGTACACAAACTGCTTTCAATAAAACTGTTGAAGAAAAGCTTGATAAAATTGATATTCTTGCTTCTAAGGTTGATAGTCTTGCTCTTGATGTTGATCTTTTAAAATTGAAAGTTATGCCTGAGAAAGTTGAAGATGCTAGGTTTGCTAAAACAAATGCCATCCAAGTTAGAATTAATGATAATATTAGATTGTTGGCTGAATTGCATGCTAGGTGGGATAGAGAAGAAAAAGAAAAACTTGCTAAAGAAAATAATGTAGCTAAAGTATGGACTATTACCACCACTAGTAATGTTGATTCTTCACATGTTGCTGCACCTCCTACTATCAATGGTAAAATAATTGGTGTTGGCAATGTTTCTACTCCTAGTGCAAAGCGCGCAAAATTGCCTGAAACTGCTGAAACTGTTTTGTGATAAAACTGCTGAAATTTTTCAAAATATTGGTGACAATGATTCCATTGTTGTAGAACATAATGGTTTAGATTTTGATGATTGTCATATTACTGAAGTTATAAAGTTCTTACAAAAACTTGCTAGAAGTCCCAATGCTAGTGCTATAAATTTAGCCTTTACAAAACATATTACAAATGCTCTCATTAAAGCTAGGGAAGAGAAATTAAAACTTGAAGCTTCTATTCCTAGGAAGTTAGAAGATGGTTGGGAGCCCATCATTAAAATGAAATTCAATGACTTTGAGTGTAATGCTTTATGTGATCTTGGTGCAAGTATTTCTGTTATGCCTAAAAAGATTTATGATATGCTTGACTTGCCACCATTGAAGAATTGTTATTTGGATGTTAATCTTGCCGATAATGTTAAAAAGAAACCTTTGGGGAGGATTGATAATGTGCGCATTACGGTTAACAATAACCTTGTCCCCGTTGATTTTGTTGTCTTGGATATCGAATGCAATGCATCTTGTCCTATTGTGTTGGGAAGACCTTTTCTTCGAACCGTTGGTGCTGTTATTGATATGAAGGAAGGTAATATTAAATATCAATTTCCTCTCAAGAAAGGTATGGAACACTTCCCTAGAAAGAGAATGAAGTTGCCTTTTGATTCTATTATTAGAACAAGCTATGATGTTGATGCTTCGTCTCTTGATGTTACTTGATTTGCACTTTCTGCGCCTAGCTGAAAGGCGTTAAAGAAAAGCACTTCTTGGGAGATAACCCATGTGTTTATTTTACTACAGAAATTTTTGTTTTGTTGAGTCTTGGAAGTTGTTTACTACTGTAGCAACCTCTCCTTATCATGTTTTTGTGCCAAGTAAAGTTTCTATGCTAAAGTTGATGTTATATTTGGGATCGCTGCGCAGAAACAGCATTGCTGTCTGTCACGAATTCTGGCATAAGTCTCTGTAAAAAATTCGAAAAAATCTGCAAAATTACGAGCGTGATCCTCAGATATGTACGCAACTTTCATTAGTTTTTAGTTTTTCCATTTGAGCAAGTTAAGTGCCCAGTCCAGATGCATCTTTACGGACTGTTCTGTTTTTGACAGATTCTGTCTTTTATTTCGCATTGCCGCTTTTGCTATGTTGAATGAGTTTCTTTGTTCCATTAACTTTCAGAAGCTTTGTGCAATGTCCAGAAGTGTTAAGAATGATTGTGTCACCTCTGAATATATGAATTTGTGGTTATGCACTAACCCTCTCATGAGTTTGCTTGAAGTTTGTGTGAAGGAAGTTTTCAAGGGTCAAGAGAAGAGGATGATATACTATGATCAAGAAGAGTGAAAGGTCTAAGCTTGGGGATGCCCCGGTGGTTCATCCCTGCATATTTTAAGAAGACTCAAGCATCTAAGCTTGGGGATGCCCAAGGCATCCCCTTCTTCATCGACAACATTATCAGGTCACTTCTAGTGAAACTATATTTTTATTCCGTCACATTCTTATGTTCTTTACTTGGAGCGTCGGTTTGTTTTTATTTTTGTTTTGTTTTGAATAAAGTTGGATCCCGCCATTCTTATATTGGAGATATTACGCTCCGCTTTTTCTTATGGAACACTTGTGTTCTTAATTGTGCTTTAATGTTCATGGCGAAAGCTTATTGCTTCGTTAAATTGTTATTTGGTTGGAATTGGAAAATGCTGCATATGGTTTGTCAATTGTTTGAGCTCTCATAGATCATGTTTAAGCTCTTGCATCATGTAGTTTAATCTATTAATGAAGAACTACTGTAGAGCTTGTTTAATTTGGTTTGCATGATTGATCTCTCTAAGTCTAGATATTTTCGGGTAAAATGTTTGAACAACAAGGAAGACAGTGTAGAGCCTTATAATGCTTGCAATATGTTCTTGTGTGAGTTTTGCTGTACCTGTTCATACTTGTGTTTGCTTCAAACAACCTTGCTAGCCCAAACCTTGTACTGAGAGGAAATGCTTCTCGTGCATCCAAACACCTTGAGCCAAAAACCATGCCATTTGTGTCCACCATATCTACCTACTATGTGGTATTTTTCTGCCATTCCAAAGTAAATTACTTGAGTGCTACCTTTAAATTTCATTCCTCTACCTTTACAATATATAGCTCATGGGACAAATAGCTTAAAAACTATTGTGGTGATGAATATGTAGTTATGTGTCTTAATTCTTATAAGTTGCTTGTTGAGCGGTAACCATGTTTTCTGGGGACGCCATCAACTTTATCTTTGTTGGATATCATGTGAGATGCTATGCATGTTCGTCTTGTCTGAAGTAGTGGACTTCGCGATCAAATGGTTTGAGTATGCATATGTTAGAGAAGAACATTGGGCCGCTAACTAAAGCCATGTATCATGGTGGAAGTTTCAGTTTGGACATACAACCTCAATCTCTTATGAGAATATTAACTGTTGTTGAATGCTTAAGCATTAAAAAGAGGAGTCCATTATCTGTTGTCTATGTTGTCCCGGTATGGATGTCTAAGTTGAGAATAATCAAAAGCGAGAAATCCAATGCGTGCTTTCTCCTTAGACACTTGTACAGGCGGCATAGAGGTACCCCTTTGTGACACTTGGTTGAAGCATATGTTATGCGATGAGAATCCGTGTTTCCGAGATAGTAGGACAAGGTGCGAGCACTATTAGTACTCTATGCATGAGACATGCAACTTGTAGGAAGTATTATGCATAGCACATATGAATTATTACTACCGTTGACAAAATTGTTTCTATGTTTTCAAAACAAAAGCTCTAGCACAAAAATAGTAATCAATGCTTCCCTCTGCGAAGGGCCAATCTTTTACTTTATGTTGAGTCAGTTTACCCATTCCCTTCTATCTTAGAAGCAAACACTTGTGTTAACTGTGTGCATTGATTCTTACATGTTTACTTATTGCACCTGTTATATTACTCTATGTTGACAAATATCCATGAGATATACATGTTACAAGTTGAAAGCAATTGCTGAAACTTAATCATCCTTTGTGTTGCTTCAATGCATTCTACTATGAATTTATTGCTTATGAGTTATCTCTTATGCAAGTCTTATTGATACTTGTCTTGAAAGTATTATTCATGAAAAGTTTTGCTATATGATTCATTTGTTTAGTCATTATCTTTGTTAGCAATCTTTTGTTCAGATCACTCCATTCATCTCATATGCTTTACAATAATGTTGATCAAGATTATGTTGGTAGCATGTCACTTCAGAAATTATTTGTGTTATCGTTTACCTACTCGAGGACGAGTAGGAACTAAGCTTGGGGATGCTTGATACGTCTCAAACGTATCTATAATTTCTTATGTTCCATGCTACTTTTATTACAATACTTGAATGTTTTATACATACTTTACAACATTATTTTACATTTTCCGGCACTAACCTATTAACAAGATGCCGAAGTGCCAGTTGCTGTTTTTCTGCTGTTTTTGGTTTCAGAAATCCTAGTAAGGAAATATTCTCGGAATTGGACGAAATCAACGCCCAGGGCCTATTTTGCCCGGAAGTGATACGCGTAGATGCACACGTCCGTTGGGAACCCCAAGTGGAAGGTATGATGCGTATAGAAGCAAGTTTCCCTCAGTATGAAACCAAGGTTTAATCGAACCAGAGGAGCCAAGAAGCACGTTGAAGGTTGATGGTGGCGAAATGTGATGCGGCGCAACAACAGGGATTCCGGCGCCAACGTGGAACCTGCACAACACAACCCAAGTACTTTGCCCCAACGAAACAGTGAGGTTGTCAATCTCACCGACTTGCTGTAACAAAGATTAACCGTATTGTGTGGAAGATGATTGTTTGCAAGAAAACAGTAAACAAGTATTGCAGTAGATTGTATGCGATGTAAAGAATAGGACCGGGGTCCACAGTTCACTAGAGGTGTCTCTCCCATAAGATAAAAGCATGTTGGGTGAACAAATTACAGTCGGGCAATTGACAAATAGAGAAGGGCATAACAATGCATATACATGATATGATAAATATAGTGAGATTTAATCCGGGCATTACGACAAAGTACATAGACCGCCATCCAACGCATCTATGCCTAAAAAGTCCACCTTCAGGTTATCATCCGAACCCCATTCAGTATTAAGTTGCAAAGCAACAGACAATTGCATTAAGTATGGTGCGTAATGTAATCGACAACTACATCCTTAGACATAGAATCAATGTTTTATCCCTAGTGGCAACATCACATCACAACCTTAGAACTTTCTGTCACTGTCCCAGGTGTCAATGAAGGCATGAACCCACTATCGAGCATAAATACTCCCTCTTGGAGTTAAGAGTAAAAACTTGGCCAGAGCCTCTACTAATAACGGAGAGCATGCAAGATCATAAACAACACATAAACAATAGATTGATAATCACCATAACATAGTATTCTCTATCCATCGGATCCCGACAAACACAACATATAGTATTACATATAGATGATCTTGATCATGTTAGGCAGCTCACAAGATCCAACAATGAAGCACAATTAGGAGAAGACGACCATCTAGCTACTGCTATGGACCCATAGTCCAGGGGTGAACTACTCACTCATCACTCCGGAGGCGATCATGGCGATGAAGAGTCCTCCGGGAGATGAATCCCCTCTCCGGCAGGGTGCCGGAGGCGATCTCCTGAATCCCCCGAGATGGGATTCGCGGCGCGGCGTCTCTGGAAGGTTTTCCGTATCGTGGCTCTCGGTACTGGGGGTTTCGCGACGGAGGCTATAAGTAGGCGAAAGGGTAGGTCAAGAGGCGGCACGAGGGGCCCAGGGGACAGGGTCGCGCCGCCCTATCACCTGGCCACCTCGTGGCCCCACTTCGACTCCCCTTCGGTCTTCTCGAAGCTTCGTGCAAAAATAGGACCCCGGTGATTTCGTCCAATTCCGAGAATATTTCCTTACTAGGATTTCTGAAACCAAAAACAGAAAAAGCAACTGGCTCTTCAGATCTTGTTAATAGGTTAGTTCCAGAAAATGCGTAAATACGACATATAATATGCATAAAACATGTAGATATCATCAATAAAGTAGCATGGAACATAAGAAATTATCGATACGTTGGAGACGTATCAGCACGAGGCGGCAAACACCAGCGGCGCGGCCCGGCCCCGGCCGCGCGGCCTGTTGTGTCGCCTCGCGTCGCCTGACCTACCCTTCCGCCTACTTAAAGCCTCCGTCGCGAAACCCCCGTACCGAGAGCCACGATACGGAAAACATTACGAGAGGCCGCCGCCGCCAATCCCATCTCGGGGGATTCAGGAGATCGCCTCCGGCACCCTGCCGGAGAGGGGAATCATCACCGGAGGGGCTCTACATCATCATGCCCGCCTCCGGATTGATGCGTGAGTAGTTCATCCTTGGACTATGGGTCCATAGAAGTAGCTAGATGGTTGTCTTCTCCGCTTGTGCTTTCATTGTATTAGATCTTGTGAGCTGCCTAACATGATCAAGATCATCTATTTGTAATGCTACATGTTGTGTTTGGCGAGATCCGATGAATATAGAATATTATGTTAAGTTGATTATCAATCTATCATATATGTGTTGTTTATGTTCTTGCATGCTCTCCGTTGCTAGTAGAGGCTCTGGCCAAGTTGATACTTGTAACTCCAAGAGGGAGTAATTATGCTCGATAGTGGGTTCATGCCTCCATTGAATCTGGGATCGTGACAGTAGGTTCTAAGGTTGTGGATGTGCTGTTGCTACTAGGGATAAAACATTGATGCTTTGTCTAAGGATATTTGTGTTGATTACATTACGCACCATACTTAATGCAATTATCTGTTGTTCGCAACTTAATACTGGAAGGGGTTCGGATGATAACCTGAAGGTGGATTATTTAGGCATAGATGCATGCTGGATAGCGGTCTATGTACTTTGTCGTAATGCCCTGATTAAATCACATAGTAATCATCGTTGATATGTATTGAATCTTTATTTGTCAATTGCTCGCCTGTAATTTGTTCACCCAGCATGTTAGTTATCTTATTGGAGAGACACCTCTAGTGAACTGTGGACCCCGGTCCATTCTTTTACATCTGAATACATTCTACTGTTTTTACTGTTCTTTGCAAACAAACACCATCTTCCACTCGATACGTTTAATCCTTTGTTTTCAGCAAGCCGGTGAGATTGACAACCTCACTGTTACGTTGGGGCAAAGTACTTTGATTGTGTTGTGCAGGTTCCACGTTGGCGCCGGTTTCACTCACTACAAGAAAAGTTGCCATGGCCGACGAAGTTGAAGTCGCGCCGTGGTTGCTGGTGTACCATGGCCGACGATTTTTGGTCCCTCCGTGGTTCATGTCAAAACTTTTTTTTCTCGTTTTTGAGGCCACCTAGCCCGACGAAAGCGGCCAAAACGTGGCGTATGGTGGCCCGGGACGTGGTGCATCTCGAAATCTCGGGTTCGCCGGCCGAGTCAACGCAAATCCGCACCGCCGAGGGATGTAGGGCCCAGATGGCAGCCTCTCTGGCATTGTTTTTTTCTAGATCGCGCCATCTCGTTCAACGTTCTCCGATCGAGCCGTTTACGATGCAGGATCATGGGTCCCGCATGTCATCCTCTATGAACCAAAATTCTTTCTATTCTTGGATTTTTTTGACCCCCTGATTTCTGGCTACTTCCTTTTTCTTTTGATCCCTTGCCGCCTTGGAAACGTTGAGACCGCTGCTGCTAAATGGGACCCGCATGTCATCCTCTATGTGCAATCAACTTTCTTTTCTTGGAGTTTTTTTTGGCACCTCAAATTTGGTCACTTGCCTTTTTCTTTCGATCCCCTGCCGCCTCTCAAACGGTGATACCGCTGCTGCTAAATGGGACCCGCATGTCATCCTCTATGTACTATAAAACTTTCTTTTCTTGAATTATTTTTGGCACCTCATATTTGGTCACTTACCTTTTTCTTTCGATCCCCTGCCTCTCAAACGGTGATACCGCTGCTGCTAAATGGGACCCGCATGTCATCCTCTATGTACTATAAAACTTTCTTTTCTTGGATTTTTTTTGGCACCTCATATTTGGTCACTTGACTTTTTCTTTCGATCACCTGCTGCCTCTCAAACAGTGATACCGCTGCTGCTAAATGGGACCCGCATGTCATCCTCTATGTACTATAAAACTTTCTTTTCTTGGATTTTTTTTTGGCACCTCATATTTGGTCACTTGACTTTTTCTTTCGATCCCCTGCCGCCTCTCAAACAGTGATACCGCTGCTGCTAAATGGGACCCGCATGTCATCCACTATGTACTATAAAACTTTCTTTTCTTGGATTTTTTTGGCACCTCATATTTGGTAACTTGACTTTTTCTTTCGATCCCCTGCTGCCTCTCAAACGTTGATACCGCTGCTCCTAAATGGGACCCGATGTCATCCTCTATGTACTATAAAACTTTCATTTTTTGGATTATTTTTGGCACCTCATATTTGGTCACTTGACTTTTTCTTTCGATCCCCTGCCGCCTCTCAAACGGTGAGACCGCAGCTAAATGGGACCCGCATGTCATCTTCTATGAGCAATCAACTTTCTTTTCTTGGAGTTTTTTTGGCACCTCATATTTGGTCACTTGCCTTTTTCTTTCGATCTCTTGCCACGTTTGAAACGTTGAGGTACCTGCTGGCTCATGGGACCCGCATGTCATCCTCTGTGCTATAAAAGTTTCCTTTGTTGGATTTTTTTTCACCCTCTGATTTTTGGCTTGCCTTTTTCTTTTGATCCCCTGCCCCCTTTGAAACGTTGAGTAAGCTGTTGGTTCAAGGGACCCGCATGTCATCCTCTATGTCCATCAACTTTCTTTTCTTGGATTTTTTTCACCCCCTAATTACTAGCTACTTTCTTTTTCTTTTGATCTCAAGCCGCATTACAAACATTGAGACCGCTGCTGCAAAATGGGACCCACATGTCATCCTCTATGTACAATAAATCTTGGATTATTTTTGGCTCCTGATATTTGGTCACTTGCCTTTTTCTTTCGATCTCATGCCGCCTTTGAAACGTTGAGTAAGCTGCTGGCTCATGGGTCCCGCATGTCATCCTCTACGAACAATAAAAGTTTCCTTTCTTGGAGTTATTTTTTACCCCTAATTTCTGGCTATTTGCCTTTTTCTTTTGATCCCCTGCCCCCGTTGAAACGATGAGGACGCTGTTGGCAGGTCGGTCCCACATGTCATCCTCTATGAACAATAAAAGTTTCCTTTGGTGGATTTATTTTTGACCCCTAATTAATTTCTGGCTATTTCCTTTATTTTTCTTTTGATCCCCTGCCGCCTTGGAATTGTTGAGAATGCTGCTGCCTCATTTTTCTTTTGGTCCTGTGCCGCCTTGGAAACGTTGAGACCGCTGCTACAAAATGGGACCCGCATGTCATCCTCTATGTACAATAAAGTTTCTTTTCTTGGATTATTTTTGGCTCCTGATATTATGTCACTTGCCTTTTTCTTTCGATCTCATGCCGACTTTGAAACGTTGAGGATGCTGCTGCCTCATGGGTCCCGCATGTCATCCTCTCAGAACGATAAATGTTTTCTTTTCTTGTATTTTTTTACCAACTGATTTTTGGCTTTTTTTATTTTCGATCCCCTGCCGCCTTTGAAACGTTGACTCCGCTGCTGGCTCATGGGTCCCCGATGTCAGCCTCCCCGTACAAGAAACATGTGATATTTTATTTTGCAGACAATAAACGTTGTATTTCGCTCTGAGCTATTGCAAACGGATAAATTAAATCTTTATATCTACATAAACAAACTTATATGTTGAATCTCCTTGTTTTTTGTTTTTGCGAAGCATAGGACTTTCCTGTTTTTTTTTTGAGAAAAATCCGACCTTTCCTGTTTTGGAGTGGGCTGAAATTGTACGAGTCAAAAGGCCCAGCAGGATAGTTCGAAGGCCCAGATGTCCAGATACAGCCCAATTGAAATCTTTCTTTTCTTGGATTTTTTTCACACCCTGATTTCTGGCTACTTCATTTTTCTTTCGGTCCTGTGCCGCCTTGGAAGCGTTGAGACCGCTGCTACAAAATGGGACCCGCATGTCATCCTCTATGTACAATAAAGTTTCTTTTCTTGGATTATTTTTGGCTCCTGATATTATGTCACTTGACTTTTTCTTTCAATCTCATGCCGACTTTGAAACGTTGAGGAAGCTGCTGGCTCATGGGTCCCGCATGTCATCCTCTATGAACAATAAAAGTTTTCTTTGTTGGATTTATTTTTTTCCCCTAATTTCTGGCTATTTGTCTTTTTCTTTTGATCCCCTGCCCCCTTTGAAACGATGACGACGCAGCTGGCAAGTCGGTCCCACATGTCATCCTCTATGAACAATAAAAGTTTCCTTTGATGGATTTATTTTTGACCCTAATTAATTTCTGGCTATTTCCTTTTTTATTTTGATCCCCTGCCGCCTTGAAATAGTTGAGGATGCTGCTGCCTCATGGGTCCCGCATGTCATCCTCTCAGAAAGGTAAATGTTTCTTTTCTTGAATTTGTTTACCAACTGATTTTTGGCTTATTTTTTCTTTCGATCTCCTGCCACCTTTAAAACGTTGACGACGCTGCTGGCTCATGGGTCCCCAATGTCAGCCTCCCCATACTGCAAATCCTCTTTCTGCAAAGGTTGTATTTCTAGATAGATAAGGTGGATTCGAATCTGCCATGGTTCAGGCAGCTCAGGTAAGCCTTCTTGCACTAATTAATGGAAGTAGTGTATCGCAAGGTCAAGACATGTGGCTCGGTGTAATGAATCTATATGAATCATGTTGTGGGTTCAATCTGATAGTTCTCTAACAGGTCAGCCAAAATAGAAATTAAGTTTTTTTCTAAAAGGGAAATGCAAATTAAGATGAACACAAACATTAGTTATCATAATAGCTGATCATACATACATACTTGCTAAGAGCAAAAGCTTGCCAGAGTTTTACCACCCATACAATTAATTAGCAGTTCAGATAAGATAACCTTATATAAGTATAACTACAAATGCATTTGCTAAGGGCTCATGGGACAACAGAACTAGACAACCGCGAACTTTATGACCAGCATGTCACAGCGGCATCGAAAGATCTTGACCTTCAACTTTGATCCAATGCGAAGTTTGGCACCGTCAATGAACTTTTTCCACCTGGAAGTAACAGCCAAGCGGCCATCTGTGGGACTGACAGAGTACCGTCCCTCCACGGTGAGACCTTCACTCTCCATGACGAGGGATATCTTGCCCCTTCGGCCAGCATTGAGATCCTTGGAGATACTTTTAGGCAATTTCTGATTCAAAGCAAGAGATACCACCAAAAATTAGTCAATGGCACCAATGCACTGAACCATGTGAGACTTTGAGCAGAGAAGACATCAAGATAAGAGCAGTTATGCTGTCATATACTCACGAACATAGCCTTCAGATGCGTCCTGGTCACCACACGGGTGGCCACAGCAATGAGCTGAGACCTCGGTGATCTGGCTGGGGCAGGTGCATGAGCCTGGGCTGGTACACGAGCTGGTGCTGATGCAGGAGACTGCTGGGCAGGTGCAGTAAACGGTGCCTCTAGAGGAACCGGTGCTGATGCAGGAGACTGTTGGGCAGGTGCAGTAAACGGTGCAGCTAGAGGAACCAGTGCTGATGCAGGAGCCTGCTGGGCATGTGTAGTATATGGGGCCTCTACAGGAACCAATGCTGATGTAGGGGACTGCTGGGTAGATGCAGTAAACGGAGCTGGTACAGGAACCGGTGCTGATGCAGGAGAGTGGGAAGCCGGTGCCGGTGCTGGTGTGGTTGCCCTTTGTGACATCCGCTCCTGTTCCATCAGGGGATCTGCAGCTTTGATCATGTTAAACCCAGCAAGCTAGAACAGAGGGAATGGTTTAGAACAACTGCTCAGAATGCAGTTATCAAAAGATATGAGTAGAAAAAAGTTACATATTATATATTTGGAAGTGTCTCCAACTCTGTAAGCAGTTACGTATATCTGCCCGTTTGAGTTTCTGATCCTCAGCTCGTCGCCCTTCTTCAGACCGTAGTCAAAAGCAAACTTTCTCCAATCATGTCCATACAAATATGTGATGGCCTGCGTCTTGTAGACATACACCTCATAGACCGTGTAGGTGTTCATCAATTTGCCATTGCCATGCATAGTGAAAGATCCTTCATGCGGACACATCTGGTTAATCATTGGACGAAGTTCACAAGGTACAGTCTGCATGTGAAAATTGATACAAATGTAAGAAGCAGGAAGACTAAAAACAAGACTTTACTATATGCCAATTCATGCTAAACCACTGAGAATACATACCTGTAACTCTGTGAAGGAGCTACTAGAAAGGTAGATAGAGCCATAGGAGGTGTTATATGCGGGGTATGTACATGGGCCCGCCATATTCCCGCAAGCTCGGCATCGGGATGGTGAAGGAAACATGGGAGGTACTACTGGTGCGTAGCGCTGAACGTAAGTGGAAGAATTAGGTTGTGTAAAGTGCATAGTTCAGAGCAATGCAAATGTTGACAAGCAAGTGCATAACACTATGTTACAAACTGAACAGTGAAAAATTAGTGTATGATGAATATAAGCATGCTAATTTGGTGTTTCCGAATTCCAAAAAGCATTAGACAGAGCCAGTGATAATATCAGACATAAATCATGGCATGTATATGTGGCTTAAGAAAATATACCCGAACCCTTGGATGGTTACGGCCCGGCTGATCCTTGGACTTGAGCTTATATAAGCATCCAGAAGGTGGGGCTGACAGTAACTTGGTGGCAGCCTCTGCAGATGCCTCATCAGCAGCAGTTGCAATCCTTTTGACCAATGAAGGCTTAGCAGTTTCAGTCTGCATATAAAAATTGAAGAGCAACAGACATCAGCAGTGATATATAAAATGAATCTATGAGACACTGATGCATATAGTGCTGGATGTAAGTGGAAGAATAGGTGTGTGTGTTTCTGAACTATTGGTAAGCATTAGACAAAGCCGGCAATAAACAGACAAAAATCAAATCATGTATGAGGATTAAGAAAATATACCTGCTTACTGAAAAGGGTACCACCCAGCTGGCCCGTGGCCTTGTGCTTGAGGAGGTTTTCAGAAGATGGTGGCAGCACCATCGTCTTCACAGCAGCCTCATCAGGATCATTTTTTATCCATTTGAGTAGAGGAACAGAAGTTTCATCCTGCATATGAATAGCAACAGAACTCATCATTGATATTTAATAAATCTATGAGATAGACTGATGCAAATAGTGCGGGTGTAAGTGGAAGAATAGGGTTGTGCATAGAGAACAGTTGACAACAATGCAAATGATTACAAAAGAAGCCAATGGAAATCAACAGTTTATATACTGGATGAGACAGACTGAAAAGTGAAAAATTAGTGTATGATGATTGTAAGCAAACGCAGTGTTTCTGAACTTTTGGTAAGCATTAGACAAAGCCAACAGTAATTAAACAGATAATAATGAAATCATGTATGTGGATTAAGAAAATATACCAGATTCATTAAAAGGTCACCACCCAGCTGGCCCATGGCCTCGTGCTTGTAGAGGTTTTCGGAAGATGGTGCCGGCACCATCGTCCTCACAGCAGCCTCATTAGCCTCATTTTGCATCCACTTGAGTAAAGGCGCAGCAGTTTCAGCCTGCATAAGAATGGGAACAGATCTCAGCAGTGATATTGAATGACTCTGAGACAGACTGATGCATATAGTGCTAGATGTAAGTGGAAGGGTATGGCCGTGTATGGACAACAGTTCACAACAATGCAAGGGTGTGTTCGGTTCTGAAACAGCGTGGAATGGAATGGAATGGTTCCATTTCAGAGGAATGGAATGGTTACATTTTTGTTCGGTTGGGAAAAATGGAGAGCAGAAGAGATCGAGGTTAAACTAACCAATTGTCTCAAAATTGTAATTAACAATTGCAAATGACATTTTAATCTCAAAGTCGTAATTAACAGCGCCTAATGGTGCTCTTTTAATCTAAAAATCGTAATTAACATCATTTTATGTTGGGTTAGGGGAACTGGAGTAGATGAACATTACTGTATGATGATTGTAAGCAAACGAATTTGGTGTTTCTAAACTTTTGGCTTCGAGATCTTATGGGTTTCAACTCTAGCCTACCCCAACTTGTTTGGGACTGAAAGGCTTGGTTGTTGTTGTTGTTGTTGTAAACTTTTGGCAAGCATAGAAAAAACCGACAATAAACAGAGAAAAATCAAGGCATGTTTTGTGGATTAAGAAAATATACCATATTCATTAAAAGATCACCACCCAGCTGGTGCGTGGCCTTGTGCTTGTAGAGGCATTTAGAAGATGGGGGCGGCATCAACATACTGGCAGCCTGATCAGCCGCAGTTTTGATCTTCCTTTTGAGTAAAGGCCCTAAAGTTTCAGTCTGCATATGAATAGCAAAACAAAAGGCAGACCTCAGCAGTGATATTGAATTACTGTATGAGATAGACTGATGCATATAGTGGATGCTCTTAGCCTTTTGCAGCGTGAACACTAGCTATGGACAGACAAAAAAACTAGTTAACTCAGCTTTGTCTAGATATGAATGTACTACCACCATCCAAAAGCTTAAGCCTTATTTATTTTTGAGAAATCAAAACAAGCAAAGTTTGACCAAAATTTTAGAACATTCTATCAACAAATATAATACTGTGTAGATACCGTAGGAAAATATATTTTATTATCTATTTAATGATATTAATTTTGTATTTTGCATGTTACTGATTTTTGGTAAAAGCTTAGTCAAACATGGTATAGTTTGACTTTCTAAAAATAATATAAGCCCAAAGCTTTGGGATGGAGGCAGTAGTATCTAGAGCTAAAACACATCTAGATACATCCGTATCTACAGATAGTTGAGTCAATTAATTTGGATCTGAGGGAGTATCAGATTCAGACTACATCATGGTAAGTTGGTTAAAAAAATTACCCCTGGGCGGTCCCTGCCCAGCTCGGCAGTGGCATTTCGCTTCTTGTGCTGCAGATCGGGCCATGCTCCTGCAGCAGGTGGGGCGCTATTCTCGTTCCC
The DNA here is from genome assembly GCA_030979885.1 of Lolium multiflorum. Lineage (NCBI taxonomy): Eukaryota > Viridiplantae > Streptophyta > Magnoliopsida > Poales > Poaceae > Lolium > Lolium multiflorum. The sequence goes on from CM061747.1 coordinate 153,037,952, forward strand.
CATAGCCTCAGCACGGAACCTGGAGGTACCAACCTGATACAGAGAATATAGAGCATGGTGTCACAGAGGCTTTACGCACAAACAGCTGAAGACATGTGCTACTTTAAGCATATTCCAGAACAGGAACAGATTGAGGATGCAGAGACCAGAGAGACACTTAAAAGGTAAAGAGTGGATAAGCAAACGGAGTACCTGCTTCGCGGGGCTGGGGATACGTCTCCAACGTATCGATAATTTCTTATGTTCCATGCCACTTTATTGATGATACCTACATGTTTTATGCACATTATATGTCATATTTATGCATTTTCTGGAACTAACCTATTAACAAGATGCCGAAGAGCCAGTTGCTATTTTCTGCTGTTTTTGGTTTCAGAAATCCTAGTAAAGAAATATTCTCGGAATTGGACGAAACTTTCGCCCAGGGTCCTATTTTTGCACGAAGCTTCCAGAAGACCGAAGACCTAACGAAGTGTGGAGGCCAGGGGGGTGGCCGGCGCGGCCCAGGCCTTGGCCGCGCGGCCTGCCCGGGCCCCTCGTGTGGCCCCCCGCGTTGACCTTCCGCCTACTTAAAGCTTCCGTCGCGAAACCCCCAGTACCGAGAGCCACGATACGGAAAACCTTACAGACGCCGCGCCGCGAATCCCATCTCGGGGATTCCGAGATCGCCTCGGCACCCTGCCGGAGAGGATTCATCTCCCGGAGGACTCTACACCGCCATGGTCGCCTCCGGAGTGATGAGTGAGTAGTTCACCCCTGGACCATGGGTCCATAGCAGTAGCTAGATGGTCGTCTTCTCCTTGTTGTGCTTCATTGTTGGATCTTGTGAGCTGCCTAACATGATCAAGATCATCTATATGTAATACTATATGTTGTGTTTGTCGGGATCCGATGGATAGAGAGTACTATGATTATGGTGATTATCAATCTATTGTTCATGTGTTGTTTATGATCTTGCATGCTCTCCGTTACTAGTAGAGGCTCTGGCCAAGTTTTTACTCTTAACTCCAAGAGGGAGTATTTATGCTCGATAGTGGGTTCATGCCTCCATTGAATCTGGGACAGTGACAGAAAGTTCTAAGGTTGTGGATGTGTTGTTGCCACTAGGGATAAAACATTGATGCTATGTCTAAGGATGTAGTTGTTGATTACATTACGCACCATACTTAATGCAATTGTCTGTTGCTTTGCAACTTAATACTGGAGGGGGTTCGGACGATAACCTGAAGGTGGACTTTTTAGGCATAGATGCAGTTGGATGGCGGTCTATGTTCTTTGTCGTAATGCCCGGATTAAATCTCACTATATTTACCATGTCATGTATATGCATTGTTATGCCTTTCTCTATTTGTCAATTGCCCGACTGTAATTTGTTCACCCAACATGCTTTTATCTTATGGGAGAGACACCTCTAGTGAACTGTGGACCCCGGTCCTATTCTTTACATAGCATACAATCTACTTGTTTTACTGTTTTCTTTGCAAACATCTTCCACTCGATACGTTTAATCCTTTGTTACAGCAAGCCGGTGAGATTGACAACCTCACTGTTTCGTTGGGACAAAGTACTTGGATTGTGTTGTGCAGGTTCCTAGTTGGCGCCGGAATCCCTGGTGTTGCGCCGCATCACATTTCGCGACCATCAACCTTCAACGTGCTTCTTGGCTCCTCCTGGTTCGATTAAACCTTGGTTTCTTTCTGAGGGAAAACTTGCTACTGTGCGCATCATACCTTCCTCTTGGGGTTCCCAACGAACGTGTGAGTTACACGCCATCAAGCTCTTTTTCTGGCGCCGTTGCCGGGGAGATCAAGACAAGGGGAGTCTCCACTTCTCAATCTCTTTACTTTGTTTTTGTCTTGCTTTATTTTATTTACTACTTTGTTTGCTGCACTAAATCAAAATACAAAAAAATTAGTTGCTAGTTTTACTTTATTTACTGTCTTGCTCTCCATATCGAAAACACAAAAAAATTAGTTACTCGCATTTACTTTATCTAGTCTGTTTTATTTACCGTTGCTAAAATGGCCAACCCTGAAAATACTAAGTTGTGTGACTTCACAAATGCAAATAATAATGATTTCCTATGCACACCTATTGCTCCACCTGCTACTACAGCAGAATTCTTTGAAATTAAACCTGCTTTACTGAATTTGGTTATGAGAGAACAATTTTCTGGTGCTAGTTCTGATGATGCTGCTGCCCATCTCAATAATTTTGTTGAACTTTGTGAAATGCAAAAGTATAAAGATGTAGATGGTGATATTATTAAATTGAAAGTGTTTCCTTTCTCATTAAGAGGAAGAGCTAAAGATTGGTTGCTATCTTTGCCTAAGAATAGTATTGATTCATGGACTAAATGCAAGGATGCTTTTATTGGTAGATATTATCCTCCCGCTAAAATTATATCTTTGAGAAGTAGCATAATGAATTTTAAACAATTAGATACTGAACATGTTGCTCAAGCTTGGGAGAGAATGAAAACTTTGGTAAAGAATTGCCCAACCCATGGACTGACTACTTGGATGATTATCCAAACCTTCTATGCAGGACTAAATTTTTCTTCGCGGAATTTATTGGATTCAGCTGCTGGAGGTACCTTTATGTCCATCACATTGGGGGCGGCTACAAAACTTCTTGATGATATGATGATAAATTACTCTGAATGGCACACGGAAAGAGCTCCACAAGGTAAGAAGGTAAATTCTGTTGAAGAAACCTCTTCCTTGAGTGATAAGATTGATGTGATTATGTCTATGCTTGTGAATGGTAGATCTAATGTTGATCCTAATAATGTTCCTTTAGCTTCATTGGTTGCTCAAGAAGAAAATGTTGATGTGAATTTCATTAAAAATAATAATTTCAACAACAATGCTTATAGGAACAACTCTGGTAATAACTATAGGCCATATCCTTCTGCTAATGGTAATGGTTATGGTAATTCTTATGGGAATTCTTACAATAATAATAGGAATGTACCCTCTGGTCTTGAAGCTATGCTTAAAGAATTTATTAGTACACAAACTGCTTTTAACAAATCTGTTGAAGAAAAGCTTGATAAAATTGATACTATCGCTTCTAGAGTTGATAGACTTGCCTCTGATGTAAATCTTTTAAAGTTGAAAGTTATGCCTAATAATGATATTGATAATAAGATTACTACTACAGCAAATGCCATCCAAGTTAGAATTAATGAGAATATAAGATTAATGGCTGAACTGCGTGCTAGGTGGGATAGAGAAGAAAATGAAAAACTAGCTAAAGAGAATAATGTAGCTAAAGTTTGGACTATTACCACCACTAGTAATGTTAATTCTTCACATGTTGCTGCACCTCCTACTATCAATGGTAATATAATTGGTGTTGGCAATGTTTCTACTCCTAGTGCAAAGCGTACAAAACTGCCTGAAATTGCTAAAACTGCTGAAACTGCTTGTGATAAAACTGCTGAAATTTTTTCCAACCTTGGGAACAATGATCCCATTGCTGTAGCTCATAATGATTTAGATTTTGATGATTGTCACATCTCTGAAGTTATAAAGTTCTTACAAAAACTTGCTAAAAGTCCTAATGCTAGTGCTATAAATTTAGCCTTTACAAAACATATTACAAATGCTCTCATAAAAGCTAGAGAGGATAAACTAAAACTTGAAACTTCTATTCCTAGAAAGTTAGAGGATGGTTGGGAGCCCATCATTAAAATGAAATTCAATGACTTTGAATGTAATGCCTTATGTGATCTTGGTGCAAGTATTTCTGTTATGCCTAAAAAGATTTATGATATGCTTGACTTGCCACCATTGAAGAATTGTTATTTGGATGTTAATCTTGCCGATAATGTTAAAAAGAAACCTTTGGGGAGGATTGATAATGTGCATATTACGGTTAACAATAACCTTGTCCCCGTTGATTTTGTTGTCTTGGATATTGAATGCAATGCATCTTGTCCTATTGTGTTGGGAAGACCTTTTCTTCGAACTGTTGGTGCTGTTATTGATATGAGGGAAGGTAATATTAAATATCAATTTCCTCTCAAGAAAGGTATGGAACACTTCCCTAGAAAGAGAATGAAGTTGCCTTTTGATTCTATTATTAGAACAAGTTATGATGTTGATGCTTCTACTCTCGATGTTACTTGATTTGCACTTTCTGCGCCTAGCTGAAAGGCGTTAAAGAAAAGCGCTTATGGGAGACAACCCATGTTTTTACCTACAGCAATTTTTGTTTTGTTGAGTCTTGGAAGTTGTTTACTACTGTAGCAACCTCTCCTTATCATGTTTTTGTGCCAAGTAAAGTTTCTATGTCAAAGTTGATGTTATATTTGGGATCGCTGCGCAGAAACAACATTGCTGTCTGTCACGAATCTGGGCATAATTCTCTGTAGAAAATTCGAAAAAATCTGCCAATTTACGAGCGTGATCCTCAGATATGTACGCAACTTTCATTAGTTTTGAGTTTTTCCATTTGAGCAAGTCTGGTGCCATTTATAAATTCGTCTTTACGGACTGTTCTGTTTTTGACAGATTCTGCCTTTTATTTCGCATTGCCTCTTTTGCTATGTTGGATTTATTTCTTTGATCCATTAATGTCCAGTAGCATTATGCAATGTCCAGAAGTGAAAATAATGATTGTGTCACCTCTGAATGAGTGAATTATTAATGATGCACTAACCCTCTAATGAGTTTGCTTGAAGTTTGGTGTGAAGGAAGTTTTCAAGGGTCAAGAGAGGAGAATGATATACTATGATCAAGAGGAGTGAAAGCTCTAAGCTTGGGGATGCCCCCGTGGTTCACCCCTGCATATTTTAAGAAGACTCAAGCGTCTAAGCTTGGGGATGCCCAAGGCATCCCCTTCTTCATCGACAACATCATCAGGTTCCTCCCCTGAAACTATATTTTTATTCAGTCACATCTTGTGTTCTTTACTTGGAGCGTCGGTTTGTTTTCGTTTTTGTTTTTGTTTGAATAAGATGGATCCTAGCATTCACTTTGTGGGAGAGAGACACGCTCCGCTGTTGCATATGGACACATGTGTCCTTAGGTTTTACTCATAATGTTCATGGCGAAGTTTCTTCTTCGTTAAATTGTTATATGGTTGGAATTGGAAAATGCTACATGTAGTAATTCTAAAATGTCTTGGATAATGTGATACTTGGCAATTGTTGTGCTCATGTTTAAGCTCTTGCATCATATACTTTGCACCCATTAATGAAGAAATACATAGAGCTTGCTAAAATTTGATTTGCATATTTGGTTTCTCTAAGGTCTAGATAATATCTAGTATTGAGTTTTGAACAACAAGGAAGACAGTGTAGAGTCTTATAATGTTTACAATATGTCTTTTATGTGAGTTTTGCTGCACTTGTTCATCCTTGAGTTTGCTTCAAATAACCTTGCTAGCCTAAACCTTGTATCGAGAGGGAATACTTCTCATGCATCCAAAATCCTTGAGCCAACTACTATGCCATTTGTGTCCACCATACCTACCTACTACATGGTATTTCTCCGCCATTCCAAAGTAAATTGCTTGAGTGCTACCTTTAAAATTCCATCATTCACCTTTGCAATATATAGCTCATGGGACAAAATAGCCTTAAAAACTAGGGATTTCTATTTTCGTGCCCTCAGTTCCTTAGTTGTACTCAGTTTTCCCCAGCTCCTTAGTTTTTCCTCAGTTTTACCCCCAAACGTTTGTCTGAAACCCGCAGAAGCAACTCAGACGGCAGGATTCCCGTTTAGTTGACCGTTCTGTCACGTGTGGGGCCGCGTCGTGTGGGGCCGCGTCGTGTGGGCCCGCGTCGCGTGGGGCTGGTAGAAAGGGACCGCGTGGGACAGGACGAGAAGCGTTTGGTTGCACGTGAGCAGGAGCTGGGTTCTGTCTCTCTCGGCCCCAAATTGGCATTATTTAGTGCACCTTTTTCCCCTCTTTCTCTCTGTCCTTTTCACCAAATTAGTATAAAATCTAGAGAAGCTTGCATTTCTGACTTTCTTCAATTATTTGTGCCTTTTGGCCCTCGTTGTTTGCCCAATATGGCAGCAAATCTAGTACTCCCTCTGGTCCATATGTATGTAGTTAAATCTAGAAGCAAATCTCCAGGATAATGTACGATAAATTCACAGTCATAGTAAATCAAGAAAACTAAGTACGGCCAACAAAATATAGTAGACTAGGGATAGATAATCCCTAGATAATATGGATAGATAATAGGCTGCATACACAGCAGCCAACATAGTAACAGGTTCTTCACAGCACCATCATATTAACATAACAACAAGGGATCCCTAGCTAACAACAAAGGGATCCCAACAACAAACTAGGAGGCAGCAGCAGCAGCAGCACACGTCCAGGGACTCCGCCTACCCCATCTGGCTCTGCCTCCACTTGTTGCTCTTGCTCCCCTTGGGAGCCTTGGGCTTGAGCGGAGGCATGCGGCCGGCGGAGATCTCCACCCGCTGCAAGCTGCGGAGGTGCATGCCGAGCGCCCTGTGCTTGGCGCGGAAGGAGTGGACGTTCACCGTCGTGCCGACGTTGGGGAAGGTGTTGCTGATGTTCTCAGCATGCGTGACGAGGCAGTTGAAGTCCGTGGCGCCGAGTCTCCTGGTGCAGAAGGGGCACCTGTACACCTCCTTGGCGAAGTAGGAGATGTACTGGCCGACCTGCAGCCTCCGCAGGACTTGGCGAGTCTTGACGTCCTCCTCCTCTTCGTCGCTGCCGACGTCGCTGCCAGACATCTGATCCATATCAAACAGAAACTAGTGAATGAGTTGCAACGATGACTAACGTACATGATAACAAAGTTAAGAAAAACAGAGTCAGCCTCAGTTAGAGTGGACATGATTATATATCTACAGGGAAGGTGTTAGCGAACTAAAGCTCATGCACAACAGATTTGTACACAGCAATGGTTCGCTGAACCCTCCCTGTAAAAATTTGTGCCCAACCATTCATCATAGGCAAAGAAACAGATTCTAGATCTGAACTAGATCTAAACTTGAACACATTCGAGATTATTTGCAAAATTAAACGGTTGATATCTTTTGATTAGTGCATAAAATAACTGATTGAGATCCCATGATTACTTGCATAAATTAACTGATTGAGATCCAATATTACTTGCATAAATTAACCGAACAGCCGAACCCCAAATCTTAAACGAAATCAAGAAGTGATCAAAACAAAATGGAATAAAATCGGCGCAAATATTAGCCCAATACTCATCCATCTACAGATCCATCTACACCAGCAAAAATAGGGTTCAAAAAGGAATGGGGAACAAAAAAGGAAGCAAACCGTAGTTACCTCGTTCCATGGGTCCTCCAGGGAGGTGTCGTAGGGGTTCGGGGGCGGGACGTACGGCACGGGGTCGTAGGGGTCGACCCATCCCGCCGGGATCTGACTGCCACCGGCGGCAGCAGCGTCCGATGCACCGGCGGCGGCGGCGGCGGCGGAGGCGTCGTCGTCCGTAGAGGGGACGGCGCCGAAGATGGAGGCGTCGCGCTTTGAGCCCACCTCGACGATGGGATTGGCATTCTCCTTGTCCATCTCTACGGCGGAGGAAGAGGAAGAGGGAGAGGGAGAGGGTTTTTTGCTTTGGAGAAGATGATGGGACGTGAGAGAGTTGGCGATGCGTGAGCGAGTGAGAGTGACAGAGAGAGTGCGAGGAGGCGTCTATAAAGGCGAGGGGTGGTTAATGCGACCCGCGTCCTACGCGTGCACCGGTGCACGTCTGCACGTCTTGGACTTCTGCAACGCGACACGCGTCCACGATTGCACGTCTCGACTTCTCCACCGCGACCCGCGTCTACGCGTCAACAATTGCACGTGTCCTCGAGTCTAACCCTGGAAATTTAGATATACTCAGGTATACCCTCGAGTCTTATACTAGCATTTTTTGTGTGCTCAATTTTCCCCTCGAGTGCTAATACTGGCTAGTGCAATATACTCAGTTTTACCCTCAAGTGGCTGGTCAACAGAGAGTCAACAAATGGGATTAACTAGTTAAATGAGTCATTTAATGTGCAAAAAAATCCTAAAAAGAGTGGCACTTACTCATGGAGTCTTTACCACAAATTGCCACTTCTCAAATCATAGATAAATCATAGATAAATCAAGTTTTACCACAAATTGCCACTTCTCAAATCACCTAGTAGCTATGAAGGTGCATGGTTTTCCACAACAAGCCCTTCCCAAAACAGCTTCCCCCAAATCATACTTTGTCTAAATGAGGCCACAATTCTCACACTGATGTATATTGGTATTGCAAATAGTTTGAGGTAGGCCAAGATGGGTTTCATTGTACAAAACACACATTTTCCATTTTTCAAATCTCAAATTTGAATCCCTTAGTCTGTTTACTACTCAGGTGCCCTTGGTTTCTTGATAGTACTCAGTTTTGCCCTCTCTCTTCACAAATTCTCGCAGACGTGCATCATCGCCCTGATTGGTCTAGCCCATGTCACGCGGATCGTGCCCGCCGACCGTTGATCGTATGATATAGGGAACGGGCAGGATAACCCCTCTCTCTCTCTGTTGGCGGTTAATTAGCTTCCACCCTCTAAGTATGCTGAAGGGCGGTTTTCTGTATTATTTTTCACGCGCTAAAAATTATAAACTATTTTAGGCGTTACTTTTCACGCAAAAAAATGATAAACCATCAACAATTTGTTGTAGCCATTACTTTTCACGCAAAAAAATGATAAACCATCACCGATTTGTTGTTGCCATTACTTTTCACGCAAAAAAATGATAAACCATCAACAATTTGTTGTAGCCATTACTTTTCACGCAAAAAAATGATAAACCATCACCGATTTGTTGTTGCCATTACTTTTCACGCAAAAAAATGATAAACCATCACCGATTTGTTGTTGCCATTACTTTTCACGCAAAAAATGATAAACCATCAACAATTTGTTGTAGCCATTACTTTTCACGCAAAAAATGATAAACCATCACCGATTTGTTGTTGCCATTACTTTTCACGCAAAAAAATGATAAACCATCAACAATTTGTTGTAGCCATTACTTTTCACGCAAAAAAATGATAAACCATCACCGATTTGTTGTTGCCATTACTTTTCACGCAAAAAAAATGATAAACCATCACCTAATTTGTTACAAAAGCTGGTTTCAGTGAGACCTAACCAAGTTTGGCATACATGATGGCATACCTATAACAACAAGGAATATCTAAAAGGGAAAGTTTCAGAAAATTTGAAATTTAGGGTGAAATGATGCCATACATGATGCTGTTTTTCGAGGTTTTGACCTGAAAATCAATTGGGTATTATAAAGGGAAATAAAAAGTTCGAAAAATGTAAAAACGAAACAATCTATCTATCTATGTATAGAAGATCAGCTGTATGAAATTTGAGGTTATTTAGAGAAGGTAGAAAAAATCACCTTGTTAGAAAAGCTGGTTTCAGCGAGACGAAACGGCATGCGCTTAAGCAAAGTGATTTTTTCGAACATCTCCAAATGACCACAAATTTTCCATACATGATGCCATACGTGTAACAACAAGGAACCCTATCTAAAAAGTGTCAAAAAAGTTTGCCCAACCGTATAGCTCTATCAAAAAGAACCTCACCATGGCGCTAGTATAATTTTGGGATAGTTACAAACTTTCGTTACCTAACCTTCAACATGAAACTTGTTTCAAATTCATTTTGGCCTACGAGAAACAAATCCCAACTTGATTCGAGCACCACAGCCTCCAAACGATGCCGATGCCGATATCGGCATGGTCAGAACGGCTATGCTCGCCGCCACTGCTAGGTCAACGTCGGGATGCACCCTCAATCCCGTCCCCTCATTCGATCACTGACACACCAGAGATACCGCCGAGGCCAATGCCGAACGTACATGCTGATGCCAATGCCGAACATGCATGCACGCCGCTGTGGGCACGGCCACGCCGACCCGCTATGCTGGACGCCACAGACCGCCGCGAGGTCTTTCCCTTCGCCACCACACTCTCCTAGCACCCACCTATACACGCCAGAAAGGAGAGACACTAGTTTTCTCTACATTGCTCGTGTTCGTGTCCGACACGGTCAGTCAAAGTTTTGACGTAGTCTTCGATGTCGTCGACCATTTCTTCTCTTCTTTGCATGGTTAAACGCGTCTAGTTCATATCTATCTAATGCGTCTGGTCTCGCCTCATGCAGTTCATTGTGGACGTCGATCTCATCTCGGCACCCCGCATGCCACCTCCTCCGTGCCATCGCTGTAGAGCTCCATTTAAAAATCTAATCCTACCCGTGTATTGCCCCTTGTATCAGCGTCATGGCCCCACTTGTCATTCGATATACCGAAGCCCCACTCGTTCGCGTTTTGGTCAGGGATACAGCGATGCTTACGGTCAAACAAAGATGGATGGTCTGACGTGTCTTTGCGGGCTCTACGTGGCCCCACTAGTCAGAAGATAACGGTCAACCGTCGGGCAACCGGCCGTTACATCACGTGTGATGGTTTCAGACAAAAGTTTGGGTAAAACTGAGGAAAAACTAAGGAGCTGGGGAAAACTGAGTACAACTAAGGAACCGAGGGCACGAAAATAGCCTTAAAAACTATCGTAGTATTGAATATGTACTTATGCACTTTATATTTTATTAAGTTGCCTGTTGTGCGATAACCATGCTTCTGGGGAACGCCATCAACTATTGTTGAATATCATGTGAGTTGCTATGCATGTCCGTCTTGTCTGAAGGATCTATCATTTTAGTGGTTGGAGCATGCAAAATTGTTAGAGAAGAACATTGGGCCGCTAACTAAAGCCATGAACCATGGTGGAAGTTTCAGTTTTGGACATATATCCTCAATCTCATATGAGAATAATAACTTTGCTACATGCTTATGCATTTAAGAGGAGTCCATTATCTGTTGTCCATGTTGTCCCGGTATGGATGTCTAAGTTGAGAATAATCAAAAGCGAGAAATCCGAAATGCGAGCATTCTCCTTGGACCTTTGTACAGGCGGCATGGAGGTACCCCTTTGTGACACTTGGTTGAAACATGGCATGCGAAGACCCGGTAGTCCAAGCTAAGTAGGACGAGGTGCGGGCACTATTAGTATACTATGCGTGAGGCTTGCAACTTGTAAGATATAATTTTCATAACTCATATGCTTTATTACTACCGTTGACAAAATTGTTTCATGTTTTCAAAATAAAAGCTCTAGCACAAATACAGCAATCGATGCTTTCCTCATTGAAGGACCATTCTTTTACTTTTATTGTTGAGTCAGTTTACCTATCTCCTTCCACCTTAAGAAGCAAACACTTGTGTGAACTGTGTATTGATTCCTACATACTTGCATATTGCACTTGTTATATTACTTTATGTTGACAATATCCATGAGATATACATGTTACAAGTTGAAAGCAACCGCTGAAACTTAATCTTCTTATGTGTTGTTTCAACACCTTTACTTTGATTTATTGCTTTATGAGTTAACTCTTATGCAAGACTTATTGATGCTTGTCTTGAAGTACTATTCATGAAAAGTCTTTGCTATATGATTCAGTTGTTTACTCATGTCATTACTTTTGTTTTGATCGCTGCATTCATTACATATGTTTACAAATAGTATGATCAAGATTATGATGGCATGTCACTTCAGAAATTATCTTTGTTATCGTTTTACCTGCTCGGGACGAGCAGAACTAAGCTTGGGGATGCTGATACGTCTCCAACGTATCGATAATTTCTTATGTTCCATGCCACTTTATTGATGATACCTATATGTTTTATGCACATTATATGTCATATTTATGCATTTTCTGGAACTAACCTATTAACAAGATGCCGAAGAGCCAGTTGCTGTTTTTGGTTTCAGAAATCCTAGTAAAGAAATATTCTCGGAATTGGACGAAACTTTCGCCCAGGGTCCTATTTTTGCACGAAGCTTCCAGAAGACCGAAGACCTAACGAAGTGCCACGAGGAGGCCAGGGGGTGGCGGCGCGGCGGCCTTGGCCGCGGCCCTGCCCCCCGGGCCCTCGTGTGGCCCCCGCGCGTTGACCTTCCGCCTACTTAAAGCTCCCGTCGCGAAACCCCCAGTACCGAGAGCCACGATACGGAAAACCTTCCAGAGACGCCGCCGCCGCGAATCCCATCTCGGGGGATTCAGGAGATCGCCTCCGGCACCCTGCCGGAGAGGGGATTCATCTCCCGGAGGACTCTACACCGCCATGGTCGCCTCCGGAGTGATGAGTGAGTAGTTCACCCCTGGACCATGGGTCCATAGCAGTAGCTAGATGGTCGTCTTCTCCTTGTTGTGCTTCATTGTTGGATCTTGTGAGCTGCCTAACATGATCAAGATCATCTATATGTAATACTATATGTTGTGTTTGTCGGGATCCGATGGATAGAGAGTACTATGATTATGGTGATTATCAATCTATTGTTCATGTGTTGTTTATGATCTTGCATGCTCTCCGTTACTAGTAGAGGCTCTGGCCAAGTTTTTACTCTTAACTCCAAGAGGGAGTATTTATGCTCGATAGTGGGTTCATGCCTCCATTGAATCTGGGACAGTGACAGAAAGTTCTAAGGTTGTGGATGTGCTGTTGCCACTAGGGATAAAACATTGATGCTATGTCTAAGGATGTAGTTGTTGATTACATTACGCACCATACTTAATGCAATTGTCTGTTGCTTTGCAACTTAATACTGGAGGGGGTTCGGACGATAACCTGAAGGTGGACTTTTTAGGCATAGATGCAGTTGGATGGCGGTCTATGTTCTTTGTCGTAATGCCCGGATTAAATCTCACTATATTTACCATGTCATGTATATGCATTGTTATGCCTTTCTCTATTTGTCAATTGCCCGACTGTAATTTGTTCACCCAACATGCTTTTATCTTATGGGAGAGACACCTCTAGTGAACTGTGGACCCCGGTCCTATTCTTTACATAGCATACAATCTACTTGTTTTACTGTTTTCTTTGCAAACATCTTCCACTCGATACGTTTAATCCTTTGTTACAGCAAGCCGGTGAGATTGACAACCTCACTGTTTCGTTGGGACAAAGTACTTGGATTGTGTTGTGCAGGTTCCAGTTGGCGCCGGAATCCCTGGTGTTGCGCCGCATCACATTTCGCGACCATCAACCTTCAACGTGCTTCTTGGCTCCTCCTGGTTCGATTAAACCTTGGTTTCTTTCTGAGGGAAAACTTGCTACTGTGCGCATCATACCTTCCTCTTGGGGTTCCCAACGAACGTGTGAGTTACACGCCATCGCAGCTCAGGCTCAGCCAACTGCCCACATGCGTGGTGGCCTTACGCTCCATTGCCCCCACCGCCGAGGTCTTACCTTTCCTGTACAAGCTGACAAAAGATACAGTGAGGATCAGCAGAAACTACAAAGGTTGCAAATGTCGACAAATAAAGGAAGAACACCCCAATCCAAGCAAAGGTAGCCCCCGCCCCCCACCCCCATCAATCACTCCCAGCTCGAGGGTGACCAGAAAGACACCCCTTCGCCCAGAATAGGAAAGAGATGCGCAAGATATCGAGGAGAGGAAAAAAGAACCGATCTCGAGAAAGGAGAGAACATTACTAGTCCTACCTAATCCGCTTGGGCTAGATGCAGCTTGCCCCTCCAAGCTGGATGCCTGGACGGTGGAGGCGAAAGGAGGGGATCGAGCTAGCGGCTTGCATCCGTCGGCAATCGGCACTCGATCGGGAGAGAAGGGGTGCTACATAAAGGGGAGGGGTAACATATTTTATTACACAGTGAACTTACTGATGTGACTAGTCATTACATGTCTCACTGAAACTAGGGCCCATAGTGTGGCACCCCAAATTTACTTGAAGCTGCCCGGCGGGACGCATTGGCGCGTCAAGAAACCCCCGAATTGTAGCGGGGAAATGAAACATTTCACAAAAATTCGAAATTCAAGCACACCGCCACGCGCCAAGCACGCGGCTGTTCCTTCCTCTTCCTCGGTTCCTCCTCCCCTATCCGAAAAAACCCCAAATCCCAAGCTCAAACCAAAAAAAAACAAACAAATCCCCTGGCCGCCATGCATGTCCTCGTTAACCCGCTGGAGATCGTTCCCGGACGATGCGGACCACCCGCCCTGAGATCCAGAATTCCGTCCACCTCGAGGCACTGCGTGCTGTCTCGCAGCAGCGGCTTGAGGGCGCTGAAGAGGAAGTTCCGCCGGAAAGTGCTCATGGCAACCGTGCAAGCTCACCGGCGTGCTGTATCCCGAGAGGAACTGGTCAAAGCTTTGCTATTCGCCACACAAAAAAAATTGCGGGCCAAGATCTGGTCAAAGCTTCGTCGATGGCTTGCCGCGAGAGGCTTGGAGTCCAGAGTCAATAAACTAGCTGCTCGAGGACTTGGGCGGTTTACACGGATTCATATTAACTGACTCAAGTTTGTTAGTCTAGTTAACAAATGCATCTAGATACATCCATATCTAGACAGAATTGAGTCAATTAATATGAATCAGAGGGGAGTACCTGAAAGTGTTTCATGCTACCAACTAATGCGCTGGCAGGAATCGCTGTAGAAGTAATTGTGCTACTACTCATACGATGAACTGATTGTGTGGGTGTCGAATTTTGCAACGCGATCATCCACTGAATGCTTAATCTAGCGCCAAAGGCGTACAAATCATAACATACTACAGCACCAGAACATAAGAGTACGAATCATAAAGTAGCTCAACATTTTGCATCAGGGCTGGGTGGTCCTGAGACTACCGGGACGCCCCTGATGATCTCCGGGTGTGCATCCTCTTCAACGCAAAGCTGTGTACTCGGTCCACGGCCTCCTTCTGTAGGCTGGATAATCTCAGGTGCAGGACCTTCGTCTATGAGAGGCTCGTCATCAGTACCATCCACAGGTGCATCAGGGCTGGGTGGTCTTGAGACTACCCGGACGCCCGTGATGATCTCCGGGCGTGCATCCACTTCAACGCAAAGCTGTGTACTCGGTCCACGGCCTCCTTCTGTAGGCTGGATAATCTCAGGTGCAGGACCTTCGTCTATGAAAGGCTCGTCATCAGTACCATCCACAGGTGCATCAAACTGAGATTCATCTTCAAATCTCCCATCAAACTGAGAGACCTCTTCAACTCTATGCTTCTGCAATTAGTACATCAACCGATTAGACAAACATCTAAGGGATGCAACCTGAACAAATGCCGTTTTACATATTTACCTTCTCATCTGGCACAGCACATGTCCCAGAGCTGAAACCCGTTTCCTGAAGCAAGCGCTTTTTCTCTCCTTCCCGTCCATCCATCTGCAACAAGTTAAATTTGAGTACAGAACCTTGCACAGCAATGCAAACTATTGATTGAAACAGCGGCAGCATCAATATAAATAATTAACTACATATGCCAGCACACATACAGTGTGAGCAAGATCTGCTTCTCCTGCTAAAGGATCATTATATGGTTCACCATGCTAAACCCGCCTAACATATGTGCGGTCCATCCCAAAAATGTGTAAATGATCTGCCACTACAGGGTGAGGCCTCTTCTCACCATTCATACATGTGCAGCGCGGGCAATACACGTCCAGGTTGTGACCATCATGAGCTCTAATAAACCCCATAAAGGGTTGAACACCATTTATATATGAAGGGGAACATAAGTGTCCATGCAGTATCCAAGTTCTGTCCATCTGTTTAATTATGAGATACAGTGGTTGGTGATTAATTTAAGGCGAAGTAGGAAATGTATATCCATCGAGTACAAAACTATACTACATGATTATGCATTTCAGCAATCATGTCGAGTACAAAACAAAAAATGCCCATCGACATTTTAGCAAACAGATCGTGTACAAAACTCTGCCATGGCATTTCAGCAAATTAACGGATCGAGTGCAGAACTGACTCTATATGCCCACGCAAATGAACAAATTGATCGATGACAAATCGAGCGGAAAACTATAAAGTGCCAATTAGTTCGAGCATACTGACGAATTTTTTTAGCAGCATCAAGAAAATATAAATCGTTAGGCTGTCTTGCCCGATACATGATTGAGCTAGAGATAGCAGCCCTACCGTGGATCAACTTGACCGCCGGTGCGTCTCGAGAAGAACGACGGGGAGGGGAAGCTTCTTCTTCGCACGGACGGGACGGGGAGGGGAAGCTCTTCGCACGGACGGGGATAAGTTGTGTACGGGTGGGTGGGGGGTCATGCGGCCGGGCCGCCGGGGTGATAATTAAGGTCGGTAGGTGGCGTTTAATGGAGTTGCGTGTGTAATTTGCCGTGCACAAGGTTGAGGAATAGGCGGTTCCCTTTGCCGCGCGCACAATTCAAACTATCCCGCCCATGTAGTTTAAATTCGCCATATTTTCGTTAAATCGACATAAAGTCATGTGAGTGGGGGAAAATTAGCAAAGTTGCTTGAAAAATAGTAAAACTCTGGAATTATCCTTTAAATATGCTCTACTTCGTGTGAAAATCGGGGTGTGGAAGCATGTTGAGCTGTTTTATTTGTACTTTCTTCATTAAAACTCCCATTTTATGCACTTTGGATGGAAAGAAATCATTTGTACATAAATTTTGACAACGCCATTTGCAAACACTAATTGTTTACATGCCAAGATGCACCCATCCACCAAATATATATGTGGCAAAAGTTTATCACAATCTAGCAGATATGCATAATTAGTGAGGGACCCCTTTTGATTTTGTGCAATTTCCACTAATTAGGTAGAGATCGAGAAGGGTTAATTAATTAGGCCATGTTAGGGGTTATGTGTTTTAGATTAGGTTGTGTGGATTCAAATACAACTTCTTTATTTGTGTGCTATGATTAATCAAAACTAGATCGATCGACTGCGCACACATTATTAGAGGCGCATGCCTTTGCGCACAAAGTGCATGTGTGTGTTGTTGGCCACCAACGAGAGAGAGAGAGAGAGAGAGAGAGAGAGAGAGAGAGAGAGAGAGAGAGAGAGAAAGAGAGAGAGGTAGAGAGAGCTACATACGAGAGAGCGATTGAAATCCCCAAATTAAACACATATATATGCATGGCACATTTAATTTAATTAGAGGACCGCGAGGCACCCCTGGCCTGCTTGATGCACAATTAAGTGTCATTGGCCTATATATAGGGTTTAATTAGGGTTTAGGGTTTAGGGTTAGGAGGTTAGGGTTTAGGGTCTAGGGTTTAGGGTTTAATGTTTATGGTGTTTAGGGTTTAGGGATTAGGGTTTATTTAGGGTTTAAGGTTTAGGGATCATCGATCGAGTGCGCACACACACATTATTAGAGGCACACGCGCCTTTGCGCATAAAGTGCATGCGTATATGTGTGTGTTTTTTGGCCACCAACGACATATAGATGATCGAGAGAGAGAGATTGAAATCCCCAAAGAATATGTTCAAATATATATTAAAATATATGCACGAATGCATGCATGGTAGGCCATGCATGCACACTAATTATATATATATTATGAGGAAACTTAATCAAATGTGTTTTCATTCGAGAGAACTTGTCAAAATTCAAGTTAATTAATTTATCATCGATAATTATATAATTAATTAATGAATCTCAGGGAGATGTTATACAACATATGATCGATATAGGCCATGTATATATTAATTGGTTTTAATCTACCGTTTAATTTGCTAGCTAGCTGCATGCTATATATAGAGCATGTTTTTATTAGATCGGGTTATAGCTAGTATAGTTTAGGGTTATGTGTTTTAATTAACTAGGGTTTGATTAGCTAGGGGTTAGTTATATATATATGGTTTAGGGTTAATGCATGGCACATTTAATTTAACTAGAGGACCGCGAGGCACCCCTGGCCTGCTTGATGCACAATTAAGTGTCGTTGGCCTATATATATAGGGTTTAATTAGGGTTTAGGGTTAGCTAGCTGGGTTTAGGGTTTAGTGTTTTGGGTGTTTAGCTAGGGTCTAGGGTTTAGGGTTTAGTGTTTACGGTGTTTAGAGGGTCTAGGGTTTAGTGTTTAGGGTGTTTAGGGTCTAGGGTTTAGGGTCTAGTGTTTAGGGTCTATGGTTTAGGGTTTAATTAGTGTTTAGGGTGTTTAGGGTTTAGGGTTTAGTGTTTACGGTGTTTAGGGTCTAGGGTTTAGGGTTTAGTGTTTAGGGTCTAGGGTTTAGGGTTTAATTAGTGTTTAGGGTGTTTAGGGTTTAATGTTTACGGTGTTTAGGGTCTAGGGTTTAGGGTTTAGTGTTTAGGGTGTTTAGGGTCTAGGGTTTAGTGTGTTTAGGGTGTTTAGGGTTTAGGGGATTAGGGATTAGGGTTTTAGGGTTGTTTAAGGTTTAGGGATCATCGATCGAGTGCGCACACACATTATTAGAGGCACCCGCGCCTTTGCGCATAAAGTGCATGCGTATATATATGTGTATTTTTTTGCCACCAACAACGATATATAGATGATCGAGAGAGAGAGATTGAAATCCCCAAGAATATGCATGTTCAAATATATATCAAAATATATGCACGAATGCATGGTAGGCCATGCATGCACACTAATTATATATATATTATGAGCTAGGCAACTTGATCAAATGTGTTTTCATACGAGAGAACTTGTCAAAATTCAAGTTAATTAATTTATCATCGATAATTATATATATAATTAATTAATGAATCACAGGGAGATCGATAATTAATTTAGGGTTTTAGGGTTGTACGTTTAAGGTTTAGGGATCATCGATCGAGTGCGCACACACATTATTAGAGGCACCCGCGCCTTTACGCATAAAGTGCATGCGTATATATGTGTGTGTTTTTTGCCACCAACGTTATATATAGATGATCGCGAGAGAGAGAGAGAGATTGAAATCCCCAAGAATATGTTCAAATATACATTAAAATATATGCACGAATGCATGGTAGGCCATGCATGCACACTAAAATTATATATATATTATGAGGCAACTTAATCAAATGTGTTTTCATTCGAGAGAACTTGTCAAAATTAAAGTTAATTAATTTATCAAGATAATTATATAATTAATTAATGAATCTGAGGGATATGTTATACAACATGATCGATATAGGCCATGTATATTTTAATTGGTGTTAATCTACGGTTTGCTAGCTAGCTGTTATATATATAGAGCATGCTTTTATTAGATCGGGTTATATCTAGTATAGTTTAGGGTTATGTGTTTTAATTAAGTAGGGTTGATTAGCTAGGGTTAGTTACATATATATGGTTTAGGGTTAATGCATGTCACATTTAATTTAATTAGAGGACCGCGAGGCACCCCTGGCCTGCTCGATGCACACAATTAAGTGTCGTTGGCCTATACATAGGGTTTAATTAGGGTTTAGGGTTAGCTAGGGTTTAGGGTTAGGGTTAGGGTTAGGGTTAGGGTTAGGGTCTAGGGTCTAGGGTTTAGTGTTTAGGGTGTTTAGGGTTTAGGGATTAGGGATTAGGGATTTAAGGTTTTAGGGGTTGTTTAAGGTTTAGGGATCATCGATCGAGTGCGCACACACATTATTAGAGGCACCCGCGCCTTTACGCATAAATTGCATGCGTATATATATATATGTGTGTTTTTTGGCCACCAACGATATATTGATGATCGAGAGAGAGATTGAAATCCCTAAGAATATGTTCAAATATACATTAAAATATATGCACGAATGCATGGTAGGCCATGCATGTACACTAATTAATTATATATATTATGAGGCAACTTAATCAAATGTGTTTTCATTCGAGAGAACTTGTCAAAATTCAAGTTAATTAATTTATCACGATAATTATATAATTAATTAATGAATCTCAGGGATATGTTATACAACATGATCGATATATATAGGCCATGTATATTTTAATTGGTGTTAATCTACGGTTTGCTAGCTAGCTGCTATATATAGAGCATGTTTTTATTAGATCGGGTTATATCTAGTATAGTTTAGGGTTATGTGTTTTAATTAAGTAGGGTTAATTAGCTAGGGTTAGTTACATATATATGGTTTAGGGTTAATGCATGGCACAATTAATTTAATTAGAGGACCGCGAGGCACCCCTGGGCTGCTCGATGCACAATTAAGTGTCGTTGGCCTATACATAGGGTTTAATTAGGGTTTAGGGTTAGCTAGGGTAGAGGGTTAGGGTTAGGGTTTAGGGTTTAGTGGTTAGGGTGTTTAGGGTTTAGGGATTAGGGATTTAGGGGTTTTAGGGTTGTTTAAGGTTTAGGGATCATCGATCGAGTGCGCACACACATTATTAGAGGCACCCGCGCCTTTACGCATAAAGTGCATGCGTATATATGTGTGTTTTTTGGGCCACCAACGATATATAGATGATCGAGAGAGAGAGATTGAAATCCCCAAGAATATGTTCAAATATACATTAAAATATATGCACGAATGCATTGTAGGCCATGCATGCACACTAATTATATATATATTATGAGGCAACTTAATCAAATGTGTTTTCATTCGAGAGAACTTGTCAAAGTTCAAGTTAATTAATTTATCACGATAATTATATAATTAATTAATGAATCTCAGGGATATGTTATACAACATGATCGATATAGGCCATGTATATGTTCACGTCTGTTGGGAACCCCAAGAGGAAGGTATGATGCGCACA
This sequence comes from Lolium multiflorum, assembly GCA_030979885.1. Taxonomy (NCBI): domain Eukaryota; kingdom Viridiplantae; phylum Streptophyta; class Magnoliopsida; order Poales; family Poaceae; genus Lolium; species Lolium multiflorum. Next base: position 153,058,520 of record CM061747.1, read on the forward strand.
GCAAGTTTTCCCTCAGAAAGAAACCAAGGTTTAATCGAACCAGGAGGAGCCAAGAAGCACGTTGAAGGTTGATGGTGGCGAAATGTGATGCGGCGCAACAACAGGGATTCCGGCGCCAACGTGGAATCTGCACAACAAAACCAAAGTACTTTGCCCCAACGAAACAGTGAGGTTGTCAATCTCACCGGCTTGCTGTAACAAAGGATTAAGCGTATCGAGTGGAAGATGATTGTTTGCAAGAAAACAGTAAAACACAATTGCAGTAGATTGTATGCTATGTAAAGAATAGGACCGGGGTCCACAGTTCACTAGAGGTGTCTCTCCCATAAGATAAAAGCATGTTGGGTGAACAAATTACAATCGGGCAATTGACAAATAGAGAAGGGCATAACAATGCATATACATGATATGATAAATATAGTGAGATTTAATTGGGCATTACGACAAAGTACATAGACCGCCATCCAACTGCATCTATGCCTAAAAAGTCCACCTTCAGGTTATCATCCGAACCCCATTCAGTATTAAGTTGCTAAGCAACAGACAATTGCATTAAGTATGGTGCGTAATGTAATCGACAACTACATCCTTAGACATAGAATCAATGTTTTATCCCTAGTGGCAACAACACATCACAACCTTAGAACTTTCTGTCACTGTCCCAGGTGTCAATGAAGGCATGAACCCACTATCGAGCATAAATACTCCCTCTTGGAGTTAAGAGTACAAACTTGGCCAGAGCCTCTACTAATAACGAGAGCATGCAAGATCATAAACAACACATAAACAATAGATTGATAATCACCATAACATAGTATTCTCTATCCATCGGATCCCGACAAACACAACATATAGAATTACATATAGATGATCTTGATCATGTTAGGCAGCTCACAAGATCCAACAATGAAGCACAACAAGGAGAAGACGACCATCTAGCTACTGCTATGGACCCATGGTCCAGGGGTGAACTACTCACTCATTACTCCGGAGGCGATCATGGCGATGAAGAGTCCTCCGGGAGATGAATCCCCTCTCCGGCAGGGTGCCGGAGGCGATCTCTGAATCCCCCGAGATGGGATTCGCGGCGGCGCGTCTTTGGAAGGTTTTCCGTATCGTGGCTCTCGGTATGGGGTTTTCGCGACGGGGGCTTTAAGTAGGCGGAAGGGTAGGTCAGGGGGCGGCGCGAGGGGCCCACACCACAGGACGGCGCGGCCAGGGCCTGGGCCGCGCCGCCCTATGGTGTGGCCACCTCGTGGTCCCACTTCTTTTCCTCTTTGGTCTTCTGGAAGCTCCGTGCAAAAAGGACCCGGGCGAAGATTTCGTCCAATTCCGAGAATATTTCCTTACTAGGATTTCTGAAACCAAAAACAGCAGAAAACAAGAACTGCTCTTCGGCATCTTGTTAATAGGTTAGTTCCAGAAAAATGCATAAATATGACATATAATGTGCATAAAACATGTAGGTATCATCAATAAAGTAGCATGGAACATAAGAAATTATCGATACGTTGGAGACGTATCAGGCCATGTATATTTTAATTGGTGTTAATCTACGGTTTGCTAGCTAGCTGCTATATATAGAGCATGTTTTTATTAGATCGGGTTATAGCTAGCTAGTATAGTTTAGGGTTATGTGTTTTAATTAAGTAGGGTTGATTAGCTAGGGTTAGTTACATATATATGGTTTAGGGTTAATGCATGGCACATTTAATTTTATTAGAGGATCACGAGGCACCCATGACCCGCTCGATCGATGCACAATTAAGTGTCGTTGGCCTATACATAGGGTTTAATTGGGGTTTAGGATTAGCTAGGGTTTAGGGTTAGGGTTAGGGTTAGGGTTAGGGTACGTTTAGGGTCTAGGGTTTAGGGTTTAGTGTTTAGGGTGTTTAGGGTTTAGGGATTAGGGATTTAAGGTTTTAGGGTTGTTTAAGGTTTAGGGATCATCGATCGAGTGCGCACACACATTATTAGAGGCACCCGCGCCTTTACGCATAAATTGCATGCATATATATGTGTGTTTTTTGGGCCACCAACGATATATAGATGATCGAGAGAGAGAGAGAGATTGAAATCCCCAAGAATATGTTCAAATATACATTAAAATATATGCACGAATGCATTGTAGGCCATGCATGCACACTAATTATATATATATTATGAGGCAACTTAATCAAATGTGTTTTCATTCGAGAGAACTTGTCAAAGTTCAAGTTAATTAATTTATCACGATAATTATATAATTAATTAATGAATCTCAGGGATATGTTATACAACATGATCGATATAGGCCATGTATATTTTAATTGGTGTTAATCTACGGTTTGCTAGCTAGCTGCTATATATAGAGCATGTTTTTATTAGATCGGGTTATAGCTAGCTAGTATAGTTTAGGGTTATGTGTTTTAATTAAGTAGGGTTGATTAGCTAGGGTTAGTTACATATATATGGTTTAGGGTTAATGCATGGCACATTTAATTTTATTAGAGGATCGCGAGGCACCCATGACCCGCTCGATCGATGCACAATTAAGTGTCGTTGGCCTATACATAGGGTTTAATTGGGGTTTAGGATTAGCTAGGGTTTAGGGTTAGGGTTAGGGTTAGGGTTAGGGTACGTTTAGGGTCTAGGGTTTAGGGTTTAGTGTTTAGGGTGTTTAGGGTTTAGGGATTAGGGATTTAAGGTTTTAGGGTTGTTTAAGGTTTAGGGATCATCGATCGAGTGCGCACACACATTATTAGAGGCACCCGCGCCTTTACGCATAAATTGCATGCATATATATGTGTGTTTTTTGGCCACCAACGATATATAGATGATCGAGAGAGAGAGATTGAAATCCCCAAGAATATGTTCAAATATACATTAAAATATATGCACGAATGCATTGTAGGCCATGCATGCACACTAATTATATATATATTATGAGGCAACTTAATCAAATGTGTTTTCATTCGAGAGAACTTGTCAAAGTTCAAGTTAATTAATTTATCACGATAATTATATAATTAATTAATGAATCTCAGGGATATGTTATACAACATGATCGATATAGGCCATGTATATTTTAATTGGTGTTAATCTACGGTTTGCTAGCTAGCTGCTATATATAGAGCATGTTTTTATTAGATCGGGTTATAGCTAGCTAGTATAGTTTAGGGTTATGTGTTTTAATTAAGTAGGGTTGATTAGCTAGGGTTAGTTACATATATATGGTTTAGGGTTAATGCATGGCACATTTAATTTTATTAGAGGATCGCGAGGCACCCATGACCCGCTCGATCGATGCACAATTAAGTGTCGTTGGCCTATACATAGGGTTTAATTGGGGTTTAGGATTAGCTAGGGTTTAGGGTTAGGGTTAGGGTTAGGGTTAGGGTACGTTTAGGGTCTAGGGTTTAGGGTTTAGTGTTTAGGGTGTTTAGGGTTTAGGGATTAGGGATTTAAGGTTTTAGGGTTGTTTAAGGTTTAGGGATCATCGATCGAGTGCGCACACACATTATTAGAGGCACCCGCGCCTTTACGCATAAATTGCATGCATATATATGTGTGTTTTTTGGCCACCAACGATATATAGATGATCGAGAGAGAGATTGAAATCCCCAAGAATATGTTCAAATATACATTAAAATATATGCACGAATGCATGGTAGGCCATGCATGCACACTAATTATATATATATTATGAGGCAACTTAATCAAATGTGTTTTCATTCGAGAGAACTTGTCAAAATTAAAGTTAATTAATTTATCACGATAATTATATAATTAATTAATGAATCTCAGGGATATGTTATACAACATGATCGATATAGGCCATGTATATATTAATTGGTGTTAATCTACGGTTTGCTAGCTAGCTGCTATATATAGAGCATGTTTTTATTAGATCGGGTTATAGCTAGTATAGTTTAGGGTTATGTGTTTTCATTAAGTAGGGTTGATTAGCTATGGTTAGTTACATATATATGGTTTAGGGTTAATGCATGGCACATTTAATTTAATTAGAGGACCGCGAGGCACCCCTGGCCTGCTTGATGCACAATTAAGTGTCGTTGGCCTATATATAGGGTTTAATTAGGGTTTAGGGTTAGGGTTTAGGGTCTAGGGTTTAGTGTTTAGGGTGTTTAGGGTTTAGGGATTAGGGATTAGGGTTTCAGGGTTGTATAAGGTTTAGGGATCATCGATCGAGTGCGCACACACATTATTAGAGGCACCCGCGCCTTTGCGCATAAAGTGCATGCGTATAGTTTAGGGTTATTTGTTTTAATTAAGTAGGGTTTGATCAGCTAGGGTTAGTTACATATATATGGTTTAGGGTTAATGCATGGCACATTACATATAGTTTAAATCTCAAGAATGTTTATACATGATAGGCCATATGTGCAAAGGAATTTTTTTCCCCGTGAACTTGTCAAAATTCAAGTTTATCAGTGCCAATGGAAACTAGTCCAAAAAATTACATAGAGGACCAAAAGTACTAGACAATAACTAATAGAACCTGCAACTTTACAAAAAGGACCCCAAAACATATAGAAGAAAATCAATCGAGTCCTTCTCGACCGCACATCAGATCTCTGCTCCGCATCCTTTCCAGCAACTCCGTCGCCGGGGACGCACCACTTGGGACGGTGTCGCCGGTAGTCGCCAGGACGAAGGAGAAGAAGGGCCTCAGCAACGGCATATTGGCTCTGAGAAGGGCCGCTGAAAGTCCAAGATGTGCACGGGCAAGACGGATGACGCCGTCGTATGCCCCGAGCTTGTGAACTTTAGCAGCTTGACTTCCCCATTGGCCAGATCTGAAGCACTGACCAAAGCAAGCCTCACCGTTAGCGCCATCACATTGATGGCACCAGATCGGGGTTTGGCCGGCAAGATCCGCCAGATTCACCATAGGCCAGATCTGAAGCCGATGACGAGATCCCCGACTCCATTGCGCCATTCTGCTCATGGGAAACACTGGATCTAAGCTTACAACAACACTAACTCCCTCGGATCCAAATTAGCTGACTCAACTTTGCTTATCTAAATATGGATGTATCCACACATGTTTTTACTCTAGATACATACACGTCTAAGGAAAGTTGAATCAATTAATTTAGTTCGGAGGGTGTACAATATACAGAGAGAAGTCGGCCTCGTCTCCGGCCGGCGAGGCCGCCGGAGAGAAGGGGGAGAGGAGCCGGGGGAGTGGGAGAGACTCGAGAGAGAAAGAGAAGAGGAAGAAATGAGAGCTCCCTGGGGAAGAACATTATTTTTGTCGTTCTGCTCGTAGCTTGAAACTGAAAATTTCGGCCGCGCGCCAAATCATCCCGCCGCATCCATTCGAAAATCCCGTGACCAGTTTTACCCTTTTAACCCTGGTCCGGAAGCTACAACCCACCGACCATGGAGGGCTCATTCGGTAACAATGAAATATCTTGCCTAGATCCCGAACCCTCCCCACAGGCCCACACCCACCCACCAACCATTCGCCCCATTAGCTCAAAAATACTCTCACACGCCAAAGCTCTGACTCTCTACAGTACTAGATCTGCTTCGCCGCCGGCATACTCCTCCACAGCGTAGCCTTGATCGTGTTGGCTGTCCACCCACCTGATCCGCTCCCCCGCCGCCCTCGTCACCGACGGATCTGCTTCACCGCCGACCTCGCCACCGACGGATCTGCTTCACCGCCGACCTCGCCACCGACTACCTCGCCGCAGCGGCTGTATCAACTTCACCGAATACCTTGCCAGCCAACCAGATCTGCTTCACTAACGCCCGCTTCTACTGAAACATGGTCGATTCATCGTCTCCCGCGTTCGCCGCCGCTGGAATGCAAGTTGCCGCCCCCGTCCACCCCGCCGCAGCTTGGTTAGTACGCTGGCCCGTTAGATCGCGGTGTTTCTTTAGCCATGTTTTGTGTAGTTATTTGCAGATCTCATATGCCATTAACTTTCTTGATGTGTTGCTTCGCATGAAGTTTGTTTAAATATTGTACAGTACAAAAGCATTATCCGGTCGCTACCATCCTGTTCATTCTACTGACACCTGTGTGCATCCACATATTTATAGCCTTGTACCCATTCATTTGCTGCCAACTGTTTTTGTACTGCATGCTATTGTCGCACTGCTTTTATAGTCGTGCTATGGGCATTTCCAATCTGCTTGTTCTTATACCACGTCATTAGCTCACCGCTAGCTGTTTTCTCGTGTCTGCTATTCTCACACTGCTTTTATAATCATGCTATGTGCATTTCCAATCTGCTTGCTCTTATACCTCGTCTTTAGCTTATATAGTTATTGCTGCGTGCATGTCTGGTCTTTGTATTATCGTAGACTGACTTGTCAATGTTATTTTTCCTAGGGATTGATCATGCGAACCACTTATTAGAACATCCAACATTAACAGCGGGGACGCTAGGTAAGGTTGGAATCTGAGTTCGTGGTTGGTAATTTTGGCAGTTTACTTCCGTTATTATCTATAACCTATATGCATTGTTCCTTATGCAAGAGATTAACACTTGGAACCCTGCCATAGCAATGCCATTCATGCTTTACTATGTTTCTGCCTATTTGATATGCTTGTCTTGGAGAAACTTCGAGGGTGATTTGAACCTGACATTTGGTCATTCTTAATGCCAGTTTACTTTATGTGTAAAACCTTGGCATTACCCTACTCTAAATCTGAATGTCTGAAATTCGTATCTCATGCAAAGCAACATCTAGTTGGTTTTAATCTGATATCTGGTAAATATTGGCTTATTCATTTGGCAGCTCAAGTTTTTTGTTATTTGAAACCAGCTGACTTGGTCTTAAATGTGATATCTAAACACAGATTAAGGACAATGGAGCAGGAGGATTAGCATTTCACTTGATGGCTGAACCTAAAATGATAGGCATGTTGACCACGACTAGTGCACGCAAGAGAAGGACCTGCAGTGAGCCAGTATGTGCTTAGTACATGCATCTTATCTTATCTTGTGCTTATTTCTGCTACATGCTGTTATCTGATCTCTACATTGCGTAATACATGTTTGAATAGTTAATTGTTGTAACTATGTTTACAATGTTACCAGAATGCAGTTTTAATGAAGCAGTCATCATTAGAAGATAGTCGCCAAAAAAGGATCTGTAGCGACCCTGTGCAACATTATGATGTAAGTTTGTGCTTAGTACAAGTTCCATACATGTCTTATTTATGCAACTTGTTATTATCTTATATCTACATTGCATAATAAATGTTTGCATAGTTCATCGTTTAACTCTTTTTGCATTATTATCAGAATGCAGTTGTGATGAAGCAATCTTCATTACCAGTGAGGCCCACAAAAAGTTCTGATCTTTCTTCTGATGCATCTTCTCATAGCCGTCAACCTAGACCATTTCTTTCATCAGACAGTAAATATCTCAAGGCTGTACTTTATAAAAGACATGGTATTGCTGCTTTAAGATCTGTAGCTGATATGTTGACAAAGAGTACACAAGATTCAATCAAGGCGATTGCCAAATGTCAACGTGTTATTGATGATGCTAATAGAAGTCCTCAATGATTCTATGTAATTTTTTTATTTGGGCACATTAATTGCCTTGTAATTTTCCTATTTGTTTTATTTGTGTATGTACTTGTGTGTATCATTGAAATCAGATTTTAGGCTCATGAAATTTAATGCAAGTTGACTAGTCAAACAAGTAGGGCCCTACAACAGATTGGGCCGGCCCACTTACAGTAGTGTGGGACCCACTTTCATTTTGGGCCGGCCCACTTCTTTAGTAGGCCGGCCCGGTTACACGATAATGGGCTCCACATGCTTATTGGGCCGGCCCACTTGCTCTATGGTGGTCCCACATGGTAAATGGGCCGGCCCTTTAATAGGAAGGTGGGACCCACCTGTGTTTTTGGCCCGGCCCACTATCTTGTTGGGCCGGCCCACTTTCTATATGGTGGACCCCACACACCAAATGGGCCGGCCCTTTAATAGGAAGGTGGGACCCACCTGTGTTTTTGGCCCGCCCACTATCTTGTTGGGCCGGCCCACTTTCTATATGGTGGACCCCACATACCAAATGGGCCGGCCCATTAACAGGAATGTGGGACCCACCTGTGTTTTGGCCCGGCCCACTATCTTGGTGGGCCAGCCCACTTGCTATATGGTGGGCCCCACATACTAAATGGGCCGGCCCTTTAACAGAAAGTGGGACCCACCTGTGTTTTTGGCCCGGCCCACTATTTTGTTGGGCCGGCCCACTTGCTATATGGTGGACCCCACAAACTAAATGGGCCGACCCTTTAACTGGAAAGTGGGACCCACCTGTGTTTTTGGCCCGCCCACTAGCTTGTTGGGCCCACTTGCTATACGGTGGACCCCACACACTAAATGGGCCGGCCTTTTAACAGGAAAGTGGGACCCACCTGTGTTTTTGGCCCGGCCCACTTGCTTCTTGGGCCGGCCCAGTTGCTGTAAGGTGGACCCCACATGTTAAATGGGCCGGCCCATTTAAGTTTTGACCAGTCAACCTTAGAGGTTAGGCCCGGCCCACGTAACTAATGGACCAGCCCAGCTATATAGTTGACCGGTCAAACTATGTCATCTGGCCCGGCCCGCTTAAGACGTGGCAGGCCTCGTGTGGGCCTACCATCTACCACGGGGTTTCAGCCGGTTAACGCCGTTAACTGGCAGTTAACGGCGTCTGCCACGTGTCAGTTTGCATGACGTCAGCAGTCAACGGGCTCCCGAAAACACTTCCGCAACGGTCCGATTTTCCGTGGCGGAAGGGCGCCCAAGCGCGACGGACCGAAAAAATCGTCGTTGGACTTTGCCTGACGCAGTTTCGACAACAGAACCCATATCGTCGGGTTAGGCCCATAGGCGACGAAAAATGCCCCTTAGTTGACGATTTTGGGACGTTGTCTATCAGAACTTTTCTTGTAGTGACTGGTGTTGCACCGCACTACACTCCTCCACCAACAACCTTCACGTGCTTCTTGGCTCCTACTGGTTCGATAACCTTGGTTTCATACTGAGGGAAACTTGCTTCTATACGCATCATACCTTCCACTTGGAGTTCCCAACGGACGTGTGCTTCGCGCGTATCATAGCACCGTCGCCACCATCGCCACCATCGCCATGCCCATGCGCCTCGGCACCTCGTCGCCGCTATAAATAGAGGCCTCCCCTGATCAAACACTTCAACCAATCCACTCCTCTCCTCTCACAACCCCTCCTCGAGCACCGCCACGTCTCAATTTAGCCAGTAGCCCACCAATTGCTTGCCGGAGCGCCGCCAGTACTGCTGCAAGTTCGACGTCAATGCCTACGTATTGTAGACTAGGGTTTAGTTGGAAGTAGAGGGCAAGTAGATCTCGAAGGTTTCAGCCGAAAAGTACTCGACGATTATGAAACTAGGGTTATGTTGACAATGGATTCGATCCTCTCTTTGTCCCTCAACTCCCCCTTATATAGGAGGCGGAGCCGAGGGATTCGTAATACACAAGTTACAGAGTCCGGGAGGGTTTCTAACCCGTCCCGTAAAATTACAAGTCTCTATATTTCCTAATACAACCCTAACTTTCCTTAATACTAACTGGGCTTCCGAACTTCACATTCTTCGACTTGTGAGCCTTCAGTAAACCCCGGGTACCATCTTCGGCAGGCCCATTGGGAATGCCTATGTCAGCCGGTACCAGGAGCTTCGCTGTCGTCGACAACGTCTAGCTGCGTCAACGCCGATCATCGCCGGACCTCCGGTGAGCCGCCGACCCCCTAGTGCTCGCTTGCCAGTATGGTTGTGCTCGTCGTCGACGACGACGAGCATCGGCTGTTGGATCTTGATCTAATCCTACGGTCCATTGCTAGCATACCGTTTCGGTGTTTTAAGACACACCGACGTGTGGGACCCCTTGTCAGGCAGCCCACGCGTGCGAGACGCGCTGCTGGGCTGGCCTTCTTTCTTTTTCTCTCTGGCCCGCTGATACGTCTCCAATGTATCGATAATTTCTTATGTTCTATACGTCCAAAACGTATCTACTTTCCCGAACACTTTTGCTATTGTTTTGCCTCTAATTTGTGTATTTTGGATACAACTAACACGGACTAACGCTGTTTTCAGCAGAATTGCTCTGGTGTCTCGTTTTTGTGCAGAAATCCAACTTTCGGGAAAATCCTCGGAATTTATGCAGAAGGCCCTATTTTCCCAGAATATTGACGGAGCCAGAAGGACAAGTGAGGTGGAGGCCCGAGGGCCCCACACCATAAGGCGGCGCGGCCTAGGGGGGGCCCGCGTGGCCCTATGGTGTGGCCCCCTCGGTCGGCCTCCGACGCCCCCCTTCGGACTACTTATCGGGTTCGACCTAAAAACGCACGGAGAGAAGTCGAAGTCGCCAGAAACCCTCCAGAGAGCCGCCACATCGCGAAACTCCGTCTCGGGAGCCAGAAGTCTCCGTTCTGCCGGGACGGGGAATTGGAGGAGATCTTCACCACCATCACCGCCAACGCCTCTCCATCGACCAGCCATGTTTCCCCCATCCATGTGTGAGTAATTCCCCCGCTGTAGGCTGAAGGGGATGGTAGGGATTGGATGAGATTGGTCATGTAATAGTCATAAGATTGTTAGGGCATAGTGCCTAGTATCCGTAGATGTCACTTTTATGATATTGTTGCAACTTGTTATGCTTAATGCTTGTCACTAGGGCCCGAGTGCCATGATCTCAGATCTGAACATGTTATTGATTCATGAAGATATTTGTTGTTTATGATCTTACCTGCAAGTTGTATACACATGTCGCTGTCCGGAACCAATGGCCCCGAAGTGACAAAATCGGGACAACCGGAGGGGATGGTAGTGATGTGAGGATCACATGTGTTCACGGAGTGTTAATGCTTTGCTCCGGTACTCTATTAAAAGGAGTACCTTAATATCCAGTAGTTTCCCTAGAGGCCCGGCTGCCACCGGCTGGTAGGACAAAAGATGTTGTGCAAGTTTCTCATTGCGAGCACGTACGACTAAATATGGAACACATGCCTATTGATTGATTAGTACTTGGATACCGTTTTATTATTATCTGCAAATGCCCCTGCTTTGATTGTTACATGAGTTTCTCTCATCCATGCAACGCCCGTTAAATCCGTCCCTGTGCCTACAGTATTTTAATCCTGCTGTTTACTATAATCACAAGCCTGTCTTTATTTCACCGCTACTGTTATTTCACTATTCCTACTGCCATAAAACTGTTACTACTGATAAACTCTTGCGAGCAAGTCTGTTTCCAGGTGCAGCTGAATTGAAAACTCAAGGCTTACAAGTATTCTTTGTCTCCCCTTGTGTCGAATCAATAAATTGGGTAATACTTCCCTCGAAGACTGTTGCGATCCCCTATACTTGTGGGTCATCAAGACTATTTTCTGGCGCCGTTGCCGGGGAGCATAGCTTTATTTGGAAGTTCACTTGGATTGATATTGTTCGCTGCAAATTCTCCATCATGGGTAAACCTCGCGATACTAAGATCGCCATATTACCATCCACTACAAGAAAAGGTACAACTCTTAGTACCTCTGCTGCTCTTGATTCACCATCTGTGATAAGTAAACTTGTTTCACCACCACAAGCTTCAAATGCTGGTACTTCTGCTGAATCTGAAAATTCCTCTCATAATTGTGATGATGCTTCTGCTGTGCTTGATAATGATGGTTCGTTAGGATCTTTTCTAGATGCTACAATTGCTAAGTCTAGACAAATTGAAAATACTGAAACTCCTAATGAAAATGCTGCTACACCTGTTAATTCACCTGAGTCTGTTGAATATTCTAGTGATGATCTTGATGAAGATTATGTAGAGCTTGATGATGATTTTATTGAAAAATGCAATGCTACTACTGATGCAAGAAAAATTAAAAAGTTGCTTGCAGAACATGCTGTTAGATATAAACTATCTCCTGATCCTAAATTTGCCACATCTCCTATAAACATTAGGGATAAAGATTATGATTTTTCTCTTGATTTATCTCATATAGCTATTGTTGAGAAAACACCCTTTTGTGGTACTGAAAAAGAAAGTGTTGTTGAACACATGACTGAGTTATCTACTCTTAGTGGCTTGTTTTCTGATGATATTAAGATGCGTACTTATTTTGTCGCTAAATTTTTTCCTTTCTCATTAAAGGATGATGCTAAAACTTGGTATAATAATTTGCCTCCTGGTTCTATTAAAAGTCCAAAAGAATTGCTTGATGTTTTCTTCCGGAAATACTTTCCTGCTAGTGCTCAACATGCTGCTTTGCAGAGAATTTATAATTTTGACCAGGAAGATGGAGAGAAATTGCCTGAGGCTTGGGCTAGATTTTGCTCTCTTATTAGAGCTCAGCCTGACCATGATTTGGAAAAGCATGATTTACTTGATATATTTTATAGTGGACTAACTATTGAGTCTAGGGCATACCTGGATAGTTGTGCTGGTTGTGTTTTCAGGAAAAGAACTCCAGACGACGCTGAAGAATTATTGGCTAAAATAGGCCGGAATCATGATGATTGGTCTACACCTGAACCAACCCCGACACCGATAGTGAAGAAGAGGGGTATGATTAAATTAAATGATGAAGATATGAGGGAAGCCAAGAAGTCTCTTAAAGAGAAGGGTATTAAACCTGAAGATGTGAAGAATTTACCTCCTATAGAAGATTTATGTGAGATAACTCCCCCTTCATCCATGATTGAGGTACACTCTCTTCAACGCTTTACTAGGGAAGATATTCCGTATTCAAAACCTCCTGCTCAATGCTTAGATGAGTTTGATAATTATATTGTTAAGCAAGAAAACTTTAATATGAGAGTAGAGAGTCATTTAATGGAAAATTCTCGAGCTATTAGTGAATTGCATGGTATTGTGGAGAGAACCTCCAATGATGTTAAGATACTTGTTAAACATTTTCAAATGGTTCAAACTCAAATTGATCAACTTACTAAAGTGCAAAATGACTTGTTGGGAAATAATTCTAAAGAAAAACATGCTTATGAAGTAACAACTAGAGGTGGTGTTTCTACCCAGGATCCTCTATATCCTGAAGGGCATCCCAAAAGAGTTGAACAAGATTCTCAACTAACTAAAACTAGTGCTCCATCTAAGAAAAAGAAAAAGAAACATAAGAATGTTGTAGAATCCTCTGAACCTGTTAATGATCCTAATAGTATTTCTATTTCTGATGCTGAAACTGAAAGTGGTAATGAACATGAGGAAGATAATGATAAGAATGATACTCCTGATAAAGAAGAAATTGAAAAAGAACCTGAAAAGCCTGCTAAAAATAAAAAGTACACTAAAGAAGATTTTATTACTGAGAAACATGGTAATGAAAGAGAACCTTGGGTTCAAAAGAAAATGCCTTTTCCTGCTAAGAAACTAAAATCAAAGGAGGAGGAACATTATAATAAATTTTGTGATTGGATGAAACCTTTATTTTTGCAAATCCCGTTGACTGATGCTATTAAATTGCCTCCTTATTCAAAGTATATGAAAGATATTGTTACTAACAAAAGGAAAATCCCCAATGAGGAAATTTCCACTATGCTCGCTAATTACTCCTTCAATGGTAAGATTCCAAAGAAGCTTGGAGACCCAGGTATACCGACTATTCCTTGTTCCATCAAGAATAATTATGTTAGAACTGCTCTATGTGATTTGGGAGCAGGTGTTAGTGTAATGCCTTTTTCTCTTTATAAGAGACTTGATTTAGATAAGTTGATACCAACTGATATATCTTTGCAAATGGCTGATAAATCTACTGCTATTCCTGTTGGTTTATGTGAAAATGTTCCTGTTCAAGTTACTCAGCATTGCTTGATATTAACTGATTTTGTTGTGTTGGAAATGCCTGAAGATGATAATATGTCCATTATTCTTGGAAGACCCTTTCTTAATACTGCAGGGGCTGTTATTGATTGCAATAAAGGCATGGTTACTTTCAATGTTGATGATAAGGAACATACTGTCTATTTTCCCAAGAGGATTGATAAAGTATGTGGAGTCAATACAATTTTTAATGTGAAAACTATCAAAGTGGGATCCATTGATTGTCCTATATATGAGCCCAAAGAAGAATATCAAACTCTTGTGATTGGATCCATATCAATTCAATATAAGGTAACATGATTGATTTGAGGTTTATTTCTTCTTATGTCATATAAAATTTATTTGGTAGCAAGACTTGATCAACCTTGTTAACAAGTATATTTTAATGCATAAGAGAGCTAAACAACATTTCTTTCTTTCTTTCTCCCTCCACTTATTTTACTTGCTGTAGCACCTTTTGTTTTGCAATATGCTTTAGTTGTTTAAGATTTTGGAAATCATTTTCCTGCGCAGTAATAATTAATTTAACACCCAGAAATGTGCATTTTTCGAAGTTCTCTAAAAATTACAAAAATTACACCGTTGGTCCTATTTTTCGACGAGGCACCTGGGAGTACCAGAGGATGACCTGTGGGGCACCAGAGGGTGCCACACCACAGGCCGGCGCGGCCAAGGAGGTGGGCGCGCCACCCTGTGGTGTGGGCCCCTCCTTGCCCCACTACTTCATCTCTTCCTCCCAGCATCTTCTCTCTCCCGAAAAAACTCGCACCAAGTTCCTCTCACTCGTGTTTCTGCTCAAGAACTCGCGATTTTTCGATCTCCTTGCTCAGCCCAGATTTCTGTCTGAAATTTGGCACATTTACTCCTTGGTATGTGACTCCTTTGATTGTCCAAGTAGAATTTTGTTTGGTTGAGTATATCTTGAATATTTTGCTGCTGTAGATAACATGTTTAGTGAGCTTGCATGCTTGTTCTAAGTGGAAGAAACTAGTTTTGATGCATGTTTAGTACTCTAGCAAGTTCCTATAGTAGTTCCCTTCAATTATATACCTTGAAATCAAATTTTATAATGGTTGTTGAAAATTTCAGAAGAGGAAGATGAAGAAATTCAAATTTGGAGAATTGTTCAAGAAGGGAACAACCAGCACCGGTAGGCCCTCGAGGGCATCGATCAAGATGGACGTGAAGATTGTACGTGGAAGAAATACGTGAATCGGCCTGGTTTACCAAGTTGGGCTGAACCGCCCGTGTATCTGTAACATATTAGATCGCATCTTAGTTTAGAAATTAGAGTTTATCTCGTGCACGGTTTAGTGCACGCCCACATTAGAAAGTCCCCTGGACTATAAATATGTACCTAGGGTTTATGGAATAAACAACAACCAACGTTCAACACAAACCAATCTCGGCGCATCGCCAACTCCTTCGTCTCGAGGGTTCCTCCGGTAAGCACCATGCTGCCTAGATCGCATCTCGCGATCTAGGCAGCACGAGCCTGCCTAGTTGTTCATGCGTTGCTCGTACTGAAGCCTTTTTGATGGCGAGCAACGTAGTTATCGTAGACGCGTTAGGGTTAGCATCGTTCTTAGCATCATATGCTTGCGTAGTGCAACCCTTGCGCGTCTAGCCGTCCTTGTGCCTCATCATGGGTGCAGGGGCGGCACCCCGCTTGATCTTTATTTAGTAGATCTGATCCGTTATGGTCGCTCCTTGATTCATCAAGGATTAGTTTAATATCTGCAATAGTTAGGCCTTACAAAGGGTTGGAGGATCCAGCGGCATGCAGGGTGTAGTTTGCTGCCCCTAGACAGGACGTTCCGAGGATCAACCTAGTGTTGGTTTTTAGGCCTTGTCTAGGGCTGGCTTACGTTTACCGTGCGTGAGCGCGAGGCCCAATCGTGAGTAGGATGATCCGATTATGCGGTGAAAACCCTAGATCGTCGTGGATCTCATATGCTTTATCTTGATCAAGCAGGACCACCATATATTCGGCCACCTTGGACGAATCATGGGTGGATCGGCTCCATGAGCCGATTCACAGGACAACCTGAGAGCCGATCGAGGCTCGTATTTAACGTGTACGTGTGTGCCCTGCAGGAAACTAAGCGAGGCATCATCCACACCTTCCTGACCAGGTATAGGTCAGGTGGCACGCCCTTGCGACCCGCATCGGCGCGCGACCAGGAGGCTTTGCGGGCCGTCGCTCTGAGGGACTGGGGCCAGCCGCAGCCCTAGTCGTTCCCGGCTCTACGGTGTTGGCCAGTCACTGCCCGCCGGTGGGTTTCTGACGTCAACACATTCTGGCACGCCCGGTGGGACCATCTTCAACGACAACCATCTCGCCATCCACATCAGAGATGGCGAAAAGCACCCCGGTCGAGTACGAGGATCGGAATGGCAAAGTCAGGGCCCTCTGCGAGGCCGACCTCATCGGCCCTTCCCACGACGCCCGCTACCGTGGCGTCAACACGGTCGATCTCAGCCACTCCATAAGGGAACCAGGGTTCTCTTTCGATGCCAATATGGCAGGGTTCGTGATTCACCATGACGCGGACAAAGCGGAAAGCAGCCATACTCATGGCAAGGAGAAAGACGAGGCCGCTCCACGTGACCGGCCCCAGGACGACGATAAACGATACCTGACCAAGGAGGGGGAGAGAAGCATGCGGTATCCACGCCCATCATCTGTGCATCTCCTCAGCAAATACGATCAGCCATACGACCGACGTCACCGCAACGGCGAAGGCGATCAAAGAATTCATCGGTCCGATGCAGGCGAGAGGTATCGTCAAGACAACAGCTATGACGACGGGTACGAACGTCGTGACAATGTGGACAGGCACTGGGACTGCCCCTTCTTCAGATACTGCTGGGATTCCGGAATGAGCCGATTGCCAACAATCGGCAATTGCCCAGAATGCAAACAAAAGGAGAAGGGTGCAGCTAAGTTATCCGTGTTCGAGCGCCTGGGGCCTCTCCCGCCTTGGGGCAGGCATACCGAGTCCGTTCAGATGGAAGATCACGAGGAACTCGAAGGCGGTGATGAAGAGGATAAGTATCATCGGCCAAGATGGTGTCCTGACGGGCTCAGCCGCTCCCAAAAACGTAGGGTTCAGCGACTACGTGCGTTGGAAGAAGCCGAAAGGTTATATCTGCACGCGCTGAGGAAGGCGCGGCCTGACCTGGCCGTCAAAATTCAGCGAACCTTGGATGAGGAAGGTCGGCCACAAAGAAAAGAGTGGCGCCCCAAGCAAAAGAAAGCCGATGACGAGACATCGGCTGGCACCAACATGGTTTTCATCCTTCCTGCGGAATTTAGCGCTCCAAGGTTATATGAAGCACCTGTGGCACAACTGGACTGCGGCCCACGGCCGGTCATCTTCGAGAAGCCGCGAGAAAGGAGTTACAGGCATCTGAAGGCCCTGTATTTACGAGGCTACATCAATGGACAGCTTGTCAATAAGATGTTGGTGGACACCGGAGCGGCAGTCAACATTATGCCATACTCTATGCTGCGGCGGTTGGGACGCTCCACCTCGGATTTAATCAAAACCAATGTAACATTGAGCGATTTCAACGGCCAAGCATCTGACGCGCAAGGGGTTCTAAACGTGGATCTGACCGTAGGAAGAAAGACTATCCCTACGACGTTCTTTGTTGTCGACAGCAAAAGCACATATGCTGTAATATTAGGGAGGGATTGGATCCACGCCAACTGTTGCATTCCATCCACGATGCACCAATGCCTGATTCAGTGGGATGGAGATGAGGTGGAGGTCGTCCACGCCGATGATTCAGCCGAGATTTCAACAGCCGGTATGGGCATTTGGGAGGCATCAGGTCAAGAGCCACTCTCGGGCATCAATTTGGACGACTGCGAACGCATCGATGTGACAAAGAACGGGGTAAGGCTGGTTCTATCCACCGGACTGACCGTATAACGAGAACAACATCGATGAGCAAAGGTGGTGAGGCTGATCCTTGCGATCGGCCCCAAAAATTTTGTGGAGGAACATTACAAAACCTTCACCAAGCACGCAATGTGGAGGCCGATTCCAGCAATCGGCCAAAATTATCCCCACCATCTATTTTGCCTGGGAGCGACATTTGACCCAGCAGGGGCTACCTAAAAAGCCGATATCATCAATTTTCTTGACAGAATCGGCTCGGGGGGGCATCTAGATGGATTAAATACATATGAGGCAACATTATCAAGTATGGGGGCCGACGCACAAGTTGGCCGTGGAAAAGTTGAAATTTTTTGAGCACAGCCGATGCACGGCCATCGACTTAAGGACATATGCCGGCGGCTCTTCTCAGTAGAATATGTGTCGACAATGTCGGGTCGCGGCCCCGCGAAGCAGTATGTCTCTTCTGGAACCAGGAGAATAGTCGATGATGAGGCGATCGGCTACGGCATGTCACGACCACAAGGGGGGAAAACATCAGGAGACGTCCTCACCAAGAGCTGCATCAGCCTGCCAAAGATAATGAGCCAATATTATCGACGAAACGCAGGACTTGAACGGGAGAAGCTCAGGGAGACAGTTGGCCCTGAAGGGTCCTTCACTATAGTAGGCCGATTTTTCCCAATCGGCTGGCCCTGCATCCCAGCTTGCCTGAAGAATGATGCTGAGGTCGCCAGAAACATCAGTTTCTACATACAAGCCAATTGAGTGACACGCACGGGGCTTTGTTGTGGGCACCTGCCCGGAACCAGATGGCCAGCCCGCTGGATTGGCTAGCAAGGCTCATGATCTTGCTTGAGGTCTCATGGGGCAAAGCCGATGCTAGACCGTTGACTCAAGGGGTATGGTGGTTACAGGCAAAGATCTCATGGAGCATCCATCACCAAATCGGCAGTGTTCGCGCAAGCCTGCGGGTCAGTCTAGGGTCATGAGGACAACCGATGATCGTCCGATGATCTTGATGAGCCGAACCATTCGAGCCGAGCTATCTGCACCAGAAGCTGCTGACCTTTCCGGAATCTGCCAGGGGCTGGCTCCTTGAGCCTAACACAGTGATACAGTCGGGAAACCGATGGTGGCCCAATCAGCTGGTCTGCTTTTATCCTCGCCTGGACTAAGGCTCGGGGGGCAGCTCGCCCTTAAGGTTCCTTGTTCTATGGAGCCGATTTGGTTGAAATCGGCTTGCTCTGCATCATAACTCGTCAAGAGAGGGTGAATTATTGCAGACGGGAGTGGCAAAGAGGATCCGGTAGATGAGAATGCCGCTGAGGTCCATTAGTCCGTGTGGTTGAGTCTGCATTTCCAGGATCTAGGATTTGCGCGATTGCGGCTCGTCCCAGGGGTGGAGGTCTGGATGGATCTACCTCGAGTTTATCATGAGAGTCCGATGCATTGCCATCGGCTCCTTAAAGCACCGACCAGATTGGCAATCGGCAAGCACGGTATAAAGGGCAATCGGCTAAATTATCATAAAAAAGGACGACAAGATCGAGTTGGGGAAGTTCTCCATTGATTAACTAGAGTTCTTACATAAAGAGCTGATTGCTCTCAAAAGAAGATCCTAGGGGCTACATTGCCCGTCTACTACTGATGGCCCTGAGCTAAGATCCTATCTAGGGGCCGTTGCTGCCTTCGTCGTCGTCGCCATCATCGCCGTCGTCGGCGCTGCTCCCAGCCGGCTCGTCGTCGCTGCTGTAGCGACCGCCGGCAGGACCTTCGTTGTCCTCGTCTTCTTCATCAGCGTCGTCGTCGTCGCTGTCGAAATCGCTGAGATTGCCGGGCCAGGGGCAGTGGCGCTTGGCCGGCGGCTCGTCGGAGGAGCTGTCATCTTCTTCCTCCTCCTCCGGCCTCTCCTCTTCGGAGGAGGGGGCCCCGTCCCAGGGAAGGTGGTCGTCGTCGCTTTCCTCCACCGCCTCCTCCCTGGCAAGGAAGGAGAGGTCGCTCTCCCCGTCGGTCAGGGACTGGTCGTCCTCCGACCAGGTGGAGAAGTCGTGGCTTGGCTCATTCCCGGCCTCGATGGCGCGGCGAATGTTGGCCGCGTGGGCTTCCTCCGGTTTCCATTCCGGCGTCGGCTCGCGGAAGGGGGAGGACTGCGCAGAAAGGTCTGACGAAGAGGAAGACATGGTGGCACAGGAGGGTTTTTTCTTTGGAAGTACTAGTGCCTGGAGGATGAGGAAGAAAGCTACAGGGAGTGGCCGAATAAAAGGGGGAATATCTGGTTTAATGCCTAAGCAGTTCCCGAGAACGTGGTGCCAGAACCGTCAAGTCGTGCAGAGAAGGCGAGGAGGCAAGACGTCATCATGAAGGAAACTGCGACGGTTCTGCCACGACATGACCCGGCGAAAGAAAGCGTAATGATTTTGGAAATGTCATTTCCAAAACCAGGGGGGCATGTGTTATCACCAGAATTTGACCAAGTCAGAGGTGGGCCGCGATCAAGATGGACGTGAAGATTGTACGTGGAAGAAATACGTGAATCGGCCTGGTTTACCAAGTTGGGCTGAACCGCCCGTGTATCTGTAACATATTAGATCGCATCTTAGTTTAGAAATTAGAGTTTATCTCGTGCACGGTTTAGTGCACGCCCACATTAGAAAGTCCCCTGGACTATAAATATGTACCTAGGGTTTATGGAATAAACAACAACCAACGTTCAACACAAACCAATCTCGGCGCATCGCCAACTCCTTCGTCTCGAGGGTTCCTCCGGTAAGCACCATGCTGCCTAGATCGCATCTCGCGATCTAGGCAGCACGAGCCTGCCTAGTTGTTCATGCGTTGCTCGTACTGAAGCCTTTTTGATGGCGAGCAACGTAGTTATCGTAGACGCGTTAGGGTTAGCATCGTTCTTAGCATCATATGCTTGCGTAGTGCAACCCTTGCGCGTCTAGCCGTCCTTGTGCCTCATCATGGGTGCAGGGGCGGCACCCCGCTTGATCTTTATTTAGTAGATCTGATCCGTTATGGTCGCTCCTTGATTCATCAAGGATTAGTTTAATATCTGCAATAGTTAGGCCTTACAAAGGGTTGGAGGATCCAGCGGCATGCAGGGTGTAGTTTGCTGCCCCTAGACAGGACGTTCCGAGGATCAACCTAGTGTTGGTTTTTAGGCCTTGTCTAGGGCTGGCTTACGTTTACCGTGCGTGAGCGCGAGGCCCAATCGTGAGTAGGATGATCCGATTATGCGGTGAAAACCCTAGATCGTCGTGGATCTCATATGCTTTATCTTGATCAAGCAGGACCACCATATATTCGGCCACCTTGGACGAATCATGGGTGGATCGGCTCCATGAGCCGATTCACAGGACAACCTGAGAGCCGATCGAGGCTCGTATTTAACGTGTACGTGTGTGCCCTGCAGGAAACTAAGCGAGGCATCATCCACACCTTCCTGACCAGGTATAGGTCAGGTGGCACGCCCTTGCGACCCGCATCGGCGCGCGACCAGGAGGCTTTGCGGGCCGTCGCTCGAGGGACTGGGGCCAGCCGCAGCCCTAGTCGTTCCCGGTGTTGGCCAGTCATTCAAATTTGGAGAATTGTTCAAGAAAGGAACAACCAGCACCGGTAGGCCCTCGAGGGCATCCACTCAGATTAGGCGATCCTACAATGAGGATATCATCGCGCCTAGCTTCGCGCCCGAGGAGGACAATGGGGCTCCTAATGCTTCATCCTTCCCATGTTATGATTTTCTGACAAATGCAGGGATATTGGATGACTTCTTCACCCTTGTCAACAGGGCAGGCTTAGCCACCTACGTGGGAGATGAAAGGGAGCAATACTACAGGCTCACCAAAATTTTCGTTGAGAGCTTCAAGTTCCACAACACGCAATATGAGCCGACAGTTGCATTCAAGATCTATGATAATCCTGTTACTATGGAATTGGAAGAATTTTGTCGTGCATTGGATATTGTCCCTGTAGGTACAGCAAGGAGGATTGATGACAACCCCCGGGACCTGTTGGAGCTCTATCGAGGGATCACCGAAGATGATTGCCGCACCATTCAGCGCGGGAAGATAAGAAATATTCAACTTCCCGCCATTAAATATTTTGCATATTACATTGCTACTAGTATTCTTGGTAGGGAAAATACTAGTAATATTTCTAGCTATCATCTTGCTTTCTTGAATGCTGCACTTACTGGAGAGACATCTTATCATCTTGGTTCTCTTATTGCTCGCCGCCTGTCTAGCAGGGGGCCTATTTTTGGAGGAACTATTGCACTACGCATTTTAACACATTTAAGACTCCCTCTTGATTCTAATGATGTGCCATTAACCCCTAGGAGACTAGATATTGCTGCTATGAAGAGTCATCATTTTGTTACTACTGATTCCACTATAGATAATATGGTCTATAGAATGTTGTTTGCTGACGGGAATGAGAAGGAAATCCCTCTTCCCCAGCCAGGTTTGTTCAATATTGACAGGCAATCATGGTCGCTCACTAAGGAGGAGGTGGAGGAACATATGAAGATACAAGAATTCCACCAGCAACATGACTCCGAGAACGCCGAGCCCTCCTACGACTGCACCGTCACATACCCCGATGTTTCCTCCAGCACATACCTGGAACCGGGTCGTTCTTCGTCGTACTACGGAGACACCACTTCATGGGGACCGTGGGAATGAACTCCACTTAGGCCAAAAGCCTAAGCTTGGGGGAGGTATACCGGCATCACTCATTCTTTGCATATTATGGTTGCTGGATACTTGTACATACTTGTTTAGTCTCTTAGAGTGGTTTTCTAATGAGAGGGAGATGATATTTGGGGAAGTGCTGTCCAAAAACAGATTCTGGGCTGTTACCAAAAAAATTCGTACGCACAGCCAGAACGTTATTTTGAGTTTCCAATTTTTGAGCATGTGCCCCAGGTTGTTATCTAACTTTCATTAGTTGAACACTTTTTGGTCTGAGCAATGGAAGATTTTTGTTAATTTCGATTTCTGTACTGCTGTCAGGATTTGGCAGATTTCTGTCATCC
The DNA here is from genome assembly GCA_030979885.1 of Lolium multiflorum. Lineage (NCBI taxonomy): Eukaryota > Viridiplantae > Streptophyta > Magnoliopsida > Poales > Poaceae > Lolium > Lolium multiflorum. The sequence goes on from CM061747.1 coordinate 153,081,297, forward strand.
TGCTTTTCTGTGTTTCTGTTAGTTTGCATTCTTTTGTTTTCACTTTGTTTCTTTCCTAAAACACAAAAAGACCAAAAATATTTCTGTTGTTTCTCTTCACCATTTGTTTATTTGGTTCTTTGCTCTTATTTTACTTCGTTTGCTATCGTTGGTTTGCTATGAGAAAACCCAAAAAGATTTTGCTTTGTTTGCTTGCTTTCTTTCGTTCTTGTTTCCAATTCGAAAACACCAAAAATATTTGTTGTTCTTCTTTGGTTTGTAAAGTTCATCATGAGTTCAATGGTCTTCGGTGGCTGGAGCGTGGTTTTCATTTCATATTATCCAAGCTACACAAGTGAAAAGGCAATAATGACGATCTACGACAATCTGATTGTGGTGAGAGGCTGGTATGAACTCTATTTGTTTTCATTTTTGTACATATACTCATCCATGTGAGCATGCTTAGTTGGTTCATGTGAGGTATATGTTATTTGAGAAAGTCTAGTAGTTCATGATCTCTCATGTTTAGCTCCAATTTATTAATATGAGTAGCATGTCATGGATGTTCGCTTGCATTGTTTTATTCATAAGTAAGTATGACATTGTGGTATCCTCCTCTGAATAATTCATTTATATCGACTTGGCACATGCTCACGCATGCATATGACTGAACAAAAAGTCAATTAAGCCTCGATGATTTATATTGCTTCAGAGTTCTTGTATCACTTTTATGCCTCAGTTAATTTATTTTGCCGCAAGCATGATTATGACAGTTACTGCTCTCTTGATTTGTCGCTCCCTAGTCTTTTGCTAGCCTTCACTTGTACTGAGCGGGAACGCCGCTCGTGCTTCCAAACACCTGAAAACCAAGTTGTTCCAAAGTGTCCACCATAAACACCTATGCATGGCATTTCAAACCATTCCAAGTAAATTCTCATGCGCTACCTTTAAAACTTTCAAAATGCTTCTCAATTTGTGTTAATGTTTCATAGCTCATGAGGAAGTATGTGGTGTTTAGCTTTCAACCTTGTCATTTACTTTTGACGGATTCTCATATGGACTAGTGGCACATCCGCTTATCCAATAATTTTGCAAAAAGAGCTGGCAATGGGATTCCCAGTCCCAAATTAATTAACTTAAATAGACACTCCTCCATGGTTTGTGATTGTTGGACGGCACCCGAAAGATTCGGTTAGCCATGGCTTGTGTAAGCAAAGGTTGGGGGAGTGTCATCATCATAATAAAACTTAAATAAAAAGGCACTCCTTCATGGTATGAGATTGTTGGCAGGCACCCGAGGATTCGGTTAGCCATGGTTTGTGTAAGAAAGGTTGGAAGGAGTGCCACATAAACATGCAAATAATTCATGGGAGCCGCTCTTGGGAGTCCGGTTGATGAGGTAGTTAGTGTACCCATTACCATTCGTTGACAACAACAAACACTTCTCAAAATAATTTTACTCCTGTCTTAAAAATGAAAAGCTCTAGCGCATGTTAATCCCTGCTTCCCTCTGCGAAGGGTCAATCTTTTACTTTTATGTTGTGTCTCCATTCTTTCTTCGAGCACTATCTTGAGAGCACAACTGTCATTCTTAGTATAATATGCTTGTCTCAAAATATGATTGATTGTGGTATAACTTTGATGCTTTTATCTTTGACAATCACTACTTCTAGTCTTTCTATGAACTCCAGAGGTGCCTCGGCATTTATGTTTTGCCGATCAAATACGGGCAAGCGAGATACCACTTTATCATATTCTCTTATGAACATTGCAATCCTGCTTATATACATGATTCATGGTGCTTATTATTAATTGTTGGTACCTCTCCATGATTGACATAGCTGTTGGATGATCTTATTTGCATGTATCTCATTATGAACTGCTTAAGTATTAGCCATAGCATGAGAATATATACATCATATGAGCAAATGTGTTCGTGAAAGTTCTTTTATCGCTCAGTTGTTAACTGAATTGCTTGAGGACAAGCAATAAGCTAAGCTTGGGGGGAGTTGATACGTCCAAAACGTATCTACTTTCCCGAACACTTTTGCTATTGTTTTGCCTCTAATTTGTGTATTTTGGATACAACTAACACGGACTAACGCTGTTTTCAGCAGAATTGCTCTGGTGTCTCGTTTTTGTGCAGAAATCCAACTTTCGGGAAAATCCTCGGAATTTATGCAGAAGGCCCTATTTTCCCAGAATACTGACGGAGCCAGAAGGACAAGTGAGGTGGAGGCCCGAGGGCCCCACACCATAAGGCGGCGCGGCCTAGGGGGGGCCCGCGCGGCCCTATGGTGTGGCCCCCTCGGCCGGCCTCCGACGCCCCCCTTCGGACTACTTATCGGGTTCGACCTAAAAACGCACGGAGAGAAGTCGAAGTCGCCAGAAACCCTCCAGAGAGCCGCCACATCGCGAAACTCCGTCTCGGGAGCCAGAAGTCTCCGTTCTGGCACTCCGCCGGGACGGGGAATTGGAGGAGATCTTCACCGCCATCACCGCCAACGCCTCTCCATCGACCAGCCATGTTTCCCCCATCCATGTGTGAGTAATTCCCCCGCTGTAGGCTGAAGGGGATGGTAGGGATTGGATGAGATTGGTCATGTAATAGTCATAAGATTGTTAGGGCATAGTGCCTAGTATCCGTAGATGTCACTTTTATGATATTGTTGCAACTTGTTATGCTTAATGCTTGTCACTAGGGCCCGAGTGCCATGATCTCAGATCTGAACATGTTATTGATTCATGAAGATATTCATTGTTTATGATCTTACCTGCAAGTTGTATACACATGTCGCTGTCCGGAACCAATGGCCCCGAAGTGACAGAAATCGGGACAACCGGAGGGGATGGTAGTGATGTGAGGATCACATGTGTTCACGGAGTGTTAATGCTTTGCTCCGGTACTCTATTAAAAGGAGTACCTTAATATCCAGTAGTTTCCCTAGAGGCCCGGCTGCCACCGGCTGGTAGGACAAAAGATGTTGTGCAAGTTTCTCATTGCGAGCACGTACGACTAAATATGGAACACATGCCTATTGATTGATTAGTACTTGGATACCGTTTTATTATTATCTGCAAATGCCCCTGCTTTGATTGTTACATGAGTTTCTCTCATCCATGCAACGCCCGTTAAATCCGTCCCTGTGCCTACAGTATTTTAATCCTGCTGTTTACCATAATCACTACTGCTGTCTTTATTTCACCGCTGCTGTTATTTCACTATTCCTACTGCCATAAAACTGTTACTACTGATAAACTCTTGCGAGCAAGTCTGTTTCCAGGTGCAGCTGAATTGACAACTCCTGTTAAGGCTTACAAGTATTCTTTGTCTCCCCTTGTGTCGAATCAATAAATTGGGTAATACTTCCCTCGAAGACTGTTGCGATCCCCTATACTTGTGGGTCATCGGTCCATGCTACATTATTGATGATATCTACATGTTTTATGCACATTATATGTCGTATTTACGCATTTTCCGGAACTAACCTATTAACAAGATGCCGAAGAGCCAGTCCTGCTGTTTTTGGTTTCAGAAATCCTAGTAAGGAAATATTCTCGGAATTGGACGAAATAAACGCCCAGGTTCCTATTTTGCCCGGAAGCATCCAGAACACCCGAGAGCCGTCGAGAGGGGCCACGTGGGGCCCACACATGGTGGCGGCGCGGCCCAGGCCCTGGCCGCGCCGCCTAGTGTCTGGCCCCACCAGACCCCCTCCGAGGCTGCCCTTTCGCCTACTTAAAGCCTCCGTCGCGAAACCCCCAGCACCGAGAGCCACGATACGGAAAACCTTCCAGAGACGCCGCCGCCGCGAATCCCATCTCGGGGGATTCAGGAGATCGCCTCCGGCACCCTGCCGGAGAGGGGATTCATCTCCCGGAGGACTCTACACCGCCATGGTCGCCTCCGGAGTGATGAGTGAGTAGTTCACCCCTGGACTATGGGTCCATAGCAGTAGCTAGATGGTCGTCTTCTCCTAATTGTGCTTCATTGTTGGATCTTGTGAGCTGCCTAACATGATCAAGATCATCTATCTGTAATTCTATATGTTGTGTTTGTCGGGATCCGATGGATAGAGAATACTATGTTATGGTGATTATCAATCTATTACTTATGTGTTGTTTATGATCTTGCATGCTCTCCGTTATTAGTAGAGGCTCTAGCCAAGTTTTTGCTCTTAACTCCAAGAGGGAGTATTTATGCTCGATAGTGGGTTCATACCTTCATTGACACCTGGGACAGTGACAGAAAGTTCTAAGGTTGTGATGTGCTGTTGCCACTAGGGATAAAACATTGATTCTATGTCTAAGGATGTAGTTGTCGATTACATTACGCACCATACTTAATGCAATTGTCTGTTGCTTTGCAACTTAATACTGAATGGGGTTCGGATGATAACCTGAAGGTGGACTTTTTAGGCATAGATGCAGTTGGATGGCGGTCTATGTACTTTGTCGTAATGCCCAATTAAATCTCACTATATTTATCATATCATGTATATGCATTGTTATGCCCTTCTCTATTTTGTCAATTGCCCGACTGTAATTTGTTCACCCAACATGCTTTTATCTTATGGGAGAGACACCTCTAGTGAACTGTGGACCCCGGTCCTATTCTTTACATCGCATACAATCTACTGCAATACTTGTTTTACTGTTTTCTTGCAAACAATCATCTTCCACACAATACGGTTAATCCTTTGTTACAGCAAGCCGGTGAGATTGACAACCTCACTGTTTCGTTGGGGCAAAGTACTTTGGTTGTGTTGTGCAGGTTCCACGTTGGCGCCGGAATCCCTGGTGTTGCGCCGCACTACATTTCGCCACCATCAACCTTCAACGTGCTTCTTGGCTCCTACTGGTTCGATAAACCTTGGTTTCATACTGAGGGAAACTTGCTTCTATACGCATCATACCTTCCACTTGGGGTTCCCAACGGACGTGTGCATCTACGCGTATCAAGCTGAATTTCTGGCGCCGTTGCCGGGGATCTGAAGAAAAGTTACACCAAAAAGATTTCTAACTCCCACGTCAACTACACGCCAGCAAGTAAATTTCTGGCGCCGTTGCCGGGAGATCAAGACACGCTGCAAGGGGAGTCTCCACTTCTCAATCTCTTTACTTTGTTTTTGTCTTGCTTTATTTTATTTACTACTTTGTTTGCTGCACCTAAACAAAACACAAAAAAATTAGTTGCTAGTTTTACTTTATTTACCGTCTTGCTCTCTATATCAAAAACACAAAAAAATTAGTTACTTGTCTTTATTTTATTTGCCTAGTTTACTTTTAGCTTATTTCATCATGCTTAATCCTAGGGCGAGGGTGTATCATTGGAAGAGATAATATAGAAGAATTTTTCACCCATGTTAGTATGGATGAAGATTTTAAAGATATACCATTATTAAAAACTGCCCCTACTTATGAAAGTGCTTCTGCCTGTTTAATACACATGTTGGAAACTAGATTTGTTAATCTCAATCCCATAATACAACATATGTTTCTTACACTTACGGATATAGAGATGGGAGAAAAGAGAAATTTTGTTTTAAAAGTCCTTGTTAGAGAATTTGAAGATATAGCTAAAGAAGCTAGAAAAGTTTTTATCAAGCATAAGAGGCTTGGTTTCTTTCCTGATTTTAAACAAATACTTGAAAAGATGGATATGGATAGAATTAAGTATACTAGTAATGTTAATGATGGTAGGGAAATTAAAGCGCCAATACCTAGTAAGCTACTAGGGATGCATGAAGCTTTGGAAAATAATTATGCTTGGCTTGTTCCTGAAAATTTGTTTGATGAGAATAGTAAGCCTAGGAGCAATGAGAGAGGAGTTACTTATATAGACCAGATACAATGCATTGTTGAGAAAACTCCCAACTCTCAAGGTAATAATGTTGATGCTTCTTCGTTTGAAAATACTTGATTTGCACTTTCTGCGCCTAGCTGAAAGGCGTTAAAGAAAAGCGTTTATGGGAGACAACCCATGTTTTTACTACAGTACTTTGTTTTATATTTGAGTCTTGGAAGTTGTTTACTACTGTAGCAACCTCTCCTTATCATGTTTTTGTGCCAAGTAAAGTTTCTATGTTAAAGTTGATGTTATATTTGGGATCGCTGCGCAGAAACAGCATTGCTGTCTGTCACGAATCTGGGCCTAAGTCTCTGTAGAAAATTCGAAAAAATCTGCCAATTTACGAGCGTGATCCTCAGATATGTACGCAACTTTCATTAGTTTTGAGTTTTTCCATTTGAGCAAGTCTGGTGCCATTTTAAAATTCGTCTTTACGGACTGTTCTGTTTTTGACAGATTCTGCCTTTTATTTCGCATTGCCATATTTGCTATGTCGGATAAATTTCTTTGATCCATTAATGTCCAGTAGCTTTGTGCAATGTCCAGAAGTGTTAATAATGATTGTGTCACCTCTGAATATGTGAATTATTAATTGTGCACTAACCCTCTAATGAGTTTGCTTGAAGTTTGGTGTGAAGGAAGTTTTCAAGGGTCAAGAGAGGAGTATGATATACTATGATCAAGAGGAGTGAAAGCTCTAAGCTTGGGGATGCCCCCGTGGTTCACCCCTGCATATTTTAAGAAGACTCAAGCGTCTAAGCTTGGGGATGCCCAAGGCATCCCCTTCTTCATCGACAACATCATCAGGTTCCTCCCCTGAAACTATATTTTTATTCAGTCACATCTTGTGTTCTTTGCTTGGAGCGTCGGTTTGTTTTTGTTTTTGTTTTGTTTGAATAAAATGGATCCTAGCATTCACTTTGTGGGAGAGAGACACGCTCCGCTGTTGCATATGGACAAATATGTCCTTAGGCTTTACTCATAATGTTCATGGCGAAGTTTCTTCTTCGTTAAATTGTTATATGGTTGGAATTGGAAAATGCTACATGTAGTAATTCTAAAATGTCTTGGATAATGTGATACTTGGAAATTGTTGTGCTCATGTTTAAGCTCTTGCATCATATACTTTGCACCCATTAATGAAGAAATACATAGAGCTTGCTAAAATCTGATTTGCATATTTGGTCTCTCTAAGGTCTAGATAATTCTAGTATTGAGTTTTGAACAACAAGGAAGACGGTGTAGAGTCTTATAATGTTTACAATATGTCTTTTATGTGAGTTTTGCTGCACCGGTTCATCCTTGAGTTTGCTTCAAATAACCTTGCTAGCCTAAGCCTTGTATCGAGAGGGAATACTTCTCATGCATCCAAAATCCTTGAGCCAACCACTATGCCATTTGTGTCCACCATACCTACCTACTACATGGTATTTCTCCGCCAAATTCCATCATTCACCTTTGCAATATATAGCTCATGGGACAAAATAGCCTTAAAAACTATCGTAGTATTGAATATGTACTTATGCACTTTATCTCTTATTAAGTTGCTTGTTGTGCGATAACCATGCTTCTGGGGACGCCATCAACTACTCTTTGTTGAATATCATGTGAGTTGCTATGCATGTCCATCTTGTCTGAAGTAAGAGAGATCTACCACCTTAATGGTTGGAGCATGCATATTGTTAGAGAAGAACATTGGGCCGCTAACTAAAGCCATGAATCATGGTGGAAGTTTCAGTTTTGGACATATATCCTCAATCTCATATGAGAATAATAATTGTTGTCACATGCTTATGCATTAAAGAGGAGTCCATTATCTGTTGTCCATGTTGTCCCGGTATGGATGTCTAAGTTGAGAATAATCAAAAGCGAGAAATCCAAAATGCAAGCTTTCTCCTTAGACCTTTGTACAGGCGGCATGGAGGTACCCCTTTGTGACACTTGGTTGAAACATGTGTATTGCGAAGATCCGGTAGTCCAAGCTAAGTAGGACAAGGTGCGGACACTATTAGTATACTATGCATGAGGCTTGCAACTTGTAAGATATAATTTACATAACTCATATGCTTTATTACTACCATTGACAAAATTGTTTCATGTTTTCAAAATAAAAGCTCTAGCACAAATACAACAATCGATGCTTTCCTCTTGAAGGACCTTTCTTTTACTTTTATTGTTGAGTCAGTTTACCTATCTCTCTCCACCTCAAGAAGCAAACACTTGTGTGAACTGTGCATTGATTCCTACATACTTACATATTGCACTTGTTATATTACTTTATGTTGACACTATCCATGAGATATACATGTTATAAGTTGAAAGCAACCGCTGAAACTTAATCTTCCTTTGTGTTGTGATGCGCGTAGATGTACACGTCCGTTGAGAACCCCAAGAGGAAGGTATGATGCGCACAGTGGCAAGTTTTCCCTCAGAAAGAAACCAAGGTTTAATCGGACCAGTAGGAGCCAAGAAGCACGTTGAAGGTTGATGGTGGCGAAATGTGATGCGGCGCAACAACAGGGATTCCGGCGCCAACGTGGAACCTGCACAACACAACCAAAGTACTTTGCCCCAACGAAACAGCGAGGTTGTCAATCTCACCGGCTTGCTGTAACAAAGGATTAACCGTATTGTGTGGAAGATGATTGTTTGCAAGAAAACAGTAAAACAAGTATTGCAGTAGATTGTATGCGATGTAAAGAATAGGACCGGGGTCCACAGTTCACTAGAGGTGTCTCTCCCATAAGATAAAGCATGTTGGGTGAACAAATTACAGTCGGGCAATTGACAAATAGAGAAGGGCATAACAATGCATATACATGATATGATAAATATAGTGAGATTTAATCCGGGCATTACGACAAAGTACATAGACCGCCATCCAACTGCATCTATGCCTAAAAAGTCCACCTTCAGGTTATCATCCGAACCCCATTCAGTATTAAGTTGCAAAGCAACAGACAATTGCATTAAGTATGGTGCGTAATGTAATCAACAACTACATCCTTAGACATAGCATCAATGTTTTATCCCTAGTGGCAACAGCACATCACAACCTTAGAACCTACTGTCACGATCCCAGGTGTCAATGAAGGCATGAACCCACTATCGAGCATAAATACTCCCTCTTGGAGTTAAGAGCAAAAACTTGGCCAGAGCCTCTACTAATAACGGAGAGCATGCAAGATCATAAACAACACATAAACAATAGATTGATAATCACCATAACATAGTATTCTCTATCCATCGGATCCCGACAAACACAACATATAGTATTACAGATAGATGATCTTGATCATGTTAGGCAGCTCACAAGATCCAACAATGAAGCACAATTAGGAGAAGACGACCATCTAGCTACTGCTATGGACCCATAGTCCAGGGGTGAACTACTCACTCATCACTCCGGAGGCGATCATGGCGATGAAGAGTCCTCCGGGAGATGAATCCCCTCTCCGGCAGGGTGCCGGAGGCGATCTCCTGAATCCCCCGAGATGGGATTCGGCGGCGGCGTCTCTGGAAGGTTTTCCGTATCGTGGCTCTCGGGGGGTTGCGACGGAGGCTTAAGTAGGCGAAAGGGTAGGTCGGGGGGCTCACGAGGGCCCGATGACAGGCCGCGCGGCCGGGGGCCAGCCGCGCCGCCGTGGTCTGGCCACCTCGTGGCCCCACTTCGTTATCTCTTCGGTCTTCGGAAGCTCCGTGCAAAAATAGGACCCTGGACGGTGATTTCGTCCAATTCCGAGAATATTTCCTTACTAGGATTTCTGAAACCAAAAACAGAAAACAGAACGGCTCTTCGGCATCTTGTTAATAGGTTAGTTCCAAAATGCGTAAATACGACATATAATGTGCATAAAACATGTAGGTATCATCAATAAAGTAGCATGGAACATAAGAAATTATCGATACGTTGGAGACGTATCAGCATCCCCAAGCTTAGTTCTGCTCGTCCCGAGCAGGTAAAACGATAACAAAGATAATTTCTGAAGTGACATGCCATCATAATCTTGATCATACTATTTGTAAACATATGTAATGAATGCAGCGATCAAAACAAAGGTAATGACATGAGTAAACAACTGAATCATAAAGCAAAGACTTTTCATGAATAGTACTTCAAGACAAGCATCAATAAGTCTTGCATAAGAGTTAACTCATAAAGCAATAAATCAAAGTAAAGGTATTGAAGCAACACAAAGGAAGATTAAGTTTCAGCGGTTGCTTTCAACTTATAACATGTATATCTCATGGATATTGTCAACATAAAGTAATATAACAAGTGCAATATGCAAGTATGTAGGAATCAATGCACAGTTCACACAAGTGTTTGCTTCTTAAGGTGGAGGGAGATAGGTAAACTGACTCAACAATAAAAGTAAAAGAATGGTCCTTCAAAGAGGAAAGCATCGATTGCTATATTTGTGCTAGAGCTTTTATTTTGAAAACATGAAACAATTTTGTCAACGGTAGTAATAAAGCATATGAGTTATGTAAATTATATCTTACAAGTTGCAAGCCTCATGCATAGTATACTAATAGTGCCCGCACCTCGTCCTACTTAGCTTGGACTACCGGATCTTCGCAATGCCATGTTTCAACCAAGTGTCACAAAGGGGTACCTCCATGCCGCCTGTACAAAGGTCTAAGGAGAAAGCTCGCATTTTGGATTTCTCGCTTTTGATTATTCTCAACTTAGACATCCATACCGGGACAACATGGACAACAGATAATGGACTCCTCTTAAATGCATAAGCATGTAGCAACAATTATTATTCTCATATGAGATTGAGGATATATGTCCAAAACTGAAACTTCAACCATGATTCATGGCTTTAGTTAGCGGCCCAATGTTCTTCTCTAACAATTTGCATGCTCCAATCATTAAGGTGATAGATCCTTCAGACAAGACGGACATGCATAGCAACTCACATGATATTCAACAATAGTTGATGGCGTTCCCCAGAAGCATGGTTATCGCACAACAAGCAACTTAATAAAAGATAAAGTGCATAAGTACATATTCAATACTACGATAGTTTTTAAGGCTATTTTGTCCCATGAGCTATATATTGTAAAGGTGAATGATGGAATTTTAAAGGTAGCACTCAAGCAATTTACTTTGGAATGGCGGAGAAATACCATGTAGTAGGTAGGTATGGTGGACACAAATGGCATAGTAGTTGGCTCAAGGATTTTGGATGCATGAGAAGTAATCCCTCTCGATACAAGGTTTAGGCTAGCAAGGTTATTTGAAGCAAACTCAAGGATGAACCGGTGCAGCAAAACTCACATAAAAGACATATTGTAAACATTATAAGACTCTACACCGTCTTCCTTGTTGTTCAAAACTCAATACTAGATATTATCTAGACCTTAGAGAGACCAAATATGCAAATCAAATTTTAGCAAGCTCTATGTATTTCTTCATTAATGGGTGCAAAGCATATGATGCAAGAGCTTAAACATGAGCACAACAATTGCCAAGTATCACATTATCCAAGACATTTTAGAATTACTACATGTAGCATTTTCCAATTCCAACCATATAACAATTTAACGAAGAAGAAACTTCGCCTTGAACACTATGAGTAAAGCCTAAGGACATACTTGTCCATATGCAACAGCGGAGCGTGTCTCTCTCCCACAAAGTGAATGCTAGGATCCATTTTATTCAAACAAAAACAAAAACAAAAACAAACCGACGCTCCAAGCAAAGAACACAAGATGTGACTGAATAAAAATATAGTTTCAGGGGAGGAACCTGATGATGTTGTCGATGAAGAAGGGGATGCCTTGGGCATCCCCAAGCTTAGACGCTTGAGTCTTCTTAAAATATGCAGGGGTGAACCACGGGGGCATCCCCAAGCTTAGAGCTTTCACTCCTCTTGATCATAGTATATCATTCTCCTCTCTTGACCCTTGAAAACTTCCTTCACACCAAACTTCAAGCAAACTCATTAGAGGGTTAGTGCACAATTAATAATTCACACATTCAGAGGTGACACAAACATTCTTTTCACTTCTGGACATTGCATAAAGCTACTGGACATTAATGGATCAAAGAAATTCATCCAACATAGCAAAAGAGGCAATGCGAAATAAAAGGCAGAATCTGTCAAAAACAGAACAGTCCGTAAAGACGAATTTTAAAATGGCACCAGACTTGCTCAAATGGAAAAACTCAAAACTAATGAAAGTTGCGTACATATCTGAGGATCACGCTCGTAAATTGGCAGATTTTTTAGAATTTTCTACAGAGACTTGTGCCCAGATTCGTGACAGACAGCAATGCTGTTTCTGCGCAGCGATCCCAAATATAACATCAACTTTAACATAGAAACTTTACTTGGCACAAAAACATGATAAGGAGAGGTTTCTACAGTAGTAAACAACTTCCAAGACTCAAATATAAAACAAAGTACTGTAGTAAAAACATGGGTTGTCTCCCATAAGCGCTTTTCGCCTTTCAGCTAGGCGCAGAAAGTGCAAATCAAGTAACATCAAGAGTAGAAGCATCAACATCATAATTTGTTCTAATAATAGAATCAAAAGGCAACTTCATTCTCTTTCTAGGGAAGTGTTCCATACCTTTCTTGAGAGGAAATTGATATTTAATATTACCTTCCCTCATATCAATAACAGCACCAACAGTTCGAAGAAAAGGTCTTCCCAACACAATAGGACAAGATGCATTGCATTCAATATCCAAAACAACAAAATCAACGGGGACAAGGTTATTGTTAACCGTAATGTGCACATTATCAATCCTCCCCAAAGGTTTCTTTTTAACATTATCGGCAAGATTAACATCCAAATAACAATTCTTCAATGGTGGCAAGTCAAGCATATCATAAATCTTTTTAGGCATAACAGAAATACTTGCACCAAGATCACATAAAGCATTACATTCAAAGTCATTGAATTTCATTTTAATGATGGGCTCCCAACCATCTTCTAACTTTCTAGGAATAGAAGTTTCAAGTTTTAGTTTCTCTTCTCTAGCTTTTATGAGAGCATTTGTAATATGTTTTGTAAAGGCTAAATTTATAGCACTAGCATTAGGACTTTTAGCAAGTTTTTGTAAGAACTTTATAACTTCAGAGATGTGGCAATCATCAAAATCTAAATCATTATGAGCTACAGCAATGGGATCATTGTTCCCAAGGTTGGAAAAAAATTCAGCAGTTTTATCACAAGCAGTTTCAGCAGTTTTAGCAATTTCAGGCAGTTTTGTTCGCTTTGCACTAGGAGTAGAAACATTGCCAACACCAATTATTTTACCATTGATAGTAGGAGGTGCAGCAACATGTGAATCATTATCATTACTAATGGTGGTAATAGTCCAAACTTTAGCTACATTATTTTCTTTAGCTAGTTTTTCATTTTCTTCTCTATCCCACCTAGCACGCAATTCAGCCATTAATCTTATATTCTCATTAATTCTAACTTGGATGGCATTTGCTGTAGTAGTAATCTTATTATCAATATCATTATTAGGCATAACTTTCAATTTTAAAAGATTAACATCAGAGGCAAGTCTATCAACTCTAGAAGCAATAATATCAATTTTATCAAGCTTTTCCTCAACAGATTTGTTAAAAGCAGTTTGTGTACTAATAAATTCTTTAAGCATAGCTTCAAGACCAGAGGGTACACTCCTATTATTGTTGTAAGAATTCCCATAAGAATTACCATAACCATTACCATTAGCAGAAGGATATGGCCTATAGTTATTACCAGAGTTGTTCCTATAAGCATTGTTGTTGAAATTATTATTTTTAATGAAATTCACATCAACATTTTCTTCTTGAGCAACCAATGAAGCTAAAGGAACATTATTTGGATCTACATTAGATCTACCATTCACAAGCATAGACATAATCACATCAATCTTATCACTCAAGGAAGAGGTTTCTTCAACAGAATTTACCTTCTTACCTTGTGGAGCTCTTTCCGTGTGCCATTCAGAGTAATTTATCATCATATCATCAAGAAGTTTTGTAGCCGCCCCCAAAGTGATGGACATAAAGGTACCTCCAGCAGCTGAATCCAATAAATTCCGCGAAGAAAAATTTAGTCCTGCATAGAAGGTTTGGATGATCATCCAAGTAGTCAGTCCATGGGTTGGGCAATTCTTTACCAAAGTTTTCATTCTCTCCCATGCTTGAGCAACATGTTCAGTATCTAATTGCTTAAAATTCATTATGCTACTTCTCAAAGATATAATTTTAGCGGGAGGATAATATCTACCAATAAAAGCATCCTTACATTTAGTCCATGAATCAATACTATTCTTAGGTAAAGATAGCAACCAATCTTTAGCTCTTCCTCTTAATGAGAAAGGAAACACTTTCAATTTAATAATATCACCATCTACATCCTTATACTTTTGCATTTCACAAAGTTCAACAAAATTATTGAGATGGGCAGCAGCATCATCAGAACTAACACCAGAAAATTGATCTCTCATAACCAGGTTCAGTAAAGCAGGTTTAATTTCAAAGAATTCTGCTGTAGTAGCAGGTGGAGCAATAGGTGTGCATAGGAAATCATTATTATTTGCGTTTGTGAAGTCACACAACTTAGTATTTTCAGGGGTATTCATTTTAGCAACAGTAAATAAAACAAACTAGATAAAGTAAATGCAAGTAACTAATTTTTTGTGTTTTTGATATAGAGAGCAAGACAGTAAATAAAGTAAAACTAGCAACTAATTTTTTTGTGTTTTGTTTAAGTGCAGCAAACAAAGTAGTAAATAAAATAAAGCAAGACAAAAACAAAGTAAAGAGATTGAGAAGTGGAGACTCCCCTTGCAGCGTGTCTTGATCTCCCCGGCAACGGAAAAAGTGCTTGATGCGTGTAGATGTACACGTCCGTTGGGAACCCCAAGAGGAAGGTATGATGCGCACAGCAAGTTTCCCTCAGAAAGAAACCAAGGTTTAATCGGACCAGAGGAGCCAAGAAGCACGTTGAAGGTTGATGGTGGCGAAATGTGATGCGGCGCAACAACAGGGATTCGCCAACGTGGAACCTGCACAACACAACCAAAGTACTTTGCCCCAACGAAAACGAGGTCAATCTCACCGGCTTGCTGTAACAAAGGATTAACCGTATTGTGTGGAAGATGATTGTTTGCAAGAAAACAGTAGAAACAAGTATTGCAGTAGATTGTATGCGATGTAAAGAATAGGACCGGGTCCACAGTTCACTAGAGGTGTCTCTCCCATAAGATAAAATGAACAAATTACAGTCGGGCAATTGACAAATAGAGAAGGGCATAACAATGCATATACATGATATGATAAATATAGTGAGATTTAATTCATTACGACAAAGTACATAGATCGCCATCCAACTGCATCTATGCCTAAAGTCCACCTTCAGGTTATCATCCGAACCCCATTCAGTATTAAGTTGCAAAGCAACAGACAATTGCATTAAGTATGGTGCGTAATGTAATCAACAACTACATCCTTAGACATAGCATCAATGTTTTATCCCTAGTGGAAACAACACATCACAACCTTAGAACCTACTGTCACGATCCCAGGTGTCAATGAAGGCATGAACCCACTATCGAGCATAAATACTCCCTCTTGGAGTTAAGAGCAAAAACTTGGCCAGAGCCTCTACTAATAACAGAGAGCATGCAAGATCATAAACAACACATAAACAATAGATTGATAATCACCATAACATAGTATTCTCTATCCATCGGATCCCGACAAACACAACATATAGTATTACAGATAGATGATCTTGATCATGTTAGGCAGCTCACAAGATCCAACAATGAAGCACAATTAGGAGAAGACGACCATCTAGCTACTGCTATGGACCCATAGTCCAGGGGTGAACTACTCACTCATCACTCCGGAGGCGATCATGGCGATGAAGATTCCTCCGGGAGATGAATCCCCTCCGCAGGGTGCCGGAGGCGATCTCCTCCCGAGATGGGATTCGCGGTGGCGGCGTCTCTGGGTGGTTTCTCACCGGGGGTTTCGCGACGGAGGCTTTAAGTAGGCGAAAGGGTAGGTCGGGGGGCTCACGAGGGCCTGATGATGTGGCCGCGCGCCGAGGCCGTGCCGCGTCGCCTGTGGTCGGCCACCTCGTGGCCCCACTTCGTTATCTCTTCGGTCTTCGGAAGCTAAAAATAGGACCCTGGGCGGTGATTTCGTCCAATTCCGAGAATATTTCTTTACTAGGATTTCTGAAACCAAAAACAGCAGAAACTGGCTCTTCGGCATCTTGTTAATAGGTTAGTTCCGTAAAATGCGTAAATACGACATATAATGTGCATAAAACATGTAGGTATCATCAATAAAGTAGCATGGAACATAAGAAATTATCGATACGTTGGAGACGTATCGTGTTGCTTCAATACCTTTACTTTGATTTATTGCTTTATGAGTTAACTCTTATGCAAGACTTATTGATGCTTGTCTTGAAGTACTATTCATGAAAAGTCTTTGCTTTATGATTCAGTTGTTTACTCATGTCATTACCATTGTTTTGATCGCTGCATTCATTACATATGTTTACAATAGTATGATCAAGATTATGATGGCATGTCACTTCAGAAATTATCTTTGTTATCGTTTTACCTGCTCGGGACGAGCATAAGCTATGCTGATACGTCTCCGACGTATCGATAATTTATTATGTTCCATGCTACATTATTGATGATATCTACATGTTTTATGCACATTATATGTCGTATTTACGCATTTTCCGAACTAACCTATTAACAAGATGCCGAAGAGCCAGTTGCTGTTTTTGGTTTCAGAAATCCTAGTAAGGAAATATTCTCGGAATTGGACGAAATCAACGCCCAGGTTCCTATTTTGCCCGGAAGCATCCAGAACACCCGAGAGCCGTCAGAGAGGGGCCACGTGGGGCCCACACATGGTGGCGGCGCGGCCCAGGCCCTGGCCGCGCCGCCCTAGTGTCTGGCCCCACCAGACCCTACGAGGCTGCCCTTTCGCCTACTTAAAGCCTCCGTCGCGAAACCCCCAGACGAGCCACGATACGGAAAACCTTTCGAGACGCGCCGCCGCGAATCCCATCTCAGGGGATTCAGAGATCGCCTCCGGCACCCTGCCGGGAGAGGGGATTCATCTCCCGGAGGACTCTACACCGCCATGGTCGCCTCCGGAGTGATGAGTGAGTAGTTCACCCCTGGACTATGGGTCCATAGCAGTAGCTAGATGGTCATCTTCTCCTAATTGTGCTTCATTGTTGGATCTTGTGAGCTGCCTAACATGATCAAGATCATCTATCTGTAATTCTATATGTTGTGTTTGTCGGGATCCGATGGATAGAGAATACTATGTTATGGTGATTATCAATCTATTACTTATGTGTTGTTTATGATCTTGCATGCTCTCCGTTATTAGTAGAGGCTCTGGCCAAGTTTTTGCTCTTAACTCCAAGAGGGAGTATTTATGCTCGATAGTGGGTTCATGCCTTCATTGACACCTAGGACAGTGACAGAAAGTTCTAAGGTTGTGATGTGTTGTTGCCACTAGGGATAAAACATTGATTCTATGTCTAAGGATGTAGTTGTCAATTACATTACGCACCATACTTAATGCAATTGTCTGTTGCTTTGCAACTTAATACTGAATGGGGTTCGGATGATAACCTGAAGGTGGACTTTTTAGGCATAGATGCAGTTGGATGGCGGTCTATGTACTTTGTCGTAATGCCCAATTAAATCTCACTATATTTATCATATCATGTATATGCATTGTTATGCCCTTCTCTATTTTGTCAATTGCCCGACTGTAATTTGTTCACCCAACATGCTTTTATCTTATGGGAGAGACATCTCTAGTGAACTGTGGACCCCGGTCCTATTCTTTACATCGCATACAATCTACTGCAATACTTGTTTTACTGTTTTCTTGCAAACAATCATCTTCCACACAATACGGTTAATCCTTTGTTACAGCAAGCCGGTGAGATTGACAACCTCACTGTTTCGTTGGGGCAAAGTACTTTGGTTGTGTTGTGCAGGTTCCACGTTGGCGCCGGAATCCCGGTGTTGCGCCGCACTACATTTCGCCACCATCAACCTTCAACGTGCTTCTTGGCTCCTACTGGTTCGATAAACCTTGGTTTCATACTGAGGGAAACTTGCTTCTATATGCATCATACCTTCCACTTGGGGTTCCCAACGGACGTGTGCATCTACACGTATCAAGCTAAATTTCTGGCGCCGTTGCCGGGGATCTGAAGAAAAGTTACACCACAAAGATTTCTAACTCCCACGTCAACTACACGCCAGCACCCGCTAGCTTTTCCCGCATAGCCCACTAATTCAAATTCGAATTAATTCTTTTAACTGAAATTCAATATTAATGCCATGTTCAAAATTAAATAGAACAAGATCTACTGAGCCAAAAATTATGAAATAAATATTTCTAGAAAGGAGATAAAAACATCTATCCAACCCCACTAGTCTCAACCCTTGATTTATTATAGAACAATTGCAATGAAAATAACAAGGAGTGCCTTTTCAAACTTCAAATATTTATTAAAAATCAACCATAATTCAGTTTGAGTTGATTCCAACTCTCATAATTCACATTTCAAATGCTCTACAGGAATATGTAAAAATATAGCATTAGTGTTTACCATGATCATGGGCTAGAGATAATAATGGCTATGTGGCTATTTCTAGTCCATTTAAATTACCCCAATTTATTTATTAAATAGTATGAGAGGTATCCTCTCATTTAAATCAATGTCCCAAGTAATTCAATATGAGGTAATGACCTTAGTCTATAGAACCTCATATTAGATTACTTAGTGATATTAAATTGTTACCAATGTAGTATTTAAATTATATGAGATGTAGTATCTCATTTAAATCATTTTCTCAAATGAATAAATATGAAGTGTTGACCTTGCACAACATGATCTCATACTTAATATTTTAGGATATTAAACCTTAGTAATATTAAATGCGAGGAAATAATTTCTCAAAGGAAATAAATAGAAACCCTAATAAATATTTCAATGAGAGGAAATTATTTTTCTTAAAAGAAAACAAAGCCAACCACCATGTTAATAATGTTGTGATGCTAGATTATCTTGTGTGAACCAATTGAGTGTTAAGTCTAGTACTTAAGGATTGTTTGGTGATTGTATACCTCGTATCCGTTTATAGACGCTAGTACCGAAGGCTACGAGGAGGAGGAGGTCTTCTACGAAGAAGAAGAAGAAAACTTTGATCACTGTACCAATCAAGGCAAGCTATACTCTTGCAAGCTACCCTAATGCAAGCTCTATGATACGTCTCAAACGTATCTATAATTTCTTATGTTCCATGCTACTTTTATTACAATACTTGAATGTTTTATACATACTTTACAACATTATTATACATTTTCCGGAACTAACCTATTAACAAGATGCCGAAGTGCCAGTTCTGTTGGTTTCAGAAATCCTAGTAAGGAAATATTCTCGGAATTGGACGAAATCAACGCCCAGGGGCCTATTTTTACACGAAGCTTCCAGAAGACCGAAAGGGAGACGAAGTGGGGCCACGAGGTGGGGACACACCAGGGCGCGGCCCAAGCCCGGCCGCGCCGGTGGGGCCCTCGTGGACGCCCGACCTACCCTTCTACCTACAAATATTCTTCGTCGCAAACCCCCGTACCGAGAGCCACGATACGGAAACCTTCCAGACGCCGCCGTCGCGAATCCCATCTCGGGGATTCAGGAGATCGCCTCCGCACCCGCCGGAGATGGGAATCATCACCGGAGGGGCTCTACATCATCATGCCCGCCTCCGGATTGATGCGTGAGTAGTTCATCCTTGGACTATGGGTCCATAGCAGTAGCTAGATGGTTGTCTTCTCCGCTTGTGCTATCATTGTTATAGATCTTGTGAGCTGCCTAACATGATCAAGATCATCTATTTGTAATGCTACATGTTGTGTTTGGCGGGATCCGATGAATATAGAATATTATGTTAAGTTGATTATCAATCTATCATATATGTGTTGTTTATGTTCTTGCATGCTCTCCGTTGCTAGTAGAGGCTCTGGCCAAGTTGATACTTGTAACTCCAAGAGGGAGTAATTATGCTCGATAGTGGGTTCATGCCTCCATTGAATCTGGGACAGTGACAGAAAGTTCTAAGGTTGTGGATGTGCTGTTGCTACTAGGGATAAAACATTGATGCTTTGTCTAAGGATATTTGTGTTGATTACATTACGCACCATACTTAATGCAATTATCTGTTGTTTACAACTTAATACTGGAAGGGGTTCGGATGATAACCTGAAGGTGGATTATTTAGGCATAGATGCATGCTGGATAGCGGTCTATGTACTTTGTCGTAATGCCCTGATTAAATCACATAGTAATCATCGTTGATATGTATTGAATCTTTATTTGTCAATTGCCCGCCTGTAATTTGTTCACCCAGCATGTTAGTTATCTTATTGGAGAGACACCTCTAGTGAACTGTGGACCCCGGTCCATTCTTTTACATCTGAATACATTCTACTGTTTTACGTTCAAGCAAAAAACTCGGGGGCTACTGACATAGGCATCCCCAATGGGCCTGCCGAAGATGGTACCCGGGGTTTATTGAAGGCCCAGAACTCGAAGAATAAGAAGACTCGGAAGCCCATTTAGTGATTAGGAAAGATAGTTTGTATTAGGAAAGATAGAGATTTGTAATCTTACGGGTTGGATACAAAACCCTCCCGAACTCTGTAACTTGTGTATCACGAAACCCTCGGCTCCGCCTCCTATATAAGGGGGAGTCGAGGGACAAAGAAAGGATCGAATCTACTGTCAACATAACCCTAGTTTTCATAATCGTCGAGTACTTTTCGCCTGAACCTTCGAGATCTACTTGCCCTCTACTTCTAGCAAAACCCTAGTCTACAATCTGTAGGCATTGACAAGTTAATCCTTTGTCAATTGGCGCCGTCTGTGGGAATTAGAGGTTGCAAGGAGCTGATCTCGATGGCACGTTCAAGATCGTCGACTTCGTCGGTGGCAAGCAACGCGATGGATCGAGGTAACAAGGGAAAAACTGATCTAGTCAATTTTATTCCTCACCCGCCCTCCCGTATGGATGCATGTGCCTATCTGGAGGAGCCCATCATCATGACGTTCGGAAAATTCCGATTTGGCGTCAACAAGGAAGGATCTTACCGTCTCGAAGTTCCGATCTCGTCGGAATTTTCAGCGGTCGATTCTAACTTTTCGTCGAGTGACGAGGAGTTTTCGTCGCCACGCTTCGTCGACAGCAAGGCAAGCGGAAAGCTCGCCAAGATCTTCAGCAACACATCCTTCGAGTCGTCTGCGGACTCCTTTATAAGCAGCGATTCCGACAGCGTCGACAGCTTCAACTTCATCGACAAATCTGTCGCCATCGGAAAGGTCTTCACCACTCTATATGATGGTGTCACCAATCCTGACAAAAATCAATACACAAAATACCATCAAATCTGTGCAATAGAAGAAGCGGGTCCATCAGAACCACAAACGTCAGAGGCTTTCGACGATTTGGGAAATCCATACGTCGATCCCGCTGATCTCAGAACAGGCCTAGGCACTAAATATGCCGGATCTTCAACTCGCGCAAAAGTCCAACTCCCGCAAGCAGCGTGGGATAGGGCTGCAAGAGCCATGGATGGATCAGAACCAATGAATACTACTGCTACCGTACAAGAATTACAAGCATATCAATATAGACTTGCTCGGGTAAGCAGAGAGTTGGAAAAACAGACAGCATCCCTGAATAGGAGAAAAGAAGCAGCTTCTGCATCAAGCAGACGCCGAGCAGAGTTAAGTCGCCTTTCAGGAACTTCGGGAGATAGTCACAGAGAAGCTCGGAGGAGAGCAATGTCTCGGTTGCAAAACATACCCGAAGCAGAAAGAGGAAACATAATCCAAAATCTCGACATGTCCTTTATGTCGATCGATGAAAGAGGAAATATCATCCCAAAAACTCCAGAAGCAGGTTACATGGCAACACAAGCTTACATCTTGGCGTCCAGACCACCTCCTGGGGACCCGAGAGAACCATTGTTCAATATGGCAATGGCTGGAGTAGGAGTTATGGGAACAGCGTTTGCAACAACGCCTCCCGAAGAAAATCCTAGGCAAAATAGTCCACGACCCACCGCAGCAGTTCAAGATCCCCCAAGAACAAGTGGAGCAAGAGACACAGCAGTCCAAGTAAGGGTGGACAGAGCGCGACAAGAAAGAAGGGAGCGTCAGCACTCACCAGAAGTTGCCGACGAAGATATGTGTGGGCTCCCGTGTTTCACGAGAAGAGTTCGAAAGACTCGAGTCCCAAAAGGGTTCAAACTACCCGAAAATTTCAAGAAATTCGACGGCCTGCAAGATCCCGAGGATTGGCTCGTGGATTATCTCGAGATGGTGAAGCTGGTAGGAGGAACCAGAGCAACAGCTATGCAAAGTATCCAAGTTCACTTGAGTGGTGCCGCAAGATCTTGGATAAAGAAACTCCCCCAAGTTCCATCGATAGCTGGGATAACTTTGAGGACATCTTCGTGAAAAATTTCCGATCCACCTGCAAGAAACCTGCGTCATTGGAAGAATTGAGAGCGTGTCGACAAAAACATGACGAGTCGATGAGGAAATATATACAGCGGTGGAACATCATAAAGAACTCGGCAGAAGATATATCTGACGAGAGGGCAATAGATGCGTTCGTGGCAGGAATTCGGCGAGGAGATTTTGTCGAGGACTTAGGGAGAACTAACCCTAAGACCATATCAGCACTCATGGAGATAGCCAATAAATGGGCAGATGGAGAAGACGCAATATACAACAAGCGACACAGGTCGCCAGAGGAGGATCGTGGTCGAAATTATCAAAATAGAAGGCGATTTTCTCGCCAGTTCTACAACAACGATGCTCCCGGCCATATATCGGCTGGTTTTCGAGGAAATCCTGGAGGAAACAGTCGAGACGACTATCAAAGGAGTAACGAGCATCAAGGCGACAATAGAGGTGATTCTCGCGGCAACAGACAAAACAATGGACCAAGGTTTCAAAGACCTTATGTGTCCCCCGAAGAGATGATGAACGGTCCGTGCCAGATGCATTTTTATCTTGACAACAATGGAAAGAGGCAGTCAGGGCATCTCCAGAAAGATTGCCGAAACTTTCAGGCAATGTTGCGAGCCGCAGGAATCGCAAATGCCCAGGCCACGAATAGAAACCCCCAGGGGCCAAGGAGCGAAATCCATCTTCCACCTCCTCCCGCAATTACGGACGAAAATCGGCACCAGCTTAGAATAGCGGCAGCACCACATCCACCTCCATACGTTGACCCCAACTCTAACGGTGCGGTCTCGATGATTCAGAAAGCTAGGCCATCAAACAGGGCGCAGAAGGTAATCTCGCGACAGGTGTTCATGGCAGAAAAGATGCCTCCACCAACAGTCGAGTACTTAAATTGGTCGGGGCAAGACATCGGCTTCACAATCGCAGACCATCCGCAGCAAGTTCCTCGACCAGGACAATCAGCACTCATCCTACCCGCAGTAATCGCTGGTTTTGACGTGTCGAGAGTTTTCATAGATGGCGGCAGCAGCTTAAACCTCATGTATGCAGATACATTGAGGAAGATGAACATATCCCTGGCAAACTTGAAACCAACTGACACACGTTTCCACGGGATCACACCAGAGAAGCCAAGTTACCCATTGGGCAAAATCAACCTCGACGTTCAGTTTGGAACCCGAGAAAACTACAGGATAGAGAATTTGGAGTTCGAAGTTGTGGATTTCCCGTCGCAATATCACGCTTTGTTGGGACGACCAGCGTATGCTAGGTTCATGGCAGTGCCGCATTATACATATTTGTTGTGGAGGTTGCCTGGGCCCAAGGGACCTATCACAATCAAAGGAAGTTTCGCGTTATCTGATAAATGCGACAAGGATTTTCATCGACTGTCAGAAACTTTCGGGATGCAAGCAGAATATGCGGCGCTGATGGCGTGTAACTCACACGTTCGTTGGGAACCCCAAGAGGAAGGTAT
Organism: Lolium multiflorum; assembly: GCA_030979885.1. Lineage (NCBI taxonomy): Eukaryota > Viridiplantae > Streptophyta > Magnoliopsida > Poales > Poaceae > Lolium > Lolium multiflorum. The sequence goes on from CM061747.1 coordinate 153,105,170, forward strand.
GATGCGCACAGTAGCAAGTTTTCCCTCAGAAAGAAACCAAGGTTTAATCGAACCAGGAGGAGCCAAGAAGCACGTTGAAGGTTGATGGTCGCGAAATGTGATGCGGCGCAACACCAGGGATTCCGGCGCCAACTAGGAACCTGCACAACACAACCCAAGTACTTTGCCCCAACGAAACAGTGAGGTTGTCAATCTCACCGGCTTGCTGTAACAAAGGATTAAACGTATCGAGTGGAAGATGTTTGCAAAGAAAACAGTAAAACAAATAGATTGTATGCTATGTAAAGAATAGGACCGGGGTCCACAGTTCACTAGAGGTGTCTCTCCCATAAGATAAAGCATGTTGGGTGAACAAATTACAGTCGGGCAATTGACAAATAGAGAAAGGCATAACAATGCATATACATGACATGGTAAATATAGTGAGATTTAATCCGGGCATTACGACAAAGAACATAGACCGCCATCCAACTGCATCTATGCCTAAAAAGTCCACCTTCAGGTTATCATCCGAACCCCCTCCAGTATTAAGTTGCAAAGCAACAGACAATTGCATTAAGTATGGTGCGTAATGTAATCAACAACTACATCCTTAGACATAGCATCAATGTTTTATCCCTAGTGGCAACAGCACATCCACAACCTTAGAACTTTCTGTCACTGTCCCAGATTCAATGGAGGCATGAACCCACTATCGAGCATAAATACTCCCTCTTGGAGTTAAGAGTAAAAACTTGGCCAGAGCCTCTACTAATAACGGAGAGCATGCAAGATCATAAACAACACATGAACAATAGATTGATAATCACCATAATCATAGTACTCTCTATCCATCGGATCCCGACAAACACAACATATAGTATTACAGATAGATGATCTTGATCATGTTAGGCAGCTCACAAGATCTAACAATGAAGCACAACAAGGAGAAGACAACCATCTAGCTACTGCTATGGACCCATGGTCCAGGGGTGAACTACTCACTCATCACTCCGGAGGCGACCATGGCGGTGTAGAGTCCTCCGGGAGATGAATCCCCTCCGGCAGGGTGCCGGAGGCGATCTCCTGAATCCCCCGAGATGGGATTCGCGGCGGCGTCTCTCGTAAGGTTTTCCGTATCGTGGCTCTCGGTACTGGGGTTTCGCGACGGAAGCTTTAAGTAGGCGGAGGGTCAACGCGAGGGGCCACACGAGGGCCCCAGGGGAGGTCGGCGCGGCCAGGGCTTGGGCCGCGCCGGCCACCCCCTGGCCTCTCGTGGCCCCACTTCGTTAGGTCTTCGGTCTTCTGGAAGCTTCGTGCAAAAATAGGACCCTGGGCGAAAGTTTCGTCCAATTCCGAGAATATTTCTTTACTAGGATTTCTGAAACCAAAAACAGCAGAAAACAGCAATTGGCTCTTCGGCATCTTGTTAATAGGTTAGTTCCAGAAAATGCATAAATATGACATATAATGTGCATAAAACATGTAGGTATCATCAATAAAGTAGCATGGAACATAAGAAATTATCGATACGTTGGAGACGTATCAGCATCCCCAAGCTTAGTTCTGCTCGTCCCGAGCAGGTAAAACGATAACAAAGATAATTTCTGAAGTGACATGCCATCATAATCTTGATCATACTATTTGTAAACATATGTAATGAATGCAGCGATCAAAGCAAAGGTAATGACATGAGTAAACAACTGAATCATATGACAAAGACTTTTCATGAATAGTACTTCAAGACAAGCATCAATAAGTCTTGCATAAGAGTTAACTCATAAAGCAATAAATCAAAGTAAAGGTGTTGAAACAACACATAAGAAGATTAAGTTTCAGCGGTTGCTTTCAACTTGTAACATGTATATCTCATGGATATTGTCAACATAAAGTAATATAACAAGTGCAATATGCAAGTATGTAGGAATCAATGCACAGTTCACACAAGTGTTTGCTTCTTAAGGTGGAAGGAGATAGGTAGACTGACTCAACAATAAAAGTAAAAGAATGGTCCTTCAAAGAGGAAAGCATCGATTGCTGTATTTGTGCTAGAGCTTTTATTTTGAAAACATGAAACAATTTTGTCAACGGTAGTAATAAAGCATATGAGTTATGAAAATTATATTTTACAAGTTGCAAGCCTCACGCATAGTATACTAATAGTGCCCGCACCTCGTCCTACTTAACTTGGACTACCGGGTCTTCGCATGCCATGTTTCAACCAAGTGTCACAAAGGGGTACCTCCATGCCGCCTGTACAAAGGTCCAAGGAGAATGCTCGCATTTCGGATTTCTCGCTTTTGATTATTCTCAACTTAGACATCCATACCGGGACAACATGGACAACAGATAATGGACTCCTCTTAAATGCATAAGCATGTAGCAAAGTTATTATTCTCATATGAGATTGAGGATATATGTCCAAAACTGAAACTTCCACCATGGTTCATGGCTTTAGTTAGCGGCCCAATGTTCTTCTCTAACAATTTTGCATGCTCCAACCACCAAAATGATAGACCTTCAGACAAGACGGACATGCATAGCAACTCACATGATATTCAACAATAGTTGATGGCGTTCCCCAGAAGCATGGTTATCGCACAACAAGCAACTTAATAAAATATAAAGTGCATAAGTACATATTCAATACTACGATAGTTTTTAAGGCTATTTTGTCCCATGAGCTATATATTGCAAAGGTGAATGATGGAATTTTAAAGGTAGCACTCAAGCAATTTACTTTGGAATGGCGGAGAAATACCATGTAGTAGGTAGGTATGGTGGACACAAATGGCATAGTAGTTGGCTCAAGGATTTTGGATGCATGAGAAGTATTCCCTCTCGATACAAGGTTTAGGCTAGCAAGGTTATTTGAAGCAAACTCAAGGATGAACAAGTGCAGCAAAACTCACATAAAAGACATATTGTAAACATTATAAGACTCTACACTGTCTTCCTTGTTGTTCAAAACTCAATACTAGATATTATCTAGACCTTAGAGAAACCAAATATGCAAATCAAATTTTAGCAAGCTCTATGTATTTCTTCATTAATGGGTGCAAAGCATATGATGCAAGAGCTTAAACATGAGCACAACAATTGCCAAGTATCACATTATCCAAGACATTTTAGAATTACTACATGTAGCATTTTCCAATTCCAACCATATAACAAATTAACGAAGAAGAAACTTCGCCTTGAACATTATGAGTAAAGCCTAAGGACACATGTGTCCATATGCAACAGCGGAGCGTGTCTCTCTCCCACAAAGTGAATGCTAGGATCCATCTTATTCAAACAAAAACAAAAACGAAAACAAACCGACGCTCCAAGTAAAGAACACCAGATGTGACTGAATAAAAATATAGTTTCAGGGGAGGAACCTGATGATGTTGTCGATGAAGAAGGGGATGCCTTGGGCATCCCCAAGCTTAGACGCTTGAGTCTTCTTAAAATATGCAGGGGTGAACCACGGGGCATCCCCAAGCTTAGAGCTTTCACTCCTCTTGATCATAGTATATCATTCTCCTCTCTTGACCCTTGAAAACTTCCTTCACACCAAACTTCAAGCAAACTCATTAGAGGGTTAGTGCATCATTAATAATTCACTCATTCAGAGGTGACACAATCATTATTTTCACTTCTGGACATTGCATAATGCTACTGGACATTAATGGATCAAAGAAATAAATCCAACATAGCAAAAGAGGCAATGCGAAATAAAAGGCAGAATCTGTCAAAAACAGAACAGTCCGTAAAGACGAATTTAGAAATGGCACCATACTTGCTCAAATGGAAAAACTCAAAACTAATGAAAGTTGCGTACATATCTGAGGATCACGCTCGTAAATTGGCAGATTTTTTCGAATTTTCTACAGAGAATTGTGCCCAGATTCGTGACAGACAGCAATGCTGTTTCTGCGCAGCGATCCCAAATATAACATCAACTTTGACATAGAAACTTTACTTGGCACAAAAACATGATAAGGAGAGGTTGCTACAGTAGTAAACAACTTCCAAGACTCAATAAAACAAAAAATTGCTGTAGGTAAAAACATGGGTTGTCTCCCATAAGCGCTTTTCTTTAACGCCTTTCAGCTAGGCGCAGAAAGTGTAAATCAAGTAACATCGAGAGTAGAAGCATCAACATCATAGCTTGTTCTAATAATAGAATCAAAAGGCAACTTCATTATCTTTCTAGGGAAGTGTTCCATACCTTTCTTGAGAGGAAATTGATATTTAATATTACCTTCCCTCATATCAATAACAGCACCAACAGTTCGAAGAAAAGGTCTTCCCAACACAATTGGACAAGATGCATTGCATTCGATATCCAAGACAACAAAATCAACGGGGACAAGGTTATTGTTAACCGTAATGTGCACATTATCAATCCTCCCCAAAGGTTTCTTTTTAACATTATCGGCAAGATTAACATCCAAATAACAATTCTTCAATGGTGGCAAGTCAAGCATATCATAAATCTTTTTAGGCATAACAGAAATACTTGCACCAAGATCACATAAGGCATTACATTCAAAGTCATTGAATTTCATTTTAATGATGGGCTCCCAACCATCCTCTAACTTTCTAGGAATAGAAGTTTCAAGTTTTAGTTTCTCCTCTCTAGCTTTTATGAGAGCATTTGTAATATGTTTTGTAAAGGCTAAATTTATAGCACTAGCATTAGGACTTTTAGCAAGTTTTTGTAAGAAATTTATAACTTCAGAGATGTGGCAATCATCAAAATCTAAATCATTATGAGCTACAGCAATGGGATCATTGTTCCCAAGGTTGGAAAAAATTTCAGCAGTTTTATCACAAGCAGTTTCAGCAGTTTTAGCAGTTTCAGGCAGTTTTGTACGCTTTGCACTAGGAGTAGAAACATTGCCAACACCAATTATATTACCATTGATAGTAGGAGGTGCAGCAACATGTGAGGAATTAGCATTACTAGTGGTGGTAATAGTCCAAACTTTAGCTACATTATTCTCTTTAGCTAGTTTTTCATTTTCTTCTCTATCCCACCTAGCACGCAGTTCAGCCATTAATCTTATATTCTCATTAATTCTAACTTGGATGGCATTTGCTGTAGTAGTAATCTTATTATCAATATCATTATTAGGCATAACTTTCAATTTTAAAAGATTAACATCGGAGGCAAGCCTATCAACTCTAGAAGCAATAGTATCAATTTTATCAAGCTTTTCCTCAACAGATTTGTTAAAAGCAGTTTGTGTATTAATAAATTCTTTAAGCATGGCTTCAAGACCAGAGGGTACACTCCTATTATTGTTGTAAGAATTCCCATAAGAATTACCATAACCATTACCATTAGCAGAAGGATATGGCCTATAGTTATTACCAGAGTTGTTCCTATAAGCATTGTTGTTGAAATTATTATTTTTAATGAAATTCACATCAACATTTTCTTCTTGAGCAACCAATGAAGCTAAAGGAACATTATTTGGATCTACATTAGATCTACCATTAACAAGCATAGACATAATCACATCAATCTTATCACTCAAGGAAGAGGTTTCCTCAACAGAATTTACCTTCTTACCTTGTGGAGCTCTTTCCGTGTGCCATTCAGAGTAATTTACCATCATATCATCAAGAAGTTTTGTAGCCGCCCCCAATGTGATGGACATAAAGGTACCTCCAGCAGCTGAATCCAATAAATTCCGCGAAGAAAAATTTAGTCCTGCATAGAAGGTTTGGATGATCATCCAAGTAGTCAGTCCATGGGTTGGGCAATTCTTTACCAAAGTTTTCATTCTCTCCCAAGCTTGAGCAACATGTTCAGTATCAAATTGTTTAAAATTCATTATGCTACTTCTCAAAGAAATAATTTTAGCGGGAGGATAATATCTACCAATAAAAGCATCCTTGCATTTAGTCCATGAATCAATACTATTCTTAGGCAAAGATAGCAACCAATCTTTAGCTCTTCCTCTTAATGAGAAAGGAAACACTTTCAATTTAATAATATCACCATCTACATCTTTATACTTTTGCATTTCACAAAGTTCAACAAAATTATTGAGATGGGCAGCAGCATCATCAGAACTAGCACCAGAAAATTGTTCTCTCATAACCAAATTCAGTAAAGCAGGTTTAATTTCAAAGAATTCTGCTGTAGTAGCAGGTGGAGCAATAGGTGTGCATAGGAAATCATTATTATTTGCATTTGTGAAGTCACACAATTTAGTATTTTCAGGGTTGGCCATTTTAGCAACGGTAAATAAAACAAACTAGATAAAGTAAATGCAAGTAACTAATTTTTTTGTGTTTTTGATATAGAGAGCAAGACAGTAAATAAAGTAAAACTAGCAACTAATTTTTTTGTATTTTGATTTAGTGCAGCAAACAAAGTAGTAAATAAAATAAAGCAAGACAAAAACAAAGTAAAGAGATTGAGAAGTGGAGACTCCCCTTGCAGCGTGTCTTGATCTCCCCGGCAACGGCGCCAGAAAAAGAGCTTGATGGCGTGTAACTCACACGTTCGTTGGGAACCCCAAGAGGAAGGTATGATGCGCACAGTAGCAAGTTTTCCCTCAGAAAGAAACCAAGGTTTAATCGAACCAGGAGGAGCCAAGAAGCACGTTGAAGGTTGATGGTCGCGAAATGTGATGCGGCGCAACACCAGGGATTCCGGCGCCAACTAGGAACCTGCACAACACAACCAAAGTACTTTGCCCCAACGAAACAGTGAGGTTGTCAATCTCACCGGCTTGCTGTAACAAAGGATTAAACGTATCGAGTGGAAGATGTTTGCAAAGAAAACAGTAAAACAAATAGATTGTATGCTATGTAAAGAATAGGACCGGGGTCCACAGTTCACTAGAGGTGTCTCTCCCATAAGATAAAGCATGTTGGGTGAACAAATTACAGTCGGCAATTGACAAATAGAGAAAGGCATAACAATGCATATACATGACATGGTAAATATAGTGAGATTTAATCCGGGCATTACGACAAAGAACATAGACCGCCATCCAACTGCATCTATGCCTAAAAAGTCCACCTTCAGGTTATCGTCCGAACCCCTCCGTATTAAGTTGCAAAGCAACAGACAATTGCATTAAGTATGGTGCGTAATGTAATCAACAACTACATCCTTAGACATAGCATCAATGTTTTATCCCTAGTGGCAACAGCACATCCACAACCTTAGAACTTTCTGTCACTGTCCCAGATTCAATGGAGGCATGAACCCACTATCGAGCATAAATACTCCCTCTTGGAGTTAAGAGTAAAAACTTGGCCAGAGCCTCTACTAATAACGGAGAGCATGCAAGATCATAAACAACACATGAACAATAGATTGATAATCACCATAATCATAGTACTCTCTATCCATCGGATCCCGACAAACACAACATATAGTATTACAGATAGATGATCTTGATCATGTTAGGCAGCTCACAAGATCTAACAATGAAGCACAACAAGGAGAAGACAACCATCTAGCTACTGCTATGGACCCATGGTCCAGGGGTGAACTACTCACTCATCACTCCGGAGGCGACCATGGCGGTGTAGAGTCCTCCGGGAGATGAATCCCCTCTCCGGCAGGGTGCCGGAGGCGATCTCCGAATCCCCCGAGATGGGATTGGCGGCGGCGGCGTCTCCGTAAGGTTTTCCGTATCGTGGCTCTCGGTACTGGGGGTTTCGCGTTTAAGTAGGCGGAGGGTCAACGCGAGGGGCCACACGAGGGGCCCAGTAGGTCGGCGCGGCCAGGGCTTGGGCCGCGCCGGCCACCCCCCTGGCCTCCTCGTGGCCCCACTTCGTTAGGTCTTCGGTCTTCTGGAAGCTTCGTGCAAAAATAGGACCCTGGGCGAAAGTTTCGTCCAATTCCGAGAATATTTCTTTACTAGGATTTCTGAAACCAAAAACAGCAGAAAACAGAACGCTCTTCGGCATCTTGTTAATAGGTTAGTTCCAGAAAATGCATAAATATGACATATAATGTGCATAAAACATGTAGGTATCATCAATAAAGTAGCATGGAACATAAGAAATTATCGATACGTTGGAGACGTATCAGGCGCCAAGGTTCACTGATTACAATGTGCTGCCAGAGGTAGGGAGATCTTCTAAGGAGCCAACTTTCAACACAACCAAGGATTCAAAAGAGGTACAGATCCACCCGACAGATCCAAAGAAAACAACGTCCATTGCCGCAAACATGGATGTCGCATAGGAAAGCGCGCTCGTCGAGTTCCTCCGTGAGCACTGGAAAATCTTCGCATGGTGTCCAGCTGACATGCCAGGAGTACCCAGGGAACTTGCCGAGCACCACCTCAATTTGGATCCTCTCGCAAGACCAGTAAAGCAACCTTTGCGGCGTTTTTCGGAGCCTAGCCGCAAAGCCATGTTATCTGAAATAGATCGACTCAAAGATGCTGGTTTCATCAGGGAAATATCTACCGAAGCCACGTGGGTAGCTAACCCAGTGATGGTGCCGAAAAACACACAATAGTCCTTCGCATGTGCGTCGACTTTACGTGTCTCAATAAACATTGTCCCAAGGATCACTTTCCCCTCCCGAGGATCGATCAAATCATCGACTCCACGGCAGGATGCGAACGTCTTTCCTTCCTGGACGCATATTCTGGTTATAACCAGATAAGATTAAAAGAAGAAGATGAAGCCAAGACAGCGTTCATCACACCTTATGGCGTGTTTTGCTACAAAACAATGCCCTTTGGTTTGAAAAACGCGGGAGCAACATATCAGCGGATGATGCAGAAGTGCCTAGCAACACAGATTGGAAAAAATGTACAAGTCTACATTGACGATGTCGTAATAACATCAAAGAAAGGGTCGACTCTGATCGAAGACTTGAAGGAAACCTTCGACAACCTCGACAAGTTCTGCCTCAAGCTGAACCCGACAAAGTGCTCTTTTGGAGTTCCTGCAGGAGAACTTCTCGGGTTCTTAGTATCAGCAAGGGGGATTGAAGCTAATCCCGAAAAAATACAGGCCATTGTTACTATGAGAAAGCCAACAAAGCTGAAAGAAATACAACAGCTAACGGGGCGAGTCGCAGCTTTAAGCAGATTCGTCGCCAGGCTAGGAGAAAAGGCGCTGCCGTTCTATGCATTGATCAAACAGGGGGAAAAATTTCAATGGAACGAGGAAGCAGATAGAGCCTTCGAGAACCTCAAGCGAGCAATTTCGACACCACCGATATTGGTGGCACCGAAAGAGAAAGAACCTCTCCTCTTGTACATTGCAGCCACACCTCAGGTGGTCAGCACGGCCCTAGTAGTCGAGAGAGAAGAAGAAGGCAAGCTTCATGGAGTTCAGAGGCCAGTATATTTCATCAGCGAAGTACTGTCGCCTTCAAAATAGCGGTACCCGCAATATCAGAAACTGGCATATGGAGTATTCACGACAGCAAGAAAATTGCGACACTATTTTTCGGCGCACCCGATAATAGTAGTCAACGAGGCTCCCTTATCAAATATACTAAACAACCCAGAAGCTACGGGTCGTGTCTCCCTTTGGGGAATAGAACTTTCTCCTCGGGACATCACATATGAAAAAAGAAAAGCAATAAAATCACAGGTTTTACCAGATTTCATTGCAGAGTGGATGGAGCTACAAAACACGGGACCCCCAGATTTATCGAGGACTTGGACCATGAACTTCGACGGGTCCAAAAGACTGGAAGGTGCTGGAGCAGGCGTGATATTAGTATCACCAGAAGGCGACAAGTTAAAGTACGTTTTGGATGAAGTTCCCAAACGCGTCTAACAATGAAGCAGAATATGAAGCTCTCATACACGGGATGAAGATGGCGAAAGCTTGCGGTGCAACCCGACTGAAAATTTTCGGCGACTCACAATTGGTAGCACAGCAAGTCATGAACCAATGCGATGCAGTCAACGAAAGTATGATAGCATACAAAGAGGTGTACAACGAGCTGGAGAAATTATTTGATGGTTGTGAGGTAAACCACATCAGCAGGATGAGCAACGATGAAGCCGACGTTCTTGCAAACATCGGGTCACAGTGTCTCGCGATACCTCCAGGTGTGTTTTGGGAAGAGATAAGCGAGAGATCAACAAAGCCAGCAAAAACAAAGAAGGAGAAGAAAGAGAAACCCTCGAGTATCACCAAAGACACAGCAGAAGAAGAAGAAGAACAAGAGCTAGTCATGATGGTACAAATTCCATGGATGCAGGCTTACATATCATATATCCTAAGGAAAACGATACCCGACGACCCAGTTGAAGCAAGGCGAATAATCAGGAGATCAAAAGCTTTTACTGTGGTAAAAGGGGAGTTGTACAAACGAAGTATTTCGGGCGTGCTACAGAGATGCGTTACACCCGAAGAAGGAAGAATTATCCTGAAAGATGTGCACGAAGGAATATGCGGGCACCACGCGAGCAGCCGGGCTATCGCGGCTAAGGCTTTCAGAGCAGGATTTTATTGGTTAACGGCAATCGAGGACGCGAAGGAAATAGTGAGAACTTGCGACGCGTGTCAAAGATTTGCCGCCAAACCTCACTCTCCGGCAGCAGAACTCATGCCAATCCCACTATCTTGGCCCTTTGCTCAATGGGGTCTCGATATGGTGGGAAAACTACACAAAGCTTCGCCAGGAGGTTATGAGTATATGCTTGTTGCTGTCGACAAATTTACAAAGTGGATAGAAGCAAAGCCGATAAATTCACCGGACGGCGCGTCGGCAATCAAATTCGTAAAAAGCATCGTCTTCAGATTTGGAGTTCCTCATAGTATTGTCACAGACAACGGCAGTAACTTTACGTCCAAGGAGTTCAAAGCATATTGCGCAGAAGTGGGCATCAAATTGCGTCTGTCGCGCATCCACAAACCAATGGTCAAGTCGAAAAAGCTAATGGCATCATCTGCAATGGCATCAAGAAACGCCTGCTAGGCCCATTGGAAAAAGCTCGGCATACTTGGCCGGAGGAGCTGCCAAGTGTGTTGTGGAGTATCCGCACAACACCAAATACGGCGACACGGAAACGCCGTTTTTTCTGGTCCATGGAGCCGAAGCAGTCCTGCCGATAGAAATCGAGCATGATTCCCCAAGAGTTACAGAATATAATGAAGAAACCTCAAGAAAAGCTTTGGAGGACGACGTCGATGCACTTGACGAAGCTCGAGACGAAGTCCTGTCACGAGTCGCTAAATATCAACAGGATCTGAAGAATTACCACAGTCGACGATTGCGTCCAAGATCTTTTCAAGTTGGTGATTTAGTCTTGCGACTCAACCAAAAAAGCCATGAAAAACTCGAGTCACCCTGGCTTGGACCCTACATCGTCACAGAGGTAATCGAAGGAGGAGCATACAGAATCAAGGACAAGAAGACGGGGAACGTGGAGCCAAACCCTTGGAACGTGGCACAGCTCAGGCGTTTTTACGCTTAGATGCCGAAATATAGTCTCCTCTGTAATAATACAATGTACTGAAACGCCCGCGAGTTTTCAGACGCACTCTTTTCCTTTTTCGGGGCACCGAGTGGGGCCGGGAAAGGTTTTTAATGAGGCGGGCTCGCGGTGCTGCAATATAATAAAGATAGTGGAATTATATATCTTTTTTCAGGGGCTTCCCCCTAAATGATACAATATATATATATACACAGTGTCGATGAACGCAAAAGAAGCATCCTGCCTTGGTAAAAAAATACCTCGCCAAAATAAAAAGAGATATCGACAAAATAGTGATCAACAAAAAGCTCGGGGGCTTGCACCCGCAAAAAATAGTACACAGTGTATATTATCTTGCCTTGGGACAACCTCGCATTATAATAAACAAAAATATTGCAATCAAAACGCCCGGGGGCTTGGCGACAAAAATAAAAATATAATGACTTTACAATATAGATCGTATACACAGGATACAAACTTTGGAACAAGTTCGTCTTCAAGGATTTCCCAATATATTGTCTATGGTTAAGCGCTCATTATTTACAGCACGAGTGCTATGCTCAGCGTAGCTACCCTTCACGAAGAATTCGGAATCCATCCGAAGAAGTTCATCCATCATATCTTCGGCAACAGGAGTAACAATGTCATCATATTTGCCGAAGTTTCTCTTCCTCTTCGACATCTTCTCCAAGCACTTTGGAACAATTTGCCCCACGTCTAACTTCGGGTAGCAGATTTTTATCATGATCATCGCAAACCTTGCGCCAGCAGCTAGTTGGGCTCGTACAAAGCCGTGGATGCGAGGAGCATCTCGAAATTTGTCCATCAACGCAGGAAGGGTCTCTGGCATCTTATTGCGAGGAAACATGGTACCATAGACCAGAGACAAAGTCCTTGTACAGAAGTCAAGATACTCGCGAACCTGAAGCGCGCGATCTTGAAATCTCACGATTTGGCGAGTCCGTTCAGGCGTGCCCCAAAAAGTCGACCCATGTTCACGTGCAAGCCGAAGAAGAACATTGGAACGAGCCTCGACACGTTCATCTTCAGTTGCAGTATCCAAAAAAGCACCTATTGTTTCTTAAAACAAGTCAGTGGGTAATAAGGAGGCAAGCAGCAAAGAAAAAGAAGAAGCACGACAAAGATAATGAAACATACCCGCCATATCCAAGCTAGCATCTATTAGCAGCTGGAGCATAGAATTTTCCCGAGACGTAGCTGCAGCAGCTTCAGCAACAGCAGAGTCCTTTTCAGCAATGGCAGTTTGAGCTTGTTGGAGTGCAATTTTTTCTCTTTCAGAAGACTCTCGAGATTGTTCCATGAGCATAAGTGATTGCTTCTTCACGGATTGAAGTTGTCCTCGAAGTTCTTTCAATTCTTCTGTCAGCTCCTTACTCGCAGAATCATCAACAAAATTAACAGGGACAGAGAACTTCTTCGGAAGGGACGAAGGAAAAACTTCGGAAGGACCAGGGATGGACGTATAGTTGTCAAAAATTAACTGAAAAAATAGAAAAACGTCGACATCAATCATTGAGACAGATAGATTTCCATTGATTCTCATAATATATACATGTCTGTTACAAAAGAAGGATCCCTAGAAGACCTAATCACCGCCAGGAGGACTAAGGCGCTAGCATCAAAAGATAGAAATAAAAAAAAAGACAAGATGGTCTACTTGACCTCCGGCTTGGATGCGCTTGGAGCAGGCGCTGGTTTAACACCAAGGAAGGAGAGGATGGGTCTTGCAGAAGGTTTGGCAGCTCTAATTAGAGATTGCCATTTCTTTGTCTCCATCTCCCCTATGTTGCCAACCTTGGCCCAGTCGACGTCTTGTTGACTATTAGCAGTCAGCGCAATGGTGCCTTCAACGCCAATTTTCAGGCCTTCTTGGCGAAGTTTCAGCCCAAGATCTTCGGGTCCATTGAAGGTTTTTGCGAGCTCTACAAAGGTAGAGGGGGTCTCTTTCTTCGGAAAGAAATAGGGGAAAAGCTTCAGCAAGCCAGCTTCAGCATTTTCAAGCCCGTCGCGTGCTTCATCCCCATGAATTTCGGCAAGGGTCAGCGCGTCGAGAAGCTCGTCACCCACAGGACCGTCAACCTCATATTCTTGATGCGTCCGCCCTACAAACAATCAGACAGCCGTATAAAAAATAAAGACTACAGGTGAAACGCAAGATAATCCGAGGCAAATCAAAGATTCGAGAACTTACTAACAAAACGCCGACACTGCGATTCCAAGCGGGAAAGAATCTCTGCCTCTCGAGCTGATTGCTGAGTTATGTTATCACTCAATGAAGTTTCAGCTTTGTGAAGCCTCTCTCGAAGATCTTGAATGGTGGCAGCATCCTTTTCAGCTTTTTGGCGATTTTCTTCGCTCTGCTTCAACTTAACAGCAAGAGCGTCCGCACGTTTGTTGCTTTCCGCAAGATCTCCTGGAAAAATTGCGGCAGATAAATACTATGATGAAATCATGGTATACATGCAGCAAAAGAACAAGACAATAATACCTTCGAGCTTCTTGGTGTAGTCACGATACCCGACAAATTGGGTACCAAGGCGAATAAATTCTTTCATCAAAGGCTGAAAAAACGATCAAGGAGGAAAACGAAGTCAATATAACCAATATATATACGGCAAACATTCAGTATGATTGAAGTATTGAAAGATTTAAGGTTTACATCATCCAATGAAGGTGTCGAAGATCCACCAGGGAATTGGATAGAATCTCTCGATGGTTCAATTCTCGCTCCTTTTAATGGAGAGGCTCGGGGGCTCTCCACTGGCGATGGTTGCACGATGTCTTGTTGGGGAGGAGAAGATTCATCCCCATCATGTTGAGCTTCCGACACAATCAAAGTACGCGACGTACTCGTTCGTGCAGTAGCATCAACAGCTTGTTCTTCCTCCTCATCACTACAATAAAATGGCGGCAGTATAAGAAGCAAGAGACAAGAAACATCAAAACAGGAATAGTAAAGAGCAAGGAGTAACTCACGAGCTGACGAGGGCATCAGTGTATGGGTTAAAAGCTGCCTTTTTATGTGAAGGCTCAGCTTCTTCGGCTTTGGAAGTGCCGGAATCTTTTACGTCGTCTCTCTTCCTCTTTGAAGCATGAGGAAGAGAGTGTGTCGAGGCAGTGGCCTCTGACTCAGCAGAAGCCGCGGATTTGTGAGAACCCGCGATTTCAGTGGCAGGGCGAGTGGTGCTTTGGTTGTCATCGTCGACAACGGCACGCTCCTCCACGTCTCCACCTTCAGGAAGAGGAGGAAGAGAAGAAAGAACAAGGTGGCCCTGAGAAAAGAAAAAATGTCGAGAAAAAGGCGTTAACAAAATAGTAATCGACAAAATAACAAAGCCCGAGGAAACAAATACAGCTACAAAAAAGAAATTACCTCGGGGAGGGGGTTGGCGCTACTAAATGGCGCGACACGGCAAGAAGTAGGAATTAAATCCTTCTTGTTCAGCGATGAGATTTTGCGGATAAGTTTCTCAAAGTCCTTCAAGGGAAGATCCTTCGAGAGCCTGTCAGCATCTTCTTCACCAGCGTATTTCCAGAAGGGGTTTTTGCGAGCCTGGAGAGGCTGCACTCTAGTCCTAAGGAAATAGGCGGTAATCTCAATACCCGAAAGTTCTTTCCCGCGGGTGTTCTGTAGCTCGTGAATGCGAGTCATCAGCGCCTCTGTCGCCAATTTCTCCGCTTCGGTAGCTTCAGCATCCCAAGAACGGCGACGAAAGATTTTAGCTTCTCCGTCAAAAGGGGCGATGTTCTCTTCCGCCGGGTTGGAGCTTTCTTCATGGACGTACAGCCACTTTTTCCGCCAGCCTTGGACGGAGTCGGGAAATTTGACATCAAAATAGTCGACTTCCGACCGAACACATATAACAACGCCGCCAATATTGTAGGCGACGTTGTGGTGGCTATTGCGGCGAATGCAAAAGATGCGTTTCCACAGGGCCCAATTGGGTTGGACCCCGAGAAAGCACTCACAGAGTGTGATAAAAATCGAAATGTGGAGGAGAGAGTTGGGCGTCAGATGATGCAACTGAAGACCATAGACAAACAGGAGACCACGCAGAAATTCGTGGATTGGGGGAGAAAGTCCTCGGATGAGGTGGTCAACGAAACTGACCCGATAGTTGATTGGAGGCTTTGGGTAGCTCTCCTCCTTGGGGAACTGGAGCGCGTTCTCTTTCTTGCTGAATCCCATCTTCTTCAGCATGTTGATGTCTTGGCCTGAGATCTTGGATCTCTCCCACTCGGCACTTCCCAGATCTGTTGATGTCATCTTCGATTCTGGTGTGCTGTGTCTAATCAAACGAGCGCGCGGCGGCATCAACGGAGCTAGCAGAGAAAGGAGAAAAGTGCTCGAGCGCTAGAGCTAATGGGAGCAAGGGGCAGTTGCAGCGGAGAAGCAGAGGTGCGGCGTGAGCGAAAGTGCTCAAGGAGGAAGACGATGGCTTTATATAGCAGTGTGCCGGATCGTCGCAACCGTTGGATTGGCAAAAGTAAGGATACAGATGACAACCACGTGGACAAGGGGTAAAAGGGTATTTTTACCGAGAAGTGAACAGGCAGGAGATACAGTAATAGTGCCAGAAAGCGGAGGACGTGTGTCCCCCACTTGCACGACGTGTCAACTGGATAGGAAAAAGGGACCCACATGACAGTGACACATAGCGGTTTTCGCGTATTTCCAACACAGAAATCGTGGCTATCATCAGCAACTACGTCATCAAGGTAAAAGAAAAGCTCGACTATGAAGCTCGAAAAAATTTATCGACAACGCAAGATTATTTCGGGAGCCTTGGATCAAACACAAGTTCTTGCCCAAATGCTCGGGGGCTACTTTGGAAAAATAGAAACTTCCGAGTATGACAAGATAGAAATGCCGAGAGCCTATGATCAAACACAAGCATTTGTTCATAGCCTCGGGGTCTACTCCCATCGGGAGCGCTGGTCGCGCACCCGATAGATATAAAAATATCGAGAAGGATTATAAATATAATCTGTGGAGCCTACATCCAAGCACAAGTTCTTGGCTGTAGCCTCGGGGGCTGCCCGATGAAATTTTAGAAGTGAGTATATTTCGAGTTACACATATAACTCTACATATACTCCCATCGGGAAGACAAAATAAGTCATCAAATATGACTCGATAAAATGTGCTATTCCAACAGCCGAAAAGCACTCGACAATATATTCTCAGAGCGCTAAAAGTCGCGAATAAATCTCTGAATGCTGCAAAACTTTGCGAAGGTAAAGACCCCAGATCCGTTCGAGCGGCGTGGCACCATCTCTGACGCGGATTGCTACTATTTTCCGTATCAACGATACGAAGAAAATCCTAACGACGCGTTAGGTACCCGATAAATATGGACTCGACAGAATGGTAAGACCTTAAGCGGCACCTGTCGAAGTTTACACCAGTATCCCGAGATCATGTCCAGGGACGTGATCTTGAAGTAGGTTTTTGCGGATTGCCACTAGAGCAGTTAACTAGTACCTGATCCGTCGATGAACTAGCCCCAACTACCGTTATCCCTGTACAAAATAGTGTTTGCATATCGAAAGATTATGTGATGAGTAAAGTTGGAGATTTTCCCTGATTCTTCGATTCAAGAAAAATCTCGGGGGCTACTGACATAGGCATCCCCAATGGGCCTGCCAAAATGGTACCCGGGTTTATTGAAGGCCCAGAACTCGAAGAATAAGAAGACTCGGAAGCCCATTTAGTGATTAGGAAAGATAGTTTGTATTAGGAAAGATAGAGATTTGTAATCTTACGGGTTGGATACAAAACCCTCCCGAACTCTGTAACTTGTGTATCACGAAACCCTCGGCTCCGCCTCCTATATAAGGGGGAGTCGAGGGACAAAGAAAGGATCGAATCTACTGTCAACATAACCCTAGTTTTCATAATCGTCGAGTACTTTTCGCCTGAACCTTCGAGATCTACTTGCCCTCTACTTCTAGCAAAACCCTAGTCTACAACCTGTAGGCATTGACAAGTTAATCCTTTGTCACCATCTTCCACTCGATACGTTTAATCCTTTGTTTTCAGCAAGCCGGTGAGATTGACAACCTCACTGTCACGTTGGGGCAAAGTACTTTGATTGTGTTGTGCAGGTTCCACGTTGGCGCCGGTTTCACTGGTGTTGCGCCGCACTACATTCCTCCACCAACAACCTTCACGTGCTTCTTGGCTCCTACTAGTTCGATAACCTTGGTTTCTTTCTGAGGGAAAACTTGCTGCTGTGCGCATCACACCTTCCTCTTGGGGTTCCCAACGGACGTGTATATCTACGCGCATCACTCTACTAGAGCAAGACACCATTGCATTATTATTTTGTGTTTAAGGATTTTCCTTTCCAAGCCCAAGTTTTGCTTTATCTTGCAAATCTTTCACTTTGGTTATCAAGGCGTATTTCTTTTATAGTTAACTTGGGTCTAAATATGGAGTATTACAAGACCATCAATCTTAGCCTAGAGAGCTACAATTTAGTTAGCACCCCTCATGATTAGTTGCTAGTGCTAAAACTAAAATTGACTACTCTAGATGGGAACATGTGAATCAAATGACTTTGAAAACCTTAGAATGATGAGTCATTCTATTGAAAGATTTTGAAGGTGAATATGATCTTTGGATGACAAGGTGAATTTGACAAAAACCGATGATTGGGTTCGGATGCGATACCGTTCAATTTTAGAGTACCCCACAATACCTGATCATGGGTAGGGCTTAACTGAAATTTATGCACTTTAGTATGGGTTCCCTCTAAACAAGCGTCATAGGGGTTATGCTGAGGCTGCCTCTGTGAAATGAGAAATGACGTGAATAAGAGGTGAATGTCTTACCCAAGCCCTGTGCAGTTCCCAGGATGGCAGATTGCTATCACTGGGAGGCCAAGCTCATAGGGGAGGTGCTTGTACTAGGGTATGTAAGTGAAAGGTTAATGGTTGATGATCCGCATACTGAGTATGATTATTCAGGGCTATCCCTGACGGATGTAATCAAAAGTTGTGGCACAAGTGTACAACCTTTGCAGAGTATTAAACCTATTCGAATAGCCGTGTCCACGGTCATGGACAGTTGGATGACCATATTGTTCCGTTGTCAGATGTTTTCTAAAAATGACTAGTGAATGGAAAGGTGAATTTGACTTGATCACAACAGAGTTGTGGGAATGACACTAATATTCCCACTTGAGTTAGTTAGGCAACTAAAGAGTCTTTTATTATTAAGTGCTTATGAAATAAAACTGGCTTTATGCAAATGAACCTAGAGCTTAGAACCCCCTTACTATTGTTTATAATGCTTACAATAGTATTAGTTTGCGAGTACTTTAAAGTACTCATGGCTGTGTCCTGGCTATTCAAATGGCCGACTATGAAGAAGAGCACCAAGACCAAGATGATGGACAACAGATGTCTACGATAACTAGGCTCATCTCCTGACGTCAAGCGTTGTCTGTGGAATAGATGGACCGCTACTACTTCACTTCCGCTATGTGTTTTGTATGTTGATCTGTAGATCAACTGTTGTTGAATATTGGATCATGAGATCCCGTGTTGTAAGACAATTATGGTTTGTAATGAATAATGTTCTGTGATATCAACTGTTATGTCTCGCAAAAACAATCTTCCTGGGATTGCGATGTATGGCATAATAGGCATCTGGAATTAAAAATTCGGGTGTTGACAAGTTGGTATCAGAGCCATTGTTTGACCTTAGGAGGCCCTAGTTAGAATGGACGTCTGAAAAAATTAGTTTGAAAACAAAGGAAATGAATATTTATGAAAACTTATTCACACTCTTACCCTTGAGATCTTTTCAAAAGAAGAAATACATGCTCTACTTTTCCTTATAATTCTACATAAAATTTTGACACACTTGCTCACTTCTCTAACTAATCATCCAATTCACTTACAGATGGAGCAACTCAACCACACCAAGTTTTACCAGCTGGGCAACGGAGGAAGCCTGATCTTTGAGAGGTACTTGGATGCCTTATCTGAGTTTCTCGAGCGCCCACGCCCGGAGTTCTTTGGAGCTCAAGTCAACGACCAGCCCGGAATAGAACTACAGTGGGTTGTAGTTGCAGATCTGAGGGGAAAGATGGAGCCCCCGATGTCCGAGAGGATCTAGTTTTCCATAAGGGAGAACAACTGGCTAGATGGACTAGCTAGAGCTCTGCAGGAAGCACTTGCCCATCTGTGTGGGCAGAATGTGACCCAGATCCAAGGAACTCGCTTTGCACACCTTGCAAGGCATGATTCCATAGGAGGGCTAATGGACCTGTCACCGCACCCAGAGTTGAAGTACCATGTGGAGCACTTGGACTTCATGCTGCACGAGACTCGCAAGGAGCTGGACAACTCCCGCGTCTATGCCAACCAGATGCACCTCCACATGTCGCAGCAGACCGAGACCATCAAGATGCTTGCCAAGGATCGCAAGTCACTCCGCCAGCAGCGTGCCAAGAAGGACTACACCATTGCTCGCCTCCGCGCGAAGATAGCATCCTTGGAGGAAACCGTCAAGGCACAGGAGACCCAACTGAAGGACCTAGAAGGAGAAGGTGAAGACATTCAGGGAGGAACAGCCTACCTGAGTGATGATGATGACTTCGAGGAAGATGATGACCTGGACTTCCACACTGATGTGGAAGGCTATGAGTTCATGGAAGCCGGAGAAGACGACTTCATCCCGATAGATGTTGATGATGAGGAGTAGTATCACTAGAGCACTTGCGTAGGTGTGAGTTTGTATCCAATCCCTTGTATCGTAGAATGAAAAAATGGTTCTTAAAACCATTGATGTGTTAGTATGTAATGTGTGTTGTTTGAACTTAATGAAAGTGTTGTTTGATTTCAACATGACAAGTACTCAAGTTTTAAACTTTACACAAACAAGCCATAGAAAATTCCCTCTTATCTCATGATCTATCTCAATGTTCACATGGCCCCTCCAACTCGCAGCACCAACCAAGATGCAATGCTGCAGATTCTGCAAATGATGGTAGCAGATAGAGAGGCCGAAAGAGCTGAACGGCAAGCCAACCTTGCCGTACTGCAGCAGATAGCCCATAACAACCAAGGCCATGGAAATAATGATCATCTTGGATCTAAGATGAAGAACTTCCAGAACACAAATCCTCCCATGTTTAGTAAGACTGAAGAGCCCCTAGATGCAAATGATTGGCTCCAAACCATGGAGAACAACCTGGAAGTTGCAGGAGTTGAAGTCGGGAAAACGTTTGCCACCCACTATCCTGTCAGACCGCTGCAGGTGGACTAGTGCCCGTGCAATGAATGCAGGACAGATGATGACTTGGGAGGACTAGTACCATGTGCCCCCGGGTCTGATTAAGAAGATGAGGGATGAGTTCAGAGAACTCAAGCAAGGAAGAATGTATGTGGTGGAATACCGTGACAGATTCCTTACTCTGTCTAGGTACGCCCCGGACGAGACCGACACCAACGAGAAGAAGAAAGAAAGATTTCTGATGGACTGCATGATGAGATGCAGACTGTGCTACTGAACATTTCGTTCGCTGACTTGGAAGCCTTAGTGGACTCTGCCATCCAGATGGAAGGAAAGCTCCACCAAGCCAATGAGAACCGCAAGAGCAGAATGATGAACCAGAGTGGGCCTAGCAATACCTCAAGGTATCGCCCCAACTCAAGTGGAGGATTTGCCCCAAGACACAACAAGCCACCTGCTCAGACGTACCGAGTTTCCCCAATCGGAGTGGAGGACACCCAAGGCCAGGAGGCCACAACAACAACAACCATGCCAACAACAACCACTTCAACCGTGCCCCGATGAGAGCCCCCGGCAACCACAACAACACCAACACTGCTCCAAGGACTGGGAGCAATGTTGTTCCCATTACCCCAAAGGACAAGTCAACTGTGACTTGTTATGAATGTGGAGTTACGGGTCACTACTCCAATGAGTGCCCCAAGAAGCTAGCCAAGACTGCCCCCAATACCGCTGCACCTACCCAGCAGCAACACCATGTCTCAACCGGAAGAAAGTTTGCCCCAGGCAACCCGAACAACCGCAGCGGCCGCCTCTTTCACATGAATGCCGAAGAAGCCCAGGAAGCGCCAGATGTCGTGCTGGGTATGTTTTCTGTTAACTCAGTACCTGCAAGAGTTTTGTTTGATTCTGGAGCATCGCACTCGTTTGTTACTGAAGATTTTGCATGCACTAGTAAGATTCAACCAATCAGTTTGAAGCATGTTATGATAGTTCAAATACCTGGTTCAACTACAAAAGCTAGAAAAAATTGCAAAGAAGTGCCTATCAGAATACATGAAATAGATTTTTATGCAAATTTGATTGTTCTGGGAACAAAAGGTTTGGAAGTAGTACTGGGTATGGATTGGATGTCAAAACATCATGGATTGATTGACTGTGCCAAGAAGGCCATCACCATGACTAGTAGCACCGGTGTGTTAGTAGAACACGTGTCTGAAAGGCTGCCCAGACAATTCACCTGCAACAAAAGCTTAGCCAAGCCAACTTTGGATCAAACCAGGGTTGTCTGTAGATACCCCGATGTGTTTCCTGATGATTTACCCGGTATGCCCCCAGATCAGGATATCGAGTTTATCATCTATTATCTATTATATACTAAAAGCAAAATAAGAGTGTTTTTCGAGGCACCAGGTTAATCCACATATGCTAAAATAATACAAGCCGATGATTTTAATCTTAACGTGTGAGATTAAAAGATAAGAAGTATTACGTACAACAATATATGTGTACAAAAGTAAATTGATGGCACGCTAAAAACCATATGGGTCCACATGTGTTTCGTTAAAATAAAGAGCATATCTCAAAGAAAAAGGAATAAGAGGCAGTCTCCATGAAAAAATAATTACGTACCCGATCAATTTACACTTTTAATGGTTATGACCATCCTGTACATGTAGGAAAATAAAAAGACTCGCGTTGAAGATAGGAAGTGATTTGCTTCCATAACAAACAGAAAATAAGAGATTTGCTTCTACACGTGTACTTAATATAACAGTCCTATAATTATACGGTAGCCAACGATTAGAAAATCAGATTTGTTTCCCCAAATGAAGTAGACCTGTACGAAGAAAAATTATATGGGGCTGGGCCTCACGGTCTCTCGCATGAGGCCCCTTTTTAGATTTTGACACATCAAACCGCAAAAAAAAGATTTTGACACATCAGCTCGTAACATCAATCTTAAAGCTCCATGATCATTTTGTACGACAAACGGATCTGTACAGGAGTATTATGGTGTCTTTGTGATCGTATTATTCCAGTCCGAGCAACAGAAACATCAGCCGCTGCCTAGCTGCTCTGACTAATGGAGACGGACGCTACGACGACGTCAATCATTCTAGAGGTATTGGACAGCGGAGGTAGACAAGGGGCTACGGCCTACGGCAATGTTGCTTACTAGATAGCGGAGGTCGGCGTTGTGAGCATGGAGATATCGCCCACGACTATCTCATCACCAACGGATGTGCGGCATGGAGGTTACGGAAACATCGGCGTACTGGACCGAGGAGGTCGGCATCAGCGCCGTGATCATGGGGATGTCTGGCAAGCAGATCAAGGACCTGAGGTTGCCGCCAGGGCCGGGATCATGGCTATGTCCCCTGCTTATCACCGGCACAACGAACGGCACTAGCAAGACTGCGACGGAGATCGACCGACGGCAAGTTCGATTTGGCGTTGATACATATCAAGTCCACATGTATGGTACGGGAGTATACCAATAATTCGTACCAAGTGATTTGGAGCCGGCCGATGCTGCTTTGAGATTTGTGTTGGAGGTGATGTGTTGAAATCCAGAGAGGGGCCCTAGGGAACAGATCGTGCCGCCCAGTCCCACATAATTATTCTCCGACATGTTCATATCAATGCAAGCACATGGTAGACTACATAGCTGGAACAGGACCCATAGCTCAGAGACCCTATAGTATGAACCCGACAGAGCTAGTGGAACTGAAGAAGCAACTGGATGACATGCTAAGCAAAGGTTTGATTCAACCAAGTGCCTCGCCCTGGAGATCACCAGTTTTGTTTGTGGATAAGAAGGATGGTGCCACTCGTTTATGTACGGATTAACGTAACTGAACGATGTCACCATCAAGAACAAATACCCCCTGCCAAAGATAGAAGACCTGTTTGACCAACTGACCGGTGCCAGAGTGTTCTCTAAGATTGATCTTAGGACTGGTTATCATCAGCTAAAGATTCGTGCAACGGATATCCCCAAGACTGCCTTCACCACCAGATATGGATTGTATGAGTACAATGTCATGTCATTTGGATTAACCAATGCCCCCGCTTATTTCATGAATCTCATGAATAAGATCTTTATGAACTTTTTGGATAAGTTTGTCGTTATCTTTATTGACGACATTCTAATCTACTCCCAGTGAGAAGAAGAACATGAGAAACATTTGGAAATTATCCTGGAAACCCTTAGGGAGCATCAGTTGTATGCCAAGTTCAGCAAATGTGAGTTTTGGTTGAAGTAAGTAGGATTCCTGGGACATATTTTGTCTGTAGGAGGAATTGATGTCGATCCCGCAAAGATCAAGACCGTTGAGGAATGGAAAGCCCCAACCACTCAGACTGAAGTCCGTGCATTTCTTGGATTAGCGGGATATTACCGCAGGTTTGTTGAAGGATTTTCAAGCATAGCCAGACCCATGACTCAGCTGTTGAAGAAAGACAAGAAGTTTGAATGGACTGAGAAATGTGAAGAGAGTTTTAAGGAGCTCAAGAACAGATTAACCTTAGCCCCAATACTGATCATGCCTGACATCACCAAGCCATTTGACGTCTATTGTGACGCATCCAAGATTGGTCTGGGATGTGTGCTGATGCAAGAAGACAAAGTGATATCATATCTATCTAGGCAACTGAAGCAACATGAGCAGAATTACCCAACCCATGACTTAGAGCTAGCAGCAGTAGTTTTAACCTTGAAGGTATGTGATGCGCGTAGATGTACACGTCCGTTGGGAACCCCAAGAGGAAGGTATGATGCGCACAGCGGCAAGTTTTCCCTCAGAAAGAAACCAAGGTTATCGAACCAGAGAGGAGCTGAAGCACGTGAAGGTTGTTGGTGGAGGAATGTAGTGCGGCGCAACACCAGAGAAACCGGCGCCAACGTGGAACCTGCACAACACAATCAAAGTACTTTGCCCCAACGTAACAGTGAGGTTGTCAATCTCACCGGCTTGCTGAAAACAAAGGATTAAGCGTATCGAGTGGAATATGGTGTTTGTTTGCAAAGAACAATAAAACAGAGTATTCAGATGTAAAAGAATGGACCGGGGTCCACAGTTCACTAGTGGTGTCTCTCCAATAAGATAACTAACATGTTGGGTGAACAAATTACAGGTGAGCAATTGACAAATAAAGATTCAATACATATCAACGATGATTACTATGTGGTTTAATCAGGGCATTACGACAAAGTACATAGACCGCTATCCAGCATGCATCTATGCCTAAATAATCCACCTTCAGGTTATCATCCGAACCCCTTCCAGTATTAAGTTGTAAACAACAGATAATTGCATTAAGTATGGCGCGTAATGTAATCAACACAAATATCCTTAGACAAAGCATCAATGTTTTATCCCTAGTAGCAACAGCACATCCACAACCTTAGAACTTTCTGTCACGTCCCAGATTTAATGGAGGCATGAACCCACTATCGAGCATAATTACTCCCTCTTGGAGTTACAAGTATCAACTTGGCCAGAGCCTCTACTAGCAACAGAGAGCATGCAAGAACATAAACAACACATATATGATAGATTGATAATCAACTTAACATAATATTCTATATTCATCGGATCTCGCCAAACACAACATGTAGCATTACAAATAGATGATCTTGATCATGTTAGGCAGCTCACAAGATCTATAACAATGAAAGCACAAGCGGAGAAGACAACCATCTAGCTACCGCTATGGACCCATAGTCCAAGGATGAACTGCTCACGCATCAATCCGGAGGCGGCATGATGATGTAGAGCCCTCCCGTGATGATTCCCCTCCCGCAGGTGCCGGAGGCGATCTCCGAATCCCGAGATGGGACTTGGCGGCGGCCTCAAGAATGTTTTCCGTATCGTGGCTCCAGACACAGGGTTTTGCACCGAGGCTTTAAGTAGGCTAAGGGTAGGTCGAGGCGACGCGAGGCGCCGACACAACAGGCCGCGCGCGCCCAGGCCCAGCCGCGCCGCCCTGTGTCCGGCCGCCCGTGGCCCCACCTCGTCTCCCTTTCGGTTCTTCAAGCTTCTGCAAAAATAAGACCCGGGCGTTGATTTTGTCCAATTCCGAGAATATTTACTTACTAGGATTTCTGAAACCAAAAAAGCAGAAAACAGAATCGGCACTTCGGCATCTTGTTAATAGGTTAGTGCCGGAAAATGTAAAATAACGTTGTAAAGTATGTGTAAAACACTCAAGTATTGTAATAAAAGTAGCATGGAACATAAGAAATTGTAGATACGTTTGCGACGTATCAAGCATCCCTGTTTAGTTCCTACTCGCCCTCGTAGGTAAACGATAACACAAATAATTTCTGAAGTGACATGCTACCAACATAATCTTGATCAACATTATTGTAAAGCATATGAGATGAATGGAGTGATCTGAACAAAAGATTGCTAACAAAGATAATGACTAAGCAAATGAATCATATAGCAAAACTTTTCATGAATAATACTTTCAAGACAAGTATCAATAAGACTTGCATAAGAGATAACTCATAAGCAATAAATTCATAGTAGAATGCATTGAAGCAACACAAAGGATGATTAAGTTTCAGCAATTGCTTTCAACTTGTAACATGTATATCTCATGGATATTTGTCATCATAGAGTAATATAACAAAAAGTAAACATGTAGGAATCAATGCACACAGTTAACACAAGTGTTTGCTTCTAAGATAGAAAGAAGTGGTAAACTGACTCAACATAAAGTAAAAGATTGGCCCTTCGCAGAGGGAAGCATTGATTACTATTTTTGTGCTAGAGCTTTTGTTTTGAAAACATAGAAACAATTTTGTCAACGGTAGTAATAATTCATATGTGCTATGCATAATACTTCCTACAAGTTGCATGCCTCATGCATAGAGTACCAATAGTGCTCGCACCTTGTCCTACTATCTCGGAAACACGGATTCTCATCGCATAACATATGCTTCAACCAAGTGTCACAAAGGGGTACCTCTATGCCGCCCGTACAAGTGTCTAAGGAGAAAGCACGCATTGGATTTCTCGCTGATTATTCTCAACTTAGACATCCATACCGGGACAACATAGACAACAGATGATGGACTCCTCTTTTCATGCTTAAGCATTCAACAATAGTTAATATTCTCATAAGAGATTGAGGTTGTATGTCCAAACTGAAACTTCCACCATGATACATGGCTTTAGTTAGCCCCAATGTTCTTCTCTAACATATGCATACTCAAACCATTTGATCATGAAGTCCACTACTTCAGACAAGACGAACATGCATAGCATCTCACATGATATCCAACAAAGATAAAGTTGATGGCGTCCCCAAAAACATGGTTACCGCTCAACAAGCAACTTATAAGAATTAAGACACATAACTACATATTCATTACCACAATAGTTTTTAAGCTATTTGTCCCATGAGCTATATATTGTAAAGGTAGAGGAATGAAATTTAAAGGTAGCACTCAAGTAATTTACTTTGGAATGGCAGAAAAATACCACATAGTAGGTAGATATGGTGGACACAAATGGCATGGATTTTGGCTCAAGGTGTTTGGATGCACGAGAAGCATTTCCTCTCAGTACAAGGTTTGGCTAGCAAGGTTGTTTGAAGCAAACACAAGTATGAACAGGTACAGCAAAACTCACATAAGAACATATTGCAAACATTACAAGGCTCTACACCGTCTTCCTTGTTGTTCAAACACTTTACCCGAAAATATCTAGACTTAGAGAGATCAATCATGCAAACCAAATTAAACAAGCTCTACAGTAGTTCTTCATTAATGGATTAAACTACATGATGCAAGAGCTTAAACATGATCTATGAGAGCTCAAACAATTGCCAAATTTCCTAACCATATGCAGCATTTTCCAATTCCAACCAAATAGCAATCTAACGAAGCAATAAGCTTTCGCCATGAACATTAAAGCACAATTAAGAACACAAGTGTTCCATAAGAAAAGCGGAGTTAATATCTCCAATATAAGAATGTCGAGATCCAACTTTATTCAAAACAAAACAAAAACAAAAACAAACCGACGCTCCAAGTAAAGAACATAAGAATGTGACGGAATAAAAATAGAGTTTCACTAGAAGTGACCTGATAATGTTGTCGATGAAGAAGGATGCCTTGGGCATCCCCAAGCTTAGATGCTTGAGTCTTCTTAAAATATGCAGGGATGAACCACCGGGGCATACCCAAGCTTAGACCCTTCACTCTTCTTGATCATAGTATATCATCCTCTTCTCTTGACCCTTGAAAACTTCCTTCACACAAACTTCAAGAAAACTCATGAGAGGGTTAGTGCATAACCACAAATTCATATATTCAGAGGTGACACAATCATTCTTAACACTTCTGGACATTGCACATAGCTTCTGAAAGTTAATGGAACAAAGAAACTCATTCAACATAGCAAAAGCAATGCGAAATAAAAGATAGAATCTGTCAAAAACAGAACAGTCCGTAAAGATGCATCTGGACTGGGCACTTAACTTGCTCAAATGGAAAAACTCAAAACTAATGAAAGTTGCGTACATATCTGAGGATCACGCTCGTAATTTTTCAGATTTTTTTAAATTTTTTACAGAGACTTATGCCAGAATTCGTGACAGACATCAATGCTATTTCTGCGCAGCGATCCCAAATATAACATCAACTTTAACATAGAAACTTTACTTGGCACAAAAACATGATAAGGAGAGGTTGCTACAGTAGTAAACAACTTCCAAGACTCAATAAAACAAAAATTGCTGTAGTAAAATAAACACATGGGTTATCTCCCAAGAAGTGCTTTTAACGCCTTTCAGCTAGGCGCAAAGTGCAAATCAAGTAACATCAAGAGAAAGCATCAACATCATAGCTTGTTCTAATAATAGAATCAAAAGGCAACTTCATTCTCTTTCTAGGGAAGTGTTCCATACCTTTCTTGAGAGGAAATTGATATTTAATATTACCTTCCTCATATCAATAACACCAACAGTTCAAGAAAAGGTCTTCCCAACACACAAGGACAAAATGCATTGCATTCGATATCCAAGACAACAAAATCAATGGGACAAGGTTATTGTTAACCGTAATGCGCACATTATCAATCCTCCCCAAAGGTTTCTTTTTAACATTATCGGCAAGATTAACATCCAAATAACAATTCTTCAATGGTGGCAAGTCAAGCATATCATAAATATTTTTAGGCATAACAGAAATACTTGCACCAAGATCACATAAAGCATTACACTCAAAGTCATTGAATTTCATTTTAATGATGGGCTCCCAACCATCTTCTAACTTCCTAGGAATAGAAGCTTCAAGTTTTAATTTCTCTTCCCTAGCTTTAATGAGAGCATTTGTAATGTGTTTTGTAAAGGCTAAATTTATAGCACTAGCATTGGGACTTCTAGCAAGTTTTTGTAAGAACTTTATCACTTCAGTAATATGACAATCATAAAAATCTAAACCATTATGTTCTACAGCAATGGAATCATTGTCACCAATATTTTGAAAAATTTCAGCAGTTTTATCACAAACAGCAGTTTCAGCAGTTTCAGGCAATTTTGTGAGCTTTGCACTAGGAGTAGAAACATTGCCAACACCAATTATTTTACCATTAATAGTAGGAGGTGCAGCAACATGTGAAGAATCAACATTACTAGTGGTGGTAATAGTCCATACTTTAGCTACATTATTATCTTTAGCAAGTTTTTCTTTTCTTCTCTATCCCACCTAGCATGCAATTCAGCCAACAATCTAATATTATCATTAATTCGAACTTGGATGGCATTTGTTTTAGCAAACCTAGCATCTTTAACTTCCTCATGCATAACTTTCAATTTTAAAAGATCAACATCAAGAGCAAGACTATCAACCTTAGAAGCAAGAATATCAATTTTATCAAGCTTTTCTTCAACAGTTTTATTGAAAGCAGTTTGTGTACTAATAAATTCTTTAAGCATCACTTCAAGACCAGAGGATACACTCTTATTATTGTAAGAATTACCATAAGAATTACCATAACCATTACTATTAGAAATATATGGCCTAAAGTTGTTGTTACCATAATTATTCCTATAAGCATTGTTGTTGAAATTATTACTTTTAATGAAATTCACATCAACATTTTCTTCTTGAGCAACCAATGAAGCTAAAGGAACATTATTAGGATCAATATGAGATCTACCATTTGCAAGCATAGACATAATAGCATCAATCTTATCACCCAAAGAAGAGGTTTCTTCAACAGAATTTACCTTCTTACCTTGAGGAGTTCTTTCAGTGTGCCATTCAGAGTAATTGATCATCATATCATCAAGTAATTTAGTTGCGGCGCCCAGAGTGATGGGCATAAAGTACCTCCAGCATTGAATCCAATAGGTTCCTTGAGGAAAAATTCAATCCTCATAAAAGGTTTGGATGATCATCCAAGTAGTCACCCATGGGTTGGGCAATTCTTTACCAAAGATTTCATTCTCCCATGCTTGAGCAACATGTTCATTATCAAATTGTTTAAAGTTCATAATGCTACTTCTCAAAGATATAATCTTAGCAGGAGGATAATATTTACTAATAAAAGCATCTTTACATTTAGTCCATGAATCAATACTATTCTTAGGCAAAGAAAGCAACCAATCTTTAGCTCTTCCTCTTAGTGAGAAAGGAAACAATTTCAGTTTTATAATATCACCATGTATATCCTTATACTTTTGCATTTCACAAAGTTCAACAAAATTATTAAGATGGGCAGCAGCATCATCAGTACTAACACCAGAAAATTGCTCTCTCATAACAAGATTCAGTAAAGCAGGTTTAATTTCATAGAATTCTGCTGTAGTAGCAGGTGGAGCAATAGGAGTACATATAAAATCATTATTATTTGTGCTAGTGAAGTCACACAACTTAGTATTTTCAGGAGTACCCATTATAACAGTAATAAAGTAAACTAGGCAAATAAAGTAAAGACAAGTAACTAATTTTTTGTGTGTTTTTGATATAGAGAACAAGACAATAAATAAAGTAAAACTAGCAACTAATTTATTTGTGTTTTGTTTAAGTGCAGCAAACAAAGTAGTAAATAAAATAAAGCAAGACAAAAACAAAGTAAAGAGATTGGAAGTGGAGACTCCCCTTGCAGCGTGTCATGATCTCCCCGGCAACGACGCCGAAAAGTGCTTGATGCGCGTAGATGTACACGTCCGTTGGGAACCCCAAGAGGAAGGTATGATGCGCATAGCAAGTTTTCCCATAAAGAAACCAAGGTTATCGAACCAGTAGGAGCCAAGAAGCACGTGAAGGTTGTTGGTGGAGGAATGTAGTGCGGCGCAACACCAGTGAAACCGGCGCCAACGTGGAACCCGCACAACACAATCAAAGTACTTTGCCCCAACGTAACAGTGAGGTTGTCAATCTCACCGGCTTGCTGAAAACAAAGGATTAAGTGTATCGAGTGGAAGATGGTGTTTTTTTGCAAAGAACAAAAGAGAACAGAGAATGTATTCAGATGTAAAAGAATGGACCGGGTCCACAAATCACTAGTGGTGTCTCTCCAATAAGATAACTAACATGCTGGGTGAACAAATTACAGGCAAGCAATTGACAAATAAAGATTCAATACATATCAACGATGATTACTATGTGATTTAATCGGGCATTACGACAAAGTACATAGACCGCCATCCAGCATGCATCTATGCCTAAATAATCCACCTTCAGGTTATCATCCGAACCCCTTCTAGTATTAAGTTGTAAACAACATATAATTGCATTAAGTATGACGCGTAATGTAATCAACACAAATATCCTTAGACAAAGCATCAATGTTTTATCCCTAGTAGCAACAAGACATCCACAACCTTAGAACCTACTGTCACGTCCCACATTTAATGGAGGCATGAACCCACTATCGAGCATAATTACTCCTCTTGGAGTTACAAGTATCAACTTGGCCAGAGCCTCTACTAGCAACGGAGAGCATGCAAGAACATAAACAACACATATATGATAGATTGATAATCAACTTAACATAATATTCTATATTCATCTGGATCTCGCCAAACACAACATGTAGCATTACAAATAGATGATCTTGATCATGTTAGGCAGCTCACAAGATCTATAACAATGAAAGCACAAGCGGAGAAGACAACCATCTAGCTACGCTATGGACCCATAGTCCAAGGATGAACTACTCACGCATCAATCCTGAGGCGGCATGATGATGTAGAGCCCTCCTGTGATGATTCCCCTCTCCGCAGGTGCCGAGGCGATCTCCGAATCCCCGAGATGGGATTGGCGGGCCTCTCGCAATGTTTTCCGTATCGTGGCTCTCGCACATGGGGTTTCGCGACGGAGGCTTTAAGTAGGCGGAAGGGTAGGTCAGAGGGCGACGCGAGGCGCCGACACAACAGGGCCGCGCGGCCCAGCCCAGGCCGCGCCGCCCTGGTGTCTGGCTGCCTCGTGGCCCCACCTCGTCTCCCTTTGCCTTCAAGCTTCGCAAAAATAAGACCCCGGGCGTTGATTTCGTCCAATTCCGAGAATATTTCCTTACTAGGATTTCTGAAACCAAAACAGCAGTAAAAACAAAGAACTGCACTTCGCATCTAGTTAATAGGTTAGTGCCGGAAAATGTAAAATAACGCTGTAAAGTATGTGTAAAACACTCAAGTATTGTAATAAAAGTAGCGTGGAACATAAGAAATTATATATACGTTTGCGACGTATCAGTATGGCGTCATTACCTCATGGGTAATCGATGTGAGATCTATTCGGATCATAAGAGCCTGAAGTACATTTTCACCCAGAAGAAGATGAATATGAGGCAGAGAACATGGATAGAGTTAATTAAGGATTATGACCTAGAAATTCACTACCACCCCGGCAAGGCCAATGTGGTAGCGGATGCTTTGAGTAAACAGTCGTGTCAACTAAACTCCATGACCGCAGAAGAGCAACCTAGTTTGCATCAGGAATTTGAGCAGTAGACTGGAGCTAGTTAGTGAAGGATTCCTAGCAAGCATTGACCTTCGGCCTACCTTGATTAGTCAGATTAAGGAAGCACAGAAAGGAAATGCTAGTATTGATGGAATCAAGAGCCAAATAGCTGCAGGAAAGGCACCAGGATTTACCGAAGATGAAGAAGGAGTACTTTGGTACAACAGACGCCTCTGTGTACCAGCAGATTCGGAGTTGAAACAAGTCATTTTGAAGGAAGCCCATGATACCCTTTATTCCATTCATCCCGGTGGAACCAAGATGTACCAAGATTTGAAGGAACAATTTTGGTGGCATAGAATGAAGAGAGAGATTGGAAGTTACATAGCCAAGTGTGATATCTGTCAGAGAGTCAAAGCAGAATATCAGCGACCCGCAGGATTACTACAGCCATTACAGATCCGTGAATGGAAATGGGATTCTGTAGGAATGGACTTCATAACTGGATTGCCCAAGTCAAGTAGAGGAAATGATTCTATTTGGGTAGTGGTCGAGAGATTATCAAAGGTAGCCCATTTCATACCGGTCAAGACCACCTACCAAGGCCCGAAGCTAGCTGAGTTGTACATCGCAAGAATAGTGAGCCTGCATGGAACACCAAAGTCAATTGTGTCAGATAGAGGATCCCAATTTACCTCGAGATTTTGGCAAAAGGTACACGAAGGACTAGGAACCCGGCTGAATTTCAGTACAGCTTATCACCCTCAGACTAATGGACAGACATAAAGAGTCAACCAGATATTAGAAATATGTTGAGAGCCTGTGTGCTAGAATATGGACCTAAATGGGAAGACTGTCTGCCGTACGCAGAATTTTCATACAACAACAGTTATCAAGCCAGTTTGCAAATGGCCCCCTTTAAAGCATTATACGGAAGGAAGTGTCGTACCCCTCTGAACTGGTCAGAAGTCGGAGATAGTCAAATCTTTGGACCAGATATTCTCCGAGAAGCTGAAGAGAAGGTTCACAAGATCCGCGAATACCTCAAGACTGCCCAATCTAGACAGAAGAGTTATGCTGACAAGAGACGCCGAGAAATGACCTTCAATATTGGAGACTTTGTGTATCTAAAAGTATCACCCCTCAAAGGAATGCAGAGATTCCAACTTAGAGGAAAGCTTGCACCTAGATATGTTGGACCCTTCCAAGTTTTGAGTCGCCGAGGAGAAGTATCATATCAGCTGGAACTGCCGGAGGAAATGTCAGCGGTGCATGATGTGTTTCACATCTCGTTACTTCGGAAATGTTTGGAAGTCCCGAGAAGACCGAGGTTTTCAAAAACATCGATCACAGATCTGTGGATATCAACAAGGACTTGACCTATCGTGAAGTACCTATTCGTATCCTGGAGGAAGCATTCAGAACCACCCGCACCAGGAGTATCAAGTTTCTGAAGATTCGATTGAGTAACCATACCGAAGAAGAAGCCACTTGGGAGCGAGAAGATTATATGGGGACTGAATTTCCAGATCTCTTTAGTTCCTAGTTTTCATTAGATCTCGGGACTAGATCTTTTGTAAGGGGGGAAGGTTTGTAACATCCCAAAATTTTCAAATCAATAAAGAGAACCAATTTCCATTATTCAAAATTATGAGCCAACAAAAACTTAAATTGCATTATATGGTGTGCATAGTGTTCATGCATTAATGTTGTAATCTTGCCATGATATTTGTTTGAAGTGTTTATCAATGTTTCTAAAACCCTAATCCATGTTTATTTGGATCAAAGAGAAACAAAACAAAAGAAAATTAAAATTAAAATATCATCACATATGAGCCGCCTATGGCGCATTTGCAAATCTTAACCTAGGCCATGCTTACCTTGTGTAAATGGTTTGGAAAAATTACTAAACTCAAAATACTAACATTTGAATCAAGGAAATGCAGAACAAATCAAAAGAAAAAATCAAAACCAAGTCACATGTGATAATGGTCATTTCTGACTTTTATAGCATGATGCCTACTTTGAGCCCCTGTATTAAAAAAATTCTAAACTAAAATTTCTCAACTCTGTGCACCTCATCCAAGACCTCATCAAGGTGATCACAATGGTGAAGACCAACCTTGCAAAATCATTCTCAAACTCTTATAATGAGCATGCAAAGTTGCAAAATCAAAACAGAATTAAGATCACACCAAATTTGGATTTCACCAAATCACTTTCACTTTGCAAACCAATACTACCAAGAGGTGCCAAATATTATTTGAATCACACCCAAGAATTTTTTTGGCGAAATTCAAATTTAAACTTCATGCGGCCATTGTGTCGAGCACCTGGTGTGCATAATTCTGTTATGAACAAACCCTCTTATAACCAGTGGGTTTTAGACTAAACCATCACTCCATATGTCATCATTATCTTCTCCTTGAACCCCTTGGACAATGCCAAGCACTTGTACCCCTGTACCTTGATGATTTGGACCAAGACATGGCCATGCCGAGGTGATCATGCCACTCAACATGCCATCATCCTCTCCTCTCCCATCTAGCCTACCTCAGCATGTCCTGGAGACTCTTCTCACTCTCTGTAACATCCCTAGTTTTCAAAATACAAAACCTGCATTCATTCATAGCATCCTTGCATTTGTTCATTTACACATAATATGATAAGCACAAAAATTGGCACAACCATAGCTACATCTTCATTTTGCAAAGAACCTTATTTTCTTACCATGCTCAAGTGAGTCGAAACATTGTTCTCTGTTGGTTAAATCAAAGCCCTAATTTTTACAAAATTTTAGAAATTGGTTTGACCCTATTTGGGTTCCAAAATCAAAAGTTGTGAAGAAAACAGTAAAAACAAAAAGGAAAAACGAAAAGAATAAAAAAAAGGAGAAAACGGTTCGGACTGGCCGAATTGGGCCAGCCCGACCGCACCGGCCCACTTCGGCGGGAGAAGCGGCCCGCCTGCGCGCCAAAACCGCCCCTTTTTTTTCAGTTTCGCTCACCGACACGTGGGGCCCGCCCGTCAGCGGGGCCCGCTCGTCAGCGCCTTCTTCTTCCCCGTGTCCAGGCCGGACTCTACCTCCACC
Source organism: Lolium multiflorum (assembly GCA_030979885.1). Lineage (NCBI taxonomy): Eukaryota > Viridiplantae > Streptophyta > Magnoliopsida > Poales > Poaceae > Lolium > Lolium multiflorum. The sequence continues at coordinate 153,140,851 of CM061747.1, forward strand.
GTTGCTTGCCTAGGTCGACTCGGAGCGCATCCCCACCGTCCGAAGCCGCCTCGACGTCCGCGCCCTGCCCTATATAAAGCCCAGACCCCCGCCGCCTTTTTCCCCCACGTACACCCGCCGCCGCGCCGCCAGATCACGGCGATTGCTCGCCGTAGCGCTGCAGCCGCCGCCGCCTTCAGCCGAGCGCCGCCGCCGCTCTAAGCCGCCAAACACCGCGCCGCCACCGCCAAGCTGCTCGCCGCGCCGAGCCGCACCTCGTAGCCACCACCGCCGCCGCCGGAGACCGCCCCAGTCGCCGCCCCCCCTGACCATCTGAGCCGCTCCGCCGCCCGTTCCGCCGGCCAGGCAGAGGTGAGCTCCTCCCCTTTTCTTTTTTTTATTTTCTTTTTCTTTTTGCTTTTAGATCTGTGCCATAGGCTTAGATCCAACGCGCCACGGCGGTGATCCGGCCTAACCGGTACCGGCCAATCAGGTAGCGCCGCGTGGCGAACCAGTCAGCGCTGGTCGGTTTAGTCAAACACGGCTTAAATTCGAATTTTGAATCTCAGATTTGTAGCAGATCTTGTAAATTCAATATAAAATCAACCGCTGGGCCAAATTTTGCAAATTAAATATCGTTGGAAAGCTTGCAGTATGTAGAATACAACTATGCAGTAATATGGTATGGGTACTGTGATAGATTTTGTGTTAAAATTCAAATAGGGAATCTGACTATTGTACACTATAAAATTTATATAAAATAATCTACCGGGCCAAATTTTATAAATTTGTACTTTCTGGAATCCTCAGAATATGTACTACAGTATGGTATAGGAGTTGTACAACTTTGATACGTGCACAAACTTGCTTTAATAAAATCTATTCAAATCAGTAATTCAGTCATAATTCAAATTCTATAAATGATTTTCGAGTAATTCCAATTGCTGTGCCTTTGTATTACTGTAACCTATCCAGGGAGGTCAAATTCATATTTTTACAACACATAATGCTTACAGTGGATATTTAATAAGGTTGTATGTGTTAAGTAGATACTCAATTAATGGTTTTCTAAATCAAATTAAATGTCCAGAATAATTTATTGACCATGCACATATCAGAGAATAATGCAACACTCACACACTACCTCTATTGTGAAGTTAAATTGTTGCATAGCATGCATGCATACATGTATATGTTTGTCATATCGAATGTTTGTTTATTTTGTTGTGCTTGTTTGCTTAGATTGTGGAGGAGATCAAGGTGGTGCTTGTGATTGTTGTGATTGTACGGGTTGCTTTGATCAAGGCAAGTGACGCTCAACTCCTATTTATTTCTATTAAGCATTAGTGTTTTCAAACTAGTATGCATGGTAGGGTTTTGATTTCAAAAATTATGCTATGTCTATCAAGTCCTAGTAGTGTGTAGCCACCATGAGCCCTTGCTAGATTTTAGTTTGCCTAGCAATAACAAAGTGCCACTGCTGTTTTGATCAACTTGGATTGAGAGTATTGAGAATTAAAAATTAACGACTTTAATGAATCACCTGGGTGGATTGATTGTGTGGTGGGCGGCTGCTCAGGACTCCGACCCTGGCGAGACCAGTGGCAGGTGGGTACCTGAGAGCGCGCAGTGAATAGTGGTTGCCCTAGACTGCACCTCTGGTTTTCACCAGGGGATCGTGCGGGGGTTTATTATCTGTAATGGTTTTAAGCCTGTGAGTTTCACTTGTGGATGGCCACCCAGGATTAAAGAGATTACTATGTCGTCCATGTTTTAGTTAGCTTCCAGTGCAGCCTTATGGTATTATGGGCTCTGCCGGGATTAAGTAAGTTGTGAGGTCCAACTTGTTTGATAGACAGGAAGATGTGGATTGCAACCAAACGGGTACGAGTCTATGCTAGTATGGTTGAAACCTCCTTCTGAAAGATCTTGTCTCATTTCTTCTCTTGGGAAGGGTGGGTCGTAAGGTGAAAGTGCACAACCTCTCGAGAGTTAAACCTAAGATCTTAGCCGTGTCCCCGGTTATGGACAATTTGAGCTTTCTAGGCAGGGAATGTACGGAAGAATCTCATCATTGTTTTCTGAATGAGTTAAAATTTGAGTAGCAACTGTCGGATAGTACATGGGAGATGTAACCATGATACTGTTTATGACAATTACGGGTTTTGCAAAATGTTTTGTTTTAAATAAAATGTAGGATAAAATTGGCTTTGTGCAAATTTGCCTAAACTCCACTTGCCAAATATCATGTAGATAGTCATGCCCAAAACTACCACCATATAAGTGTCATTTGCCAGTACATCATTGTACTGACCTCCATTCGTGGGGCTGCATATTCAAACGTGCAGGTTCGTCTGAAGAGGATTACTAGGTAGGATCTCGAGTCTACATTCCAACATGTCTGCCTGTGGCGCATGAAGATGATGGAGGCTCATTGAAGTTTATTTCCGTTGTGTTTGCTTGAACATTTATATTTGAGCTAGTCCAAGAGACTATGCAAGTTGTAAGACTTTATTTTATTTCCTGTGGATCTACGTTGTAGTAAATTTGATACTATTGCTATGATTACTTCATTTGAAATGTGTGTGCTATCAGTGATCCCGGGAATAGCACTATACACAGGTATCTTGCCTTTATTTAAAAGGTAGGGTGTTACAAAATGGTATCAGAGCATAGTGTTGCCTGTAGGATCGAGACCCTAGGATTTGGAAAACCAAAAAAAAAAAACTGGTTTAAAATGATAATTATAAAAATTTAATTCTGCACTTATCTATTCTTTTGGGTTTCCTTTCTAATCTTGTCTTCTCCTATAAAATTGTAGATGGCCGACTACGACGAGACGTTTGTTGCTGGAGACGAATCTTTCTACCTCAGCGGCATATTGTCTGATATGTCATCACTAGTTGGGATAGCACCTCCGGTCATCCAGGGAAGGCAGCTGTACAATGAGCATGACGTAGAGGCTTGGTCGATCAAGACCTTTATTCCGGGAAGTGATGATGACCTTGATGATCCGGGCATGACATATACTGACGTCTACCCTGATTGGACGAATTCTGTGGAGATCGCCATCCAGGGCGCCATCGCCCGCATTCGCCACAAGTTCCATCGCAAGATTCCCCCGACGTCGCCTTACTATCAATTCGGTGAGCGTGCAGAAAATGGTACACCACTCCGCCGGATGGGTGCTCGGAATCTCTCGGTATGTCGCAACTATATGATCGAGAGGGAGTTTGTGTCCGCTAACTCCGAGATGCTGCTGAAGAGGCAAACCGCCTTGGTGGGTGAAGCCAGGGAGGTTCTCCAATACGCCAACGTCAGAAACATGCAGATGGAAGCAGCTCTGTTGGCAGTAGATGATAAGAGACTGGCGCTAGAAGAGCGCATCGCCCTTCTGGAGGATCCAGTGAAGCTGGAAGAGAAGATGATCATTAGCGACAACTGGGCAAAGACAGTCCAGAAGACAATAACGCTGATGCTGGAGAACAGGGCCATTGAGACCAAGGAGAAGGATGAGTTGAAGAAGGAGAATGACGCTTTGAAGATGGAGAACAAGCTTCTGAAGGAAACGATTGAAGAACTCGCAGCTGGGAAGGAGGAAGAAGATCCTCAAGAGAGACTCATGTTTAACTCTGATGGTGAAGTAGAGCCAGTTGCGGAAGAGAAGAGGAAGAAGAGGAAGACAAGCTCGGAGTCGTACCCCTTATCTTGCTTTGAAACGGTCAAGAGACGTTAGAAGACCCCTTTAGATTTTAGATTTTTATTACGCTCTTTGTATTGTCCTACTATTCGGTGTAAGGTAGTACCAACTATCTTAGTCGTATTTTCGAACATCGATAAGTTTTAAGTAAAAGTTTGGATTTCGGATTTTCAATGTTTTTGTTTGGTTGTGTGAATTGTTTGTGCATGGGTAGGAAATTTTACTTCCTAGATCTATCTATCTTGTTCTTATCTGTGCTTAAACTATATCAGATGCCGCCAAGAAGAGACCCAACTCAGGAAGCACTGCAACAGATGATGACAGCTCAGGCATGATAAGATGATGACTCATTCATTCAAAACCCAGAACAACAACAATCCACCACCGCCACCACCACCACCGCCACCTCCACCACCACCCCACCCCCAGTGGACAGACTTGCCAGATTCTGAGGCTTAGACCAGTCAAGTTCTCCAGTGCAACTGAGCCAATAGTAGCTGATGATTGGCTTCGTTCGGTCAGCAAGGACTTAGTCACCTGTGAGTGCACCGAGGCTGAGAAGATTAGATTCACCACTCATTTGCTGGAAGGACCTGCTGCAATGTGGTGGGAGACTTATCAACTTACCCATCCAATAGATGGCTTAGACTGGGAAACCTTCAAGGAGGGATTTCGTACTGCCCACATCTCCTCGGGCATTATGAATCTCAAGAGAGATGAATTCCGTAGTCTGAGGCAGGGTGGAAGGACTCTGAAGGAATACATGGATGACTTCTGTGCTTTGGCAAGGTATGCCCCAGAGGACATTGACACTGATGCTAAGAGGAAGGAGAAGTTCCTCAATGGACTTAAGGGAGAACTGAAGATCCCATTGTCTGTAGCTTATGCCCCCAGCTACCAGTCCCTACTTGATCAAGCCATCACCCTGGACAATAACATCAAGAAGGAAGAGAATCGTAAGAGGAAGTTCAGCAATAGCAAGAACCACAGTGAGCCATTTCACAAGAAGCACCATTCTTCTGAGGGAAGTGGAAGTCACAGCTTACACAAGCATAATGGCAATTTCAGTAAAGGGAATGGCAGCAGTCACAATGGACACAAGTTCAATGGTGGATTCAGGGGAAACAATTCAAATGGTAATCATAATGGGAACAATGGCCAGCACCGTCACAATGTGAGAGACTTGTCCACTATCACCTGCTTCAAGTGCAAGAAGACTGGACATTTTTCCTCTAACTGCCCGGAGAATAAGCCTGTTGAAGCCACTAAACCCAATCCATTCCAGAAGGGACAGGCGAACCACCTCAATGTGGAGGAAGTGATGAATGAACCTGACGCTGTGATGGGTATGTTTCCACTCAACTCATTTACAGCATTAGTCTTATTCGATACTGGTGCATCGCATTCATTCATATCAAGGGCTTTTGTGAATAAAAATGGAATAACCACGGAATCTATAGGAAAGGTAATCAAAGTAAGTTCCCCTGGTGGAGAATTAATAGTAAATTCGGGATGCCGAGATTTGGTTTTAGAAATTGGCCCCTATAAATTCCCCGCTCACTTAGTAATCTTAGAATCACAAGGTTTGGATGTTATTCTGGGAATGGACTGGATGACAACCCATAGTGGAGTCATTGATTGTGTGAGTAAATCCATCACTCTCACAACCCCCGAAGGGAAAAGAATTAGGTTCAAATCTCGTTTGGACTTTGGAGAAATAAGGCTAGAAAATCTTAAGGGGGTTAGCCTAGATCAGGTACACATAGTCAAGGAATACCCTGATGTTTTTCCTGAGGAGTTACCAGGAATGCCCCCAGATAGAGATGTGGAGTTTATTATAGAGTTGCTTCCGGGCACAGGCCCTATAGCAAAGAGACCTTACCCCATGTCTACTGATGAGTTGAAGGAGCTCAAGAAACAGCTGAAGGAGCAGTTAGGAAAGGGTTTCATTAGGGAGAGTTCATCTCCGTGGGGAGCGCCAGTTCTGTTTGTTGAAAAGAAGGACAAGAGCCAGCGTTTGGTTATGGATTTCCGTTCGTTGAATGAAGTTACCATCAAGAACAAATACCCCCTACCTAGGATAAATGATCTTTTCGATCAGTTGATTGGAGCTAGTGTGTTTTCCAAGATCGACCTTCGGTCTGGATATTTTCAGCTCAAGATTAGAGAGCATGACATCCCCAAGACAGCCTTTGTCACTAGATATGGTTCATATGAATACACGGTGATGCCTTTCGGCTTAACCAATGCTCCCTCATACTTCATGAATATGATGAACAAGGTGTTCATGGAGTTCCTTGACAAGTTTGTCGTAGTTTTCATTGACGACATACTTATCTACTCGAAGAGCGAAGAGGAGCATGAGAAACACCTTCGCCTAGTACTGGAGAAACTCCGAGAACACCAACTATATGCCAAGTTTAGTAAATGTGAGTTCTGGCTCAGTGAAGTAGGATTTCTTGGACACATTATCTCCAAGGAAGGAATTGCTGTTGATCCATCCAAGGTTGCAGCCGTGACAGAATGGGAACCGCCCAAGAATGTCGGAGAAATTCGTAGCTTCTTGGGATTAGCAGGTTACTATAGGAGGTTCATTGAGAATTTCTCCAAGATTGCGAAACCAATGACTGAGTTGCTGAAGAAAGAGAAGAAGTTTGCTTGGACTGATGCATGTGAAGCCAGTTTTCAGGAATTGAAGAAGAGATTAGTGTCTGCACCAATTCTGTGTTTACCAGATCTGGAGAAGGAGTTCCAAGTGTACTGTGACGCTTCTCATCAAGGGCTTGGAAGTGTGTTGATGCAGGAAGGCAAGGTAGCCGCTTATGCTTCAAGGCAACTCAAGAAACATGAAATCAATTATCCCACACACGATATAGAGTTAGCTTCAGTGGTTCATGCACTGAAGACCTGGAGACACTATTTGATGGGGAAACGATGTGAAGTATTCACCGACCACAAGAGTCTGAAGTATATTTTCACTCAGAAGGAATTGAACATGAGACAAAGGAGATGGTTGGAACTTATCAAGGATTACGATCTGAGTTTGCAATACCACCCAGGTAAAGCAAACGTGGTGGCCGATGCCCTAAGTCGTAAGTCTTATCTGAATTGGCTATCGACAGAGGATCTACCTGAAGATCTGTGCCAGGCATTGAAGGACCTTAGTTTGGAAGTAGTACCGGAAGGATTTGTAGCATCCTTAATAGTACAACCTACACTGATGGATAGGATAAAAGAAACCCAGAAGGGAGACGAAGATATAGAGAAGATAAGGGAAAACTTGAAGGAGGATAAAGCAAAAGGTTTTCGTGAAGATGAGCAGGGTATTGTTTGGTTTGGGAAGCGTATTTGTGTAGCTAATGACCCTGAACTTAGGAAGCTGATATTTCAGGAAGCTCATGAGACACCATATTCCATTCACCCTGGTAATACCAAGATGTACATGGATCTGAAAGAGAGATTTTGGTGGAACAATATGAAGCGAGACATTGCGGAATATATAGCCAAGTGTGATGTGTGCAGCAGAGTAAAGGCTGAGCACCAGAAACCAGCTGGGTTACTGCAACCGCTGAAGGTTCCAGACTGGAAGTGGGACCAAATTGGTATGGACTTCATTACTGGATTACCCCGAACAAAGTCAGGGTATGATTCGATTTGGGTAATAGTGGATCGTTTGACCAAGGTAGCTCACTTTGTGCCCGTGAAGACCACCTACACCAGCGCTAAGTTAGCAGATATCTATATGAAGAGGATAGTATGCCTTCACGGAGTTCCTAAGAGTATCGTGTCTGATAGAGGTACCCAATTTACCTCGCATTTCTGGAAGCAGCTGCATGAGTCCTTAGGAACCAGATTGGAGTTTAGTACAGCGTTTCACCCTCAGACAGATGGTCAGACGGAGAGAGTGAATCAGATCCTGGAGGATATGCTGAGAGCTTGCGTTATAGATTATGGATCTAGTTGGGATGATAGTTTACCGTATGCAGAGTTTTCTTACAACAATAGTTACCAAGCTAGCATTGAGATGTCCCCGTTTGAAGCTCTGTATGGGAGAAAGTGTACCACACCACTGCTGTGGAGTGGAGTTGGAGAAAGGAGTTTCTTTGGGCCAGACATTATCCAAGAGGCCGAAGAAAAGGTTAGACTGATCAAGGATAGATTGAAGGTAGCACAGTCTAGACAAAAGAGCTATGCTGACAATAAGCGTAGAGATGTTTCATATGAAATAGGCGATAGAGTTTACCTCCGAGTATCACCCCTTCGAGGTGTTAAGAGATTTGGAATCAAAGGAAAGTTAGCCCCAAGATTCATCGGACCGTTCAAGATCTTATCTCGCAAAGGAGAAGTGGCTTATGAGATTGAATTGCCAGAGATTCTTTCAGCTGTTCATAATGTGTTCCATGTCAGTCAGTTGAAGAAGTGTCACCCTGAGATGTCGGAAACGCCATTGAAGGATACAGTACCACTCGAGGAAGTTCAACTGGAAAGTGACTTGACGTATGAGGAGAAACCCATCAAGATCTTGGAGAGAGCTGAGAGGAATACTCGCACGAAGACCATCAAGTTCTGCAAGGTTCAATGGAGTCACCATACCGAGGAAGAGGCAACTTGGGAACGCGAAGACAATCTCCGAGAGGAGTACCCACACCTATTTGCTAGCCTATCCGAAGCCCGAGGACGTGCTTCATCTTAAGGGGGTTAGTCTGTAACATCCCTAGTTTTCAAAATACAAAACCTGCATTCATTCATAGCATCCTTGCATTTGTTCATTTACACATAATATGATAAGCACAAAAGTTGGCACAACCATAGCTACATCTTCATTTTGCAAAGAACCTTATTTTCTTACCATGCTCAAGTGAGTCGAAACATTGTTCTCTGTTGGTTAAATCAAAGCCCTAATTTTTACAAAATTTTAGAAATTGGTTTGACCCTATTTGGGTTCCAAAATCAAAAGTTGTGAAGAAAACAGTAAAAACAAAAAGGAAAAACGAAAAGAATAAAAAAAAGGAGAAAACGGTTCGGACTGGCCGAATTGGGCCAGCCCGACCGCACCGGCCCACTTCGGCGGGAGAAGCAGCCCGCCTGCGCGCCAAAACCGCCCTTTCTTTTTTTTCGTTTCGCTCGCCGACACGTGGGGCCCGCCCGTCAGCGGGGCCCGCTCGTCAGCGCCTTCTTCTTCCCCGTGTCCAGGCCGGACTCTACCTCCACCGTTGCTTGCCTAGGTCGACTCGGAGCGCATCCCCACCGTCCGAAGCCGCCTCGACGTCCGCGCCCTGCCCTATATAAAGCCCAGACCCCCGCCGCCTTTTTCCCCCACGTATCACCCGCCGCCGCGCCGCCAGATCACGGCGATTGCTCGCCGTAGCGCTGCAGCCGCCGCCGCCTTCAGCCGAGCGCCGCCGCCGCTCTAAGCCGCCAAACACCACGCCGCCACCGCCAAGCTGCTCGCCGCGCCGAGCGCACCGTAGCCACCACCGCCGCCGCCGGAGACCGCCCCAGCCGCGCCGACCATTCGAGCCGCCTGCCGCGCCGCGGCTGTGCAGAGGTGAGCTCCTCCCCTTTTTCTTTTTTTTATTTTCTTTTCTTTTGCTTTTAGATCTGTGCCATAGGCTTAGATCCAACGCGCCACGGCGGTGATCCGGTCTAACAAGTACGGGCCAATCAGGTAGCGCCGCGTGGCAAACCAGTCAGCGCTGGTCGGTTTAGTCAAACACGGCTAAAATTCGAATTTTGAATCTCAGATTTGTAGCAGATCTTGTAAATTCAATATAAAATCAACCGCTGGGCCAAATTTTGCAAATTAAATATCGTTGGAAAGCTTGCAGTATGTAGAATACAACTATGCAGTAATATGGTATGGGTACTGTGATAGATTTTGTGTTAAAATTCAAATAGGGAATCAGACTATTGTACACTATAAAATTTATATAAAATAATCTACCGGGCCAAATTTTATAAATTTGTACTTTCTGGAATCCTCAGAACATGTACTACAGTATGGTATAGGAGTTGTACAACTTTGATACGTGCACAAACCTGCTTTAATAAAATCTATTCAAATCCGTAATTCAGTCATAATTCAAATTCTATAAATGATTTTCGAGTAATTCCAATTGCTGTGCCTTCGTATTACTGTAACCTATCCAGGGAGGTCAAATCATATTTTTACAACACATAATGCTTACAGTGGATATTTAATAAGGTTGTATGTGTTAAGTAGATACTCAATTAATGGTTTTCTAAATCAAATTAAATGTCCAGAATAATTTATTGACCATGCACATATCAGAGAACACATAATGCAACACTCACACACTACCTCTCTTGTGAAGTTAAATTGTTGCATAGCATGCATGCATACATGTCTATGTTTGTCATATCGAATGTTTGTTTATTTTGTTGTGCTTGTTTGATTAGATTGTGGAGGAGATCAAGGTGGTGCTTGTGATTGCTGTGATTGTACGGGTTGCTTTGATCAAGGCAAGTGACGCTCAACTCCTATTTATTTCTATTAAGCATTAGTGTTTTCAAACTAGTATGCATGGTAGGGTTTTGATTTCAAAAATTATGCTATGTCTATCAAGTCCTAGTAGTGTGTAGCCACCATGAGCCCTTGCTAGATTTTAGTTTGCCTAGCAATAACAAAGTGCCACTGCTGTTTTGATCAACTTGGATTGAGAGTATTGAGAATTAAAAATTAACGACTTTAATGAATCACCTGGGTGGATTGATTGTGTGGTGGGCGGCTGCTCAGGACTCCGACCCTGGCGAGACCAGTGGCAGGTGGGTACCTGAGAGCGCGCAGTGAATAGTGGTTGCCCTAGACTGCACCTCTGGTTTTCACCAGGGGATCGTGCGGGGGTTTATTATCTGTAATGGTTTTAAGCCTGTGAGTTTCACTTGTGGATGGCCACCCAGGATTAAAGAGATTACTATGTCGTCCATGTTTTAGTTAGCTTCCAGTGCAGCCTTATGGTATTATGGGCTCTGCCGGGATTAAGTAAGTTGTGAGGTCCAACTTGTTTGATAGACAGGAAGATGTGGATTGCAACCAAACGGGTACGAGTCTATGCTAGTATGGTTGAAACCTCCTTCTGAAAGATCTTGTCTCATTTCTTCTCTTGGGAAGGGTGGGTCGTAAGGTGAAAGTACACAACCTCTCGAGAGTTAAACCTAAGATCTTAGCCGTGTCCCCGGTTATGGACAATTTGAGCTTTCTAGGCAGGGAATGTACGGAAGAATCTCATCATTGTTTTCTGAATGAGTTAAAACTTGAGTAGCAACTGTCGGATAGTACATGGGAGATGTAACCATGATACTGTTTATGACAATTACGGGTTTTGAAAAATGTTTTGTTTTAAATAAAATGTAGGATAAAATTGGCTTTGTGCAAATTTGCCTAAACTCCACTTGCCAAATATCATGTAGATAGTCATGCCCAAAACTACCACCATATAAGTGTCATTTGCCAGTACATCATTGTACTGACCTCCATTCGTGGGGCTGCATATTCAAACGTGCAGGTTCGTCTGAAGAGGATTACTAGGTAGGATCTCGAGTCTACATTCCAACATGTCTGCCTGTGGCGCATGAAGATGATGGAGGCTCATTGAAGTTTATTTCCGTTGTGTTTGCTTGAACATTTATATTTGAGCTAGTCCAAGAGACTATGCAAGTTGTAAGACTTTATTTTATTTCCTGTGGATCTACGTTGTAGTAAATTTGATACTATTGCTATGATTACTTCATTTGAAATGTGTGTGCTATCAGTGATCCCGGGAATAGCACTATACACAGGTATCTTGCCTTTATTTAAAAGGTAGGGTGTTACACTCTCCTAAACCTGCTCGTGCATGTCGTTGGCCAAGAGGAGACGAGCACTGACCTGGCCAGGATGTGCCCACGATGTCCAATGACGCCAGCGCGCGCACGGACACGTCCACGGGCGCGCCAGAGCACACGCTCGCCACGTCGCCTCAGTCCTCCATTTGACCTCTGCCTCTGCCCCGAGCATCATCACGCCACCAGCTCCCTCCCAGACATGATCGCTCGCACCGGAAAGACCTCTCATCGTCGACGTCCGCCGCGGTACCGCCAGATGCGTCACGTTCCCCGCCGCGTCAGACCGACATTTTCCGTGCCAAGACGCGCATGATGATCACCGTGATGTGTAGAGCAGCGTCGCATCCTCGCCAACGTCACCGAGCCGCTGTAGCACCGTCGCCACAATCGCCATGCCCGTGCGCCTCGGCACCTCGTCGCCGCTATAAATAGAGGCCTCCCCCGCTCAAACACTTCAGACCAATCCACTCCTCTCCTCTCACAACCCCTCCTCGAGCACCGCCACGTCTCAATTTAGCTAGTAGCCCACCAATTGCTTGCCGGAGCGCTGCCAGTACTGCTGCAAGTTTGCCGTCGATTTGAGCCACCCCAGGAGCAGCCGCCGGTACCAGGAGCTTCGCCGTCGTCGACAACGTCTAGATGTGTCAACGCCGATCATCGCCGGACCTCCAGTGAGCCGTCGACCCCCTAGTGCTTGCCGCCAGTATGGTTGTGCTCGTTGTCGACGATGACGAGCATCGGCTATTGGATCTTGATCTCATCCTACGGTCCATCGCTAGCATACCGTTTCCGTGTTTTAAGACACACTGACGTGTGGGACCCCTTGTCAGGCAGCCCACGCGTGCGAGACGCGCTGCTGGGCCGGCATTCTTTTCTTTTTCTCTCTGGCCCGTTAGCTTTTCCCGCGTAGCCCACTAATTCAAATTCGAATTAAATTTTTTTAACTGAAATTCAATACTGATGCCATGTTCAAAATTAAATAGAACAAGATCCACTGAGCCAAAAAAATTATGAAATAAATATTTCTGGAAAGTAGATAAAAACATCTATCCAACCCCACTGGTCTCAACCCTTGATTTATTATAGAACAATTGCAATGAAAATAACAAGGCAGTACCTTTTCAAATTTCAAACATTTATTAAAAATCAACCATAATTTATTTTGAGTTGATTCCAACTCTCATAATTCACATTTCAAATGCTCTACAGGAATATGTAAAAATATAGCATTAGTGTTTACCATGATCATGGGCTAGAGTAAATAATGGCTATGTGGCTATTTCTAGTCCATTTAAATTACCCCAATTTATTTATTAAATAGTATGAGAGGTATCCTCTCATTTAAATCAATGTCCCAAGTAATTCAATATGAGGTAATGACCTTAGTCTATAGAACCTCATATTAGATTACTTAGTGGTATTAAATTGTTACCAATGTAGTATTTAAATTATATGAGATGTAGTATCTCATTTAAATCATTTTCTCAAATGAATAAATATGAAGTGTTGACCTTGGTCAACCTGATCTCATACTTTATTATTTGAGGATATTAAACCTTAGTAATATTCAATGAGAGGAAATTATTTCTCAAAGGAAATAAATAGAAACCCTAATAAATATTTCAATGAGAGGAAATTATTTTTCTTAAAAGAAAAGAAAGCCAACCACAATGTTGATAATGTTGTGATGCTAGATTATCTTGTGTGAACCAATTGAGTGTTAAGTCTAGTACTTAAGGATTGTTTGGTGATTGTATATCTCGTATCCGTTTATAGACGCTAGTACCGAAGGCTACGAGGAGGAGGAGGTCTTCTACGAAGAAGAGGAGGAAAACTTTGATCACTGTACCAATCAAGGCAAGCTATACTCTTGCAAGCTACCCTAATGCAAGCTCTACTAGAGCAAGACACCATTGCATTATTATTTTGTGTTTAAGGATTTTCCTTTCCAAGCCCAAGTTTTGCTTTATCTTGCAAATCTTTCACTTTGGTTATCAAGGCGTATTTCTTTTATAGTTAACTTGGGTATAAATATGGAGTATTACAAGAGCATCAAACTTAGCCTAGAGCGCTACAATTTAGTTAGCACCCCTCATGATTAGTTGCTAGTGCTAAAACTAAAATTGACTACTCTAGATGGGAACATGTGAATCAAATGACTTTGAAAACCTTAGAATGATGAGTCATTCTATTGAAAGATTTTGAAGGTGAATATGATCTTTGGATGACAAGGTGAATTTGACAAAAACTGATGATTGGGTTCGGATGCGATACCATTCCAATTTTAGAGTACCCCCACAATACCTGATCATGGGTAGGGTTTAACTGGAAATTTATGCACTTTAGTATGGGTTCCCTCTAAACAAGCGTCATAGGGGTTATGCCGAGGCTGCCTCCGTGAAATGAGAAATGACATGAATAAGAGGTGAATGTCTTACCCAAGCCCTGTGCAGTTCCCAGGATGGCAGATTGCTATCACTGGGAGGCCAAGCTCATAGCGGAGGTGCCTGTACTAGGGTATGTAAGTGAAAGGTTAATGGTTGATGATCCGCATACCGAGTATGATTATTCAGGCTATCCCGACGATGTAATCAAAAGTTGTGGCACAAGTGTACAACCTCTGCAGAGTGTTAAACCTATTCGTATAGCCGTGTCCACGGTCATGGAAAGTTGGACGGCCATACTGTTTCGTTGTCAGATGTTTTGTAAAAATGACTGGTGAATTAAAGGTGAATTTGACTTGATCACAACAGAGTTGTGGGAATGACACTAATGTTCCCACTTGAGTTAGTTATGCAAATGAACCTAGAGCTTAGAAATTATTGATGAACAAAAGTATTAGTTTGCAAAGTACTGGCTTGTGTCCTGCTATTTAAATGGCCAGACTATGAAGAAGAGCACCAGTACCAAGATGATGGACAACAGGATGTCTACGATAACTAGGCTCGTCTCCTGACGTTAAGCATTGCCTGTGGAATAGATGGACCGCTACTACTTCGCTTCCGCTATGTGTTTTGTATGTTGATCTGTAGATCAACTGTTGTTGAATATTGGATCATGAGATCCCGTGTTGTAAGACAATTATGGTTTGTAATGAATAATGTTCTGTGATATCAACTGTTATGTCTCGCAAAAACAATCTTCCTGGGATTGCGATGTATGGCATAATAGGCATCTGGAATTAAAAATCCGGGTGTTGACAGCACCTGTCTAAAATAAAATTCATAAAGCACAAACATACATAGCACTGATGGCCAAATTGTATACATAGTCTAGCTTACTTTTGGATCAATCAAAACAAGGAAATTAAATGCCAAATAGAAAATCAATCGCTGGCAACATATATGATGGAAAATTAATATTGGACATGTACCAACTGCATTATTACAGAAAAAAGATAGAAGATTCAAGTAGAGGTAGGAAAAACTTACAAGATTTGGCTATTGTCATGAAAGGATGCTTGCCTCGCAATTATGGAAAGAGAAAGCCGGGTCACCCTTGTTCTGCAACCTCTTCTATCCATGCAACGTCCTACAGTCACGAAGGCAAGCTAAGTGTGGTTCGTACCATGAAAAGAGAAACATCATATGTTCTGACCAGCAACTTGTTTCCGTCGCTGCAGCTAAACCGCTAAACCAAATTTAGTGAATGACCACTCAAAACGATCGCAGGAACGAGGCCTACAAAACACTCTAGGTAAGCTTCCTCTGATTAAGACGAATGGGTACTCGAAATAGACGATCTCTGAACCTGTATGTTCAGAGACGGGAATAGAAAAACATGTTTCCTATAATTCCACTTGATCTAGCTAATCCCCTTTGATTTCTTCTTTCCCTTCCCATGTCCATCACCAGCAAGAACAAATCACCCGATGCAACATGAAAAAAGTGAGAAAATAGTACCGTGAGAGAGAGAGAGAGGGAGAGAGAGAGATGGAGAGGGAGGAGAACCTTGCCGGCTAGTGGTTGGACGAGGAGATCACGGCGGCTCGATGTGGTGGCCGGCGGTCGTGCAGTTCCTCTGGGCTGACCTCCAGCTGCTGCTGTTGAGGCAGACGCAAAGGGGAGTGATACGTCTCCGATGTATCGATAATTTCTTATGTTCCATGCTACTTTATTGATGATACCTACATGTTTTATACACATTATATGTCATATTTATGCGTTTTAACTAACCTATTGACGAGATGCCGAAGTGCCGGTTCATGTTTTCTGCTGTTTTTGGTTTCGTAAATCCTAGTAACGAAATATTCTCGAATTGGACGAAATCAACGCCTGTGTTCCTATTTTGCCCGAAGCATCCAACACCCGAGAACCGCGAGAGGGGCCACGTGGGGCCCACACATGGTGGCGGCGCGGCCAAGAGCCGGGCGCGCCGCCCTAGTGTCCGGCCCCACCAGCACCCTCCGAGACCGTCCTTCGCCTATATAAAGGTCCCCGACCTAAAACACGATGCGAATAAGCCACGGTACGCGAAACCTTCCGCAGCCGCCGCCATCGCGAAGCCAAGATCCGGGGGACAGAGTCTCTGTTCCGGCACGCCGCCGACGGGAAGTGCCCCCGGAAGGCTCCTCCATCGACATCACCGCCATCTTCATCAACGCTGCTGCTCCCATGAGGAGGGAGTAGTTCTCCATTGAGGCTCGGGGCTGTACCGGTAGCTATGTGGTTCATCTCTCTCCTATGTACTTCAATACAATAATCTCATGAGCTGCCTTACATGATTGAGATTCATATGATGATGCTTGTAATCTAGATATCATTATGCTAGTCAAGTGGGTTTTACTTATGTGATCTCCGGAGACTCCTTGTCCCACGTGTGTAAAGGTGACAGTGTGTGCACCGTGTGGGTCTCTTAGGCTATATTTCACAGAATACTTATTCACTGTTATGAATGGCGTAGTGAAGTGCTTATTTATATATCTTTATGATTGCAATGTGTTTTGTATCACAATTTATCCATGTGCTACTCTAGTGATGTTATTAAAGTAGTTTTATTCCTCCTGCACGGTGTAATGGTGACAGTGTGTGCATCCGTGTTAGTACTTGGCGTAGGCTATGATTATGATCTCTTGTAGATTATGAAGTTAACTATTGCTATGATAGTATTGATGTGATCTATTCCTCCTACATGGTGTGAAGGTGACAGTGTGCATGCTATGTTAGTACTTGGTTTAGTCGTGTCGATCTTTCATGCACTCTAAGGTTATTTAAATATGAACATTTAATTGTGGAGCTTGTTAACTCCGGCATTGAGGGTTCGTGTAATCCTACGCAATGTGTTCATCATCCAACAAGAGAGTGTAGAGTATGCATTTATCTATTCTGTTATGTGATCAAAGTTGAGAGTGTCCACTAGTGAAAGTCTATTCCCTAGGCCTTGTTCCTAAATACTTCTATCACTGCTTGTTACTGTTTTACTGAATTACTACTGCTGCGTTACTACTGCTTGTCTACTTCCTACAATATTACTACCATCAACCGCACGCCAGTATTTTCTGGCGCCGTACTACTGCTCATATTCATTCATACCACTTGTATTTCACTATCTCTTCGCCGAACTAGTGCACCTATTAGGTGTGTTGGGGACATAAGAGACTTCTTGCTTTGTGGTTGCAGGTTGCTTGAGAGGGATATCTTTGACCTCTTCCTCCCCGAGTTCGATAAACCTTGGGTGATCCACTTGAGGGAAACTTGCTGCTGTTCTACAAACCTCGCTCTTGGAGGCCCAACACTGTCTACAAGAATAGAAGCACCCGTAGACATCAAGCTATTTTCTCGCGCCATTGGGGAGGAAAGGTAAAAGGTACTCACACTCCGGATCTCGGCTACCAAGCTATTTTCCGGCGCCGTTGTAAGTACTGAAGCTATTTCCTTTAGATCCTGCAATTGCATCTTTTTGTTTCTTGTTTACACTAGTTAGGCATAATGGAAAACAACAAAAATATGAGAGATCTTTATGAACTTTATCTTGAATTAGGACATGATGTGTTTGAAGAGAGAATTAAAAAACCGTGGAAATTTATATGCATGCTAATGGGAATGTTATTAATATGAATGCTTTGAACACCATTGTTGCTAATGCTATGGAAAATTCTAAGCTTGGGGAGGTCGGTTTTGATGAAAATGATCTCTTTAGCCCTCCGGGTATTGAGGAGAAAGTTTATGTTGATTATGATATGCCTCCCATTTATGATGATTATAATGATAGTGGTCTTTTGGTGCCACCTACTATGGAGAGTAAATTTTATTGTGATTATACAATGCCTCCTACACTTGATGAGAATAATAATGATAGTTACCTTGTTGAATTTGCTCCCACTACAACTAATAAAATTGATTATGCTTATGTGGAGAGTAATAATTTTATGCATGTGGCTCATGACAAGAATGTTTTATGTGATAGTTATATTGTTGAATTTGTTCATGATGCTACTGAAAGTTATTATGAGAGAGGAAAATATGGTTGTAGAAATTTTCATGTTACTAAAACACCTCTCTATATGCTGAAATTTTTGAAGTTACACTGGTTTTATCTCCCTATGCTTGTTACTTTGCTCTTCATGAACTTGTTTATTTACAAGATCCCTATGCATAGAAAGCATGTTAGGCTTAAATGTGTTTTGAATTTGCCTCTTGATGCTCTCTTTTGCTTCAAATACTATTTCTTGCGAGTGCATCATTAAACTGCTGAGCCCATCTTAATGGCTATAAAGAAAGAATTTCTTGGGAGATAACCCATGTGTTTATTTTGCTACAGTACTTTTATTTTGTATTTGTGTCTTGGAAGTTGTTTAATACTGTAGCAACCTCTCCTTATCATGTTTTTGTGCCAAGTAAAGTTTCTATGTTAAAGTTGATGTTATATTTGGGATCGCTGCGCAGAAACAGCATTGCTGTCTGTCACGAATTCTGGCATAAGTCTCTGTAAAAAAATCGAAAAAATCTGCAAAATTACGAGCGTGATCCTCAGATATGTACGCAACTTTCATTAGTTTTGAGTTTTTCCATTTGAGCAAGTTAAGTGCCCTTTCAGATTCATCTTTACGGACTGTTCTGTTTTTGACAGATTCTGCCTTTTATTTCGTATTGCCGCTTTTGCTTTGTTGAATGGGTTTCTTTGTTCCATTAACTTTCAGAAGTTTTGTACAATGTCCAGAAGTGTAAATAATGATTGTGTCACCTCTAAACATGTGAATTTTGATTATGCACTAACCCTCTAATGAGTTTGCTTGAAGTTTGTGTGAAGGAAGTTTTCAAGGGTCAAGAGAAGAGGATGATATACTATGATCAAGAAGAGTGAAAGGTCTAAGCTTGGGGATGCCCCGTGGTTCATCCCTGCATATTTTAAGAAGACTCAAGCATCTAAGCTTGGGGATGCCCAAGGCATCCCCTTCTTCATCGACAAAGTATCAGGTTCCTTCTCTTGAAACTATATTTTTATTCGGTCACATCTTATGTACTTTACTTGGAGCGTCTGTATGTTTTTGTTTTTGTTTTTGTTTGAATAAATGCTTGTGTGGGAGAGAGACACGCTCCGCTGGTTCATATGAACACATGTGTTCTTAGCTTTTAATGTTCAAGGGCGAAAGTTGATCGCTTCACTTGTTGTTATATGGTTGGAAACAGAAAATGCTACATGTCGTAATTCTAAAATGTCTTGGATAATGTGATACTTGGAAATTTTTGTGCTCATGTTTAAGCTCTTGCATCATATACTTTGCACCCATTAATTAAGAAATACATAGAGCTTGCTAAAATTTGGTTTGCATAATTGGTCTCTCTAAAGTTTAGATAATTTCTAGTATTGGGTTGAACAACAAGGAAGATGGTGTAAAGTCTTATAATATTTACAATATGTCTTTTATGTGAGTTTTGCTGCACCGGTTCATCCTTGTGTTTGTTTCAAATAGCCTTGCTAGCCTAAACCTTGTATCGAGAGGGAATACTTCTCATGCATCCAAAATCCTTGAGCCAACCACTATGCCATTTGTGTCCACCATACCTACCTACTACATGGTATTTCTCCGCCATTCCAAAGTAAATTGCTTGAGTGCTACCTTTAAACCATTCAAAATTTATCACCTCTGATTTGTGTCAATGTTTTATAGCTCATGAGGAAGTATGTGGTGTTTATCTTTCAATCTTGTTGGGCAACTTTCACCAATGGACTAGTGGCTTCATCCACTTATCCAATAATTTTGCAAAAAGAGCTGGCAATGGGATTCCCAGTCCCAAATTAATTAACAAAAATAGACACTCCTCCATGGTATGTGATTGTTGGACGGCACCCGAAGGATTCGGTTAGCCATGGCTTGAGAAAGCAAAGGTGGGGAGGAGTGTCATCATAATAAAACTAAAATAAAAAGGCACTCCTTCATGGTATGAGATTGTTGGTAGGCACCCGAGGATTCGGTTAGCCATGGTTTGTGAAAGAAAGGTTGGAAGGAGTGCCACCCAAAAATAAAAATAAAATGGGAGCCGCTCTTTGAAGGTTTGTCTGGCAAGGGGGTTAGAGTACCCGCTACCATTCGTTGACAACAACAAACACCTCTCAAGACTTTATTTTTATGCTCTCTTTATGTTTTCAAAATAAAAGCTCTAGCACAAATATAGCAATCGATGCTTTCCTCTTTGAAGGACCTTTCTTTTACTTTTATTGTTGAGTCGGTTTACCTATCTCTCTCCACCTTAAGAAGCAAACACTTGTGTGAACTGTGCATTGATTCCTACATACTTGCATATTGCACTTGTTATATTACTCTATGTTGACAATATCCATGAGATATACATGTTATAAGTTGAAAGCAACCGCTGAAACTTAATCTTCCTTTGTGTTGCTTCAATACCTTTACTTTGATTTATTGTTTTATGAGTTAACTCTTATGCAAGACTTATTGATGCTTGTCTTGAAGTACTATTCATGAAAAGTCTTTGCTTTATGATTCAGTTGTTTACTCATGTCATTACCATTGTTTTGATCGCTGCATTCATTACATATGTTTACAAATAGTATGATCAAGGTTATGATGGCATGTCACTTCAGAAATTATCTTTGTTATCGTTTTACCTGCTCGGGACGAGCAGAACTAAGCTTGGGGATGCTGATACGTCTCACGTATAGATACTTGCTATTGATGATACCTACATGTTTTATACACATTATATGTCATATTTATGCGTTTAACTAACCTATTGACGAGATGCGAAGTGCCAGTTCCTGCTGTTTTTGGTTTCAAATCCTAGTAACGAAATATTCTCGGAATTGGACGAAATCAACGCCCAGGTTCCTATTTTGCCGGAAGCATCCAGAACACCGAGAACCGTCGAGAGGGGCCACGTGGGGCCCACACATGGTGGCGCGGCAAGGAGCCAGCGCGCCGCCCTAGTGCCCGGCCCCACCCCCTCCGAGGCTGTCCCTTCGCCTATATAAGGTCCCCGACCACACGAAAAGCCACGGTACGCGAAACCTTCCGAGCCGCCGCCATCGCAAGCCAAGATCTGGGGACAGGAGTCTCTGTTCCGGCACGCCGCCGGGACGGGAAGTGCCCCGGGCTCCTCCATCGACATCACCGCCATCTTCATCAACGCCGCTGCTCCCATGAGGAGGGAGTAGTTCTCCATTGAGGCTCGGGGGTAGCTATGTGGTTTATCTCTCTCCTATGTACTTCAATACAATAATCTCATGAGCTGCCTTACATGATTGAGATTCATATGATGATGCTTGTAATCTAGATGTCATTATGCTAGTCAAGTGGGTTTTACTTATGTGATATCCGGAGACTCCTTGTCCCACGTGTGTAAAGGTGACAGGTGTGCACCGTGTGGGTCTCTTAGGCTATATTTCACGATACTTATTCACGTTATGAATGGCGTAGTGAAGTGCTTATTTATATCTCTTTATGATTGCAATGTGTTTTGTATCACAATTTATCCATGTGCTACTCTAGTGATGTTATTAAAGTAGTTTTGTTCCTCCTGCACGGTGTAATGGTGACAGTGTGTGCATCCGTGTTAGTACTTGGCGTAGGCTATGATTATGATCTCTTGTAGATTATGAAGTTAACTATTGCTATGATAGTATTGATGTGATCTATTCCTCCTACATGGTGTGAAGGTGACAGTGTGCATGCTATGTTAGTACTTGGTTTAGTCGTGTCGATCTTTCATGCACTCTAAGGTTATTTAAATATGAACATTTAATTGTGGAGCTTGTTAACTCCGGCATTGAGGGTTCGTGTAATCCTACGCAATGTGTTCATCATCCAACATGAGAGTGTAGAGTATGCATTTATCTATTATGTTATGTGATCAAAGTTGAGAGTGTCCACTAGTGAAAGTCTATTCCCTAGGCCTTGTTCCTAAATACTGTTATCACTGCTTGTTACTATTTTACTGAATTACTACTGCTGCGTTACTACTGCTTGTTTACTTCCTACAATATTACTACCATCAACTGCACGCCAGCAAGCTATTTTTGGCGCCGTACTACTGCTCATATTCATTCATACCACTTGTATTTCACTATCTCTTCGCCGAACTAGTGCACCTATTAGGTGTGTTGGGGACACAAGAGACTTCTTGCTTTGTGGTTGCAGGGTTGCTTGAGAGGGATATCTTTGACCTCTTCCTCCCTGAGTTCGATAAACCTTGGGTGATCCACTTGAGGGAAACTTGCTGCTGTTCTACAAACCTCTGCTCTTGGAGGCCCAACACTGTCTACAAGAATAGAAGCACCCGTAGACATCAGGGAGGAGATGCGCACGAGGTGCCGGCCAGGATGGGGGCGCAAGGGGGAGAGGAGGAGAAGGAACCCGTCGACCTCCAGCTGCTGCTGCTGAGGCAACCGTGAAGGGGAGGAGGAGAGGCGCGCATCGGCAGGGATGGGGGGCACAAGGGAGAGGAGGAGAAGAACCAGACGGGATTGGGGGAGAAGTGGAAGGGAAGGGGAGGCCACGCTCCTTGGCGCCCTCGTGCTGCCGGCCCCGCACGCGCGTCTTCCCGGGCTGCATCACCTCCAACTGCGCCCCGTCCTCCATCGACATCGACCCAAGCGCAAAGGAGGACATGGCGAGGTGAAGCGCCGCAGCAGCCTGCGCTCCTCAGCGCCCTCCCGCCGCCGGCACGCACGCGCATCTTCCCGGCAGTTGCTGCTCCACCTGATGCTACTCGCTCCTGGCTCGGCGAGGGGATGCGGCGGCCGTGGATCGCGTGGTGGAGACTAACCTAGGGTTTGTGGGGGAGAAATGAGACTGGGGATAGGGGGAGAGGATGGGATGGGATCGAGGATTGGGTGGGCGGCGGCTCCCACCGACGGCACACCCGACCGAAGCTGACCTCCCCCGCAGCGACCGACGGGTGGACCTGGCCAATGGTGGGGCCCACGAGCAGCCTGAGCCGGGTAGCACACGAAAATTTCATGGATTTATCTAGCCTGTGGACCAACGGGAGAGCAGCGGGAGGGGAGATCTTTCCACGCGCGAGTGTGACGCGGCAGACCGAAGACAACTTCACATGCATCTACTGACATACGGGCCCGGAAAATGGTAGGACCCTTGAGCAGCCTGAGGCGGGTAGGATACGTCTGTTGCATGGATTTATCTAGCAGACTCTGAGCCAACAATGAACGGCCAAGATCAACGCACTGTAAAGATCCAACGGCTCACGTACTCAGGTCGCTGTGAATCCCCCATGGGGGGCATCAATTATACCTTTAGATACCATTGTCCTCAAAGTCGACCGGTACCATACTACCATCACACAATAATGTACACAATCTCATATGTGTCACACTCACACACACGCGCACACATTGGACGAACAAAAGAAAGACGAGGGCTGCTCCGGTTCCCCTAAATGAAGCTGAAGAGTTATAGTTGTTTTTTTTTCCTGTCTTCGGTCCGCCAAAACCCATATCCAGCCAATGTATACCCGTCTATATTTATATGGTATGTATCGTCGCGTAAGAAAAAAAAAGATCATGTGAGCAAGATCTGTATAGGACCTTTCTATTTCGGCACACGCACGTGACCGTAGATATGTATAAAAACGAGGTAAAACACAATTCGGGCCATACGGGCCTGTACAGGATTGTACGGACGGTGGACCTACACTAAAATTACAATTGTGCCCTAGCTTGCAAACAAGTCTGAGAAGATCTCCACCGTTGTTGTGTTTGACGGGCCTAGAATTTTTCCACGGAAGGAGCACCGGAGCAGAAGTGAAGAAAGACACCCCCACTCACTATTTACCACTGCCCTTGCAATCCACACTGCTCGACCAAAATACATTACAAACTAAGTAGTATCACAATGCAAATTAAAATGCAGTACATGAAGGATCAGTTTGGCTGCTCGCATGGATTTTTTTCCTCATGTAACTTAGCCCGCCAGGAACATATTGTTTGGTTACTTGCAAGCCCATTTTCCGCTTCGTGGGAGAAAAAAGAAGCCAGTCGTAGACTTGCAAGATATTGAACTTGCTATTTGGTTTTGTGCAGAGCGGGGGTGTTATAACCTCTTCCCTAAGTGTGAGCATACCAGCAATTTCAAAAGAAGCCTGGTGACCGGGTGTATACGTGAGCACGCATCTGTTGGTTGACACGTGTCACAGTTAGCAAACCACATCAGCACTAACAACACTTCCAAATCACGCATTTCCCCCGCCAAAGCTTTCGCTAATGATTGACGCTACAAATCATTGAAACGTAGGCCCCGTAGCCCACGACAAGTACGCTTAGCGATGGATAAGACAACGTCAATGCAACAGATCCAACTGACGAGAACCGGATCTCAAAGCAGATCGTGCGGCATCTAGAGGGTGCTCACGTATACACCTAGTCACCAAATCCCCTCTCCCAGCAATTTTATGCACAATTATGAAGCAATAACATGACTACAGTATAAGATATAGCATATTAGACAGGCAATAAACATAGTTCAAATGACAGACAGATAATCAGAACCAACATTCACTTATCGATCATGGCAATGGCTGACTCATGTTGTGGGCACTTCTTGACCACCTCAATCATGATGTAGTTAAAGATCATGACCATGTTGACATCGCCCTTAAGTGCCTTGAACGTCCTGAAGTCCTGAACTTGATGTGGTGAGATATTGCAAATCTATAGCCCACCGTTGATCCATGGAAATCCTGCCATTGATGTTCTCCAGCTTCACCATCTAGTAGTAGTTGGTGTTGGTCTTCAGAACGATGGTCTTTGGGACGGTGACAATGTACTAACGGAAGGCGTCTGGAATTGTAAGAAAATCCAACCTTGGTGCCATGATGATCTTAGCAAAATGGCTTGGACCAATTTCGTCATGGAAGTGTCCCACCTTCGGCTGTCTTCCCCCTCGGCCTCTTCAAGGCGCTGCCTTCTCTAGCATCCTTGGATCATGCTTCGTGAAGGTTGCAGGCAACAACACCTATCATTATTTTGGAGGGCTGCAAAAAAACACAAGACAATTATCCTTGGAGCACCCTTCTCCATCATATTTGTGCACGGCACTAGGTTTTGCAAGATCGTCCCCTGAACACATGGTGCTACACAATTTAATCATTGACCAATGCAAGAAAACAGAGAAAAATGAACAAATCTGGGACTAATATTTACACTGGATGCACAAATTAAGGCATGGAGCTAGCAAAGTATGTAGAATGCACATCATTTGTGTTTTTAGCAAGCACGTTGTTAAACAGGAGCATCCCTGAAAGACAGTGCCACAGATTATAATCATCGACATAAGTAGCACAATCAATCATTGATCATTGCCAAATGGATATCATTAAGGTAGCTTCATAGAACATAGCACACACAGAGAAAAGAGAAGATCCTATCGAACCAAGGGCGATCAGGTTTGACAAGAACATCTTGACAAGAACATCTCTTCACCAAACTTTTCATATGTAGGAATTAGGGGGTAACTTCAGCTTTGTTCATTGGATTTGTGGTTTGTGACCATCCACAATTTGTTGTTATGTGGAGTAAGTTTCAATTGGGGTATGTGCTGAGAAATGATTGGATTCTTTGAGGAAGATACAAAGAAGTGGCTAAAGGATTATGGTGTTGGAGTCAAGTTTTGCATATAAACCGGCCAAGTTCTCCGCGGAGCTGGTTTAGGATCAAAACCGACTCAATGCTTATAACAATAATAATTATGTAGCAGCTTGTTTTTCTCCGCAGAGTCGTTTTAAGGAGCAGAACCAACGCCATGTAAGTTTTAGACATGGTGAGCGTAATCATGCATACAAAATGTGTTGTCAATGAGTGTTTTTTTCAGCAGTCAGTCACTCGTCGCTTTGACTGGATCATGACTTCTTTTCTCTTTTCAATTTTAGTTTGTATATATAATTGGATCGTACCTACTCTATTTGTACTAGCTCTTGACATTGGGCGACTAAAGTTGGTATGATTTTAATATTAATACACTACAGTTTATCGAAAAAATATTGCCCGGTGTCGTGTGTCATCTTCTTAGATCATACTATGCTTCAGGTTGCATATACTATCATCAAGCGATAAATGCTCCATTACCCTGCGGTCTTATATGTAGGTGGAGTAAATTGTTTGTTGCACCTGCTCTACTCATTAGGTAAGGTGAGTTGGCATGACAGCTAGTGGGCCAAACAGGGTTTTTCTTGGTGTTCCAAACCCGTTTTATTCACTTCTGCCCTACTATCCGAGACCAAATTGGCGAGTGGAATTGAACCATCTTCCTCGACATACGTCCTTATTTGCTTCTTTAGTTGTTATATCCCAAATCCACGAAAGCATTGTTGCTCCAAGCCTCCAAACCCAGTTCATGCATGCTCATCCTTTCATAGATAAAGCCTCAATCTTGGTCTCGCGGCTGGTAGTCATTTCCTAGCTTTCTAACAATGAGCTTGGCTTAGGATGCATCTGGAAATTGAATAGAATGTCCACGTAGAGTAAGGCCATGTTTTCTTAGGTTCTACATGCGGAAGAAGATCCTCCGGCTGATAATTCTTGGAAGGCATCCGGTGAGAGCTAGCAGTAGAAACATTTGGCAAGGCACTTTTGCACCGAAGAGTTACACTAAAGCGAAATGTCCTTAGTCCGAAACTTGCACTGTGTGGCAAATGATGAGAAGCATGTTTCCTATCAGTCAAACATGTCCCGTATTTGCGAGAGACAAGATGGAGATGTCGATTTACCAAAGTAAATTAACTTGACAGTCAGGTCAATGGAACTAATTAAAAGGTTTTGTATACATACTTTCCGACGGGCAAAACAAGGGCCGAATAGAATCGATTCTCCTCTCCTCTCTTTTTTTTTACCTTCATCTTCTTCCATAACTCAAAAAAAAGGAAGGAAGCATTTCAACTTCCAGCTCCATGGCTACTCATTACGTCGTTCTCCCTCACTCATTTAAAGAATTGTAGGGTTGTGTGACACGGAGAGGTGTTTTGTACAAACAAATAACAAGATGTTGGAAGGAAACATACTTGGGATTTTCCTGGTTTTTTTACGATCACACTGGTTTTTTATGAAAAGGGGCTTGAACAGGATAAAAACATCATATGCAAGGAAAAAATATCTTTTGGGGCATTATATGTTAGTAGTAATAATCGGCATTGGCCATAAGATCCAAGCTTTCCACACTAACATTGATGGAACTCACTATTTGTATTGAGAACGAGTGTTGCCCAATGAAGTTAGTGAAAATTTCAGTGATCTAAGACCTTATCCGGATGTGTATTGACAAACAGTGCAGAGAGAGATACGGAAGTAAGGTCAAAAAATAAACAGGCCTTACGACTAGTTAAGATTAAATGTTGCCTAACCACGGAGGAATTTACCGAGTTGCACCTGCTGATCTTGATAAAAATAAGCTTTCACATATGGAAAGATTAGATCTTTTTGAAAAAGCTACTATTCCTACTTTTAGCGCACTGATGTAGGCTGAGACGGCATGTTATACACCCGATAAACCAATTCATTTTCTAGCCCGAAAATAAGCAATAATGTAGGATTCACAAAGGAATGCCCTTGTACCGGGCCAAACAAGCAATTTTAAGGACTACAATAGCAGAATCAAGTCTGATGGACGATACGCTCGTGATGTTTGGTGCTAGGTCTGTTTTCTTTTTCACCCAGTTATTAGGAAAAAGTCTATTCTAAACCCTGAACTCGTAGACGTTCGGCGGAATGAACCCTGAGTGTTGGCAAATATCCACAATCTTAAACTTCCACTATATGAGTGTATGACCGATGACGAAATATGTTTGCGGACAGTTAAACATGTGCCGCTTTTGCGAGTGACAAGCTGGAGATGTGTGACACTACCAGAGTAAATTGTTTACAAAGCTGGGGTTGGAACTAAAAGAGGCTAGAGACGTGCTTTCCGACGGGAAACAAAGGTACTAGAAGAGAATCGATTCCCTCCCTTTTTCACCTTCATCGTCTTCCTTAACCAAAAACAAAAAACACAATGACACGTTTCAACTTTCAGCCCCAGGGCTACTCATCACGATGCACCTCTATCTCTCACACTCATTTATAGGGTTGTGTGAGAGAGAAGCTATGGAAAAGAAAGATCATGTAAGGAAAGATACTTGGGCTTTTTCTGCCATTTTCTTTTTGTCTGTGCAACGCTTGGTCGTGACACTGGTCGGTCAGTGCAGCGCAATTAATAAAATTGTTCGAATTTGACGCGAGGTTCTCAATCGATTCAGAGCTCGCCTTGGAGCTGGTAATGGTGGCGATTAGCTTTCTTTCCGGTTCCACCACCATGTGCTGCAAACAAGGTTAAGTTACTGTCGTTTTCGCTGCCCAGATACTCGCTAATCGACATGCTTTGGTTGCTACCTGCCTAGAGCGACCAAATTTGCACACCCCTGCTTTCCTCTCCTTTCGCTTTCTTAAAGCCTGTAAAAACGGTGAGCCTACCTCTGGCCTTAAAATTACTCTCCCGATTAAACTGTTTAGAGCAAAGCATCTCAATTTCAGACTAACATATACTCTGCAGGTATGTTCAGCTACATGTCTTGAGATCCGTGCGTGCGCGTCCTCCGAGGCTCCGTGTTGTCTGCGCGTCCAAGCCTACACAAACCAGGCCTCCGATCATTCACCTTGCATGGGTATGTCTGGAATGCAAATATGGAGAATTGGCGATAGTGTTTGCTACTGTCCATTGATTAAGTCCTCTGAACATGTACAAAACTCGAACTGTTCTCAATTTGTGCCGCACTGCACCGCTGCTAGTAGGAAAGGGAGCAGGCGACAGGTCGATATCGTTTTGTACTCGCGTGCTGCTGGCTTTTCCACAGCCATCTGCTACTAATGTGCCAAGATAGCCGATGGTAGACTGATCAGATCAGGGTTCAAGTCGCTCTGAATGAACAAGACAGAAAGTATATTGCCTGCTTTCATCAATTTTAAGCTGCTTAATCAGCAGCGGAATCGCCGAAAAACGAAAGCGGAAGCAAATTAAGTCAAAGGAAAAAGGACTGTGTTGATGCTCCTCATCATCATGTGCAAAGCCGGCGGAACGGGGAATGAAATCGAACTCGACATCCATTCGTTAATTACCTCAGTTTCATGATTGCGAATTGATCCCTGTTCTTTCTGGATCTGTTCTTCGCTTCTTCCTCAGAGTAGGTATAAGTTGAATTGACAGAATCTACAAAAATGAAAAGCGTGTAACTAACTAGCGATCACCATCACAACAGTTCCGCACGCTCAAGCCATGCTCAGGCGTCCGTGCTTGCGTTGCTCCAACCGCAAGGCTGCCGAGTTCCGAGTGAGGCTGCCTTTTATCAACGTGTTCTTTGATCACGATTTTCATTCTCAGTTTCCTCCCTATGATTCAGGTCAGACAATTTCTAGGAATTCACGGAAAATAAAAGATGACGCTCGGCAAGATAATTACAAAAATTACCACAGTTGAGGCAACTACTACAAAAAAGCCATTTTTTTCCGATAAAGGGAATATATTAATGCTAAAAGATATTAATTACACCCAGCTTCTGCATCAACGCACCACCCTAATGGCACTACGGATGCATACAGCCAAAAAAAGAAAAAAACTAAAAAACAAAGGTCCTACAGTATCTCGGGCCTAACAACAGCAATACATCCACCGCCAAGACAACACCTGAAATACATACTCTCAAAAAACGACGCCTTCAAAAAGGGAACAGTGCTCTAACACCGTCGTCGTCCGATCAAAGATCTTAGGTTTTTTACCATTAAGATAGTCCCCGCTCTCCAAATAATGCCTCCAACAGGCACAACCAGTTAAGGCCAGACCTTGGGTTTACACCCTGAAAGGTAGGACTCTAAACTTCACCTGTGTTGTCGCCCCACTTTCATGCCGCTGCTGTGAAGCCCGGAACACCAAGCAAGTCCCTCATCAGTGCGGAGACTTGAACCTTCCTTAGCTAGTCCTCTCATCCTGCCTTCATGAAATTCTCTTCTTCCGACTTTCATCATGGATTCATAGTCATTTGATGTCAACACAGAAAAGAGCTTCGTGCCGCTCTCTCCAGAACCAAACGGTCGGAATAAAAGCATGGGTGTGCACGACCGAATACCACCGATCCAGAAACTCAGGCAAAACCATTGTTACATTGCCGGCGAGCCTTCCGAAACTCAACTCTCCATCCAGATCGAGAAGAGCAAGCCTCGGTCGTCTTCATCTTCGCCTAAGAGAGACCCTAGGACCGCCGCCTTTATTTAGGTCGGGCTCTCGCGCCGGCGACCATCCCAAGCTGGCCACAGCTGCCGCGGGAGACATCAAGCGCAGACCGCGTTGTCCGGAGACACCGCACATGCCATGGTCAATGCCGCAGCCGAACGCCAGCCGTCCACCGACGAAATCCGTCGCCGGCTTCCATGCCTCTCCACCTCACCGACGATACGCGGTGACAGATCGAAAAGACCCGTCACCGCCATTTGCAGATCGGCTATCTCCGGCGAAGAAGAGGGTCGCCTCCACCATCGAACCCAAGGCTGCTGCCCCGGGCGACCACGTGCCGCGGGAGAATCTCGAGATCATCACCACGCACCGGCGCGAGGCTGGCGCAGATCGTCGCCCACCACCAGCCAACACCGGTGTGCCGTCGCCGAGCCATCCACACGGGAGTCAGGGGGGCCGCCGCCGCAGCGTCGAGGAAAGATCCCGGCCGCCGTCTGCTGCGCGCCATGAGGAAAGGCCGCCGCCGCCGCCACGCCCCGCGGTCTTTGCCCGACAGCGCCACCGGCGGCGGCGGCGGGAGGTGGCTAGGGTTTCGGGAGGGAGGGGGTTTCTGGTATACAGGGGTTTCTAAGAATAAACTTTCTGGCTTAGCTAACGAACAGTTGCGCAATTCGGAGATAAAACAAAATGGAGGACGCGTAATACTGTACTACCTCCGGTTTAAGGAATAAGGCGCCCTCGTTTTACAAGCTTTTTGTTTGACCAAGAATTACTTTAAATAGATAAAGACTGTTTCTATAAAATTAGTATCATTAAAAAGTGTTTTTCAATACGAATCCAACCATATTAATTAAATATAATATAATCAAGATTTTGTTGCTCAATTTTTATGGTCAAAGTTCGTCTTGGAATACGCGTGCGCCTTATTCCTTGAAACGGAGGTAGTATTACTGTTACGTGCTCGTGTCTTCGTCTGCCCGTTAGGATTCTTTTTTCGCAAATAAGACGGTACGCTCAAGATGAGCCAGCTTTAACTTAATAAGCCACGACACGGCATAGTACAAATATCAGATTACAGACTACACGATACGCATAAGAAGTTCCAGGGATTAAGAACCCATCTGTACCAACAAGGATGACACGTAGCTACAGTGTGTCTAAAAGCCCCTACTACTCAAACGACTGAAAACAAACTCATAAGAACCCATCAGTACCAAAAAGGATGATGGCGAGCACTCTCAAACCTCCGCATGCAGCAAACGAATGTATAGTCCCTCCGTTCATAAGGCGCTGTCTTGAAATCATGTATTGCATTCCAAAACATCACTTTATGAACCGAGGGAGTATCTGAAAAAGAGGGGCATCCTAAGGTTCGTGGTGCCCTGTCACACTTACAGCGGTGTCAAATTGTATTTCCCGATGGATGACTGTTATTTGAAGAAAGAAAACCCAGTGGTTATGTGGCTTAGTTGCCTCAAATGTGTTGGGCCTTTTCAGTTGGCTCCGTTGGATATGAAAACCGACAAATGGAGATTGGTGACCGAATTAAGGATCATGATTCAAATTGGTGGATGACCAATCAAGTACCGAATGGATCGAGTAAATTATGGAGGGAGGCAGGCGGAGGCGGGAGACACGCACGTGAGGTCTCCCTGCATCATTGGAGATGCGGTCAGACAAACTCACAGTGGGCGCAGCAACTGAGAAACCGCAGCCGAGATGGATGGATGGAGGCTCCACTCGCAGTGTCTGCCATGCTGCTATTGCAGGGATTGGTAGCGCATCCATGCGACCACGCGTGATTCATGCATGCCCAGAAACTCGATCCTCATGTGCGATGCGTGCTCATCATCAACCCACTCAACAGCTACTACTACCACTCCCTCTTTCAATGGATATCTCCCTCTTCCTTTCTCTTCCAAAAGGCTGCAGATTAACATGATTAATCACTATAGCAATGATCTTGGTCATGGTCCATCTACCTGGGCAAATGTGACAGAGGTTGGATTTGCATACAAACGTGTTCCTCCTGAAGTCCTGATTCCTGGCTTGCTCCAACTGATCAGAGATGCAAATTTTACTTGCTGTCGAGCTACTCAAAACATGTTGTTTTCTGCCAAGGTCATAACCCAATTCTCAAAACACTGAGTACAACTTGGAGTACCATTTTAAGTTGCTATAACTAATTCAGTCGATTAAATTTTTTGAAAACCTTTTGTACTAATATTACTCTATTTTTTAGTTTTTCAAAGGTACATGCGAGGGCTTAGACATTAGGACGGTTGGACGTAGACCGAAATGCTAAAAAATTGCAGTAAGATTTTAAGACTAAAAAACTGACAAGTTTATAAGTAGACAATCATTAGGACCCTTGACTAAACTCTTAAACAACTTTAGATGCTCAATCAAATATGTTTATTTCATTTAGAGCAAACATGTAGTTGGACGGTTACTGGGATGGATGTGTCATCGTGCTACCACGAATCAAACCATAGGTTTGGCATTGGCACTCATGTGTGTCCCATTAAGTCGGGAAATCTTTATCAACAACCGATGTTCGTGTGTAATGATCTTTAAACTCCACAACTCCGGTAATTTGTAGGCACTTTGTGAGTGTGTTGGTGGTGTTGTGCGTGCATGTGTGTCTACACTGAACTCCTCCGTGTTTCTCGAAAGAAAACCATGTTGATTTAATAATTATAAAAGTTCTTCTTCAAACAGAGTGATCAAGTACATAGCCATAGTTCCTTCCCTAACAAAAATTATATATATGTTCTTTACAAATAAAACAAGAATGTGTATCGGATGCAAACAAACCTTCAAAACCCAATGGTCCTGACTATGAAAGATCTGGCACTATGATTCCCACATCGACAAGTATAGTATTGTGAGATCTATATCAGTAAAGTCAAACCAATTCAGTTGACTAACATATTTTTTTATAACATCAACACCTAAAAATGTATATTATAATAATTAGGCTCAAAATATCACATTTGAAATTAAGGTCTAGGTGAAATATTAGTGCATTTTTTAGTTTTTAGAATATACATGGATTGGTTTGGAGATAATAATGGTTAGATGTTGATCCAAACACACAAATATGTCATTGTGATTTAAAAGAAAATTGTAACAGTCATTAGCAACACTTCGGTATAAATTTGATTGAACTCTCAAATATTTGCATATGGCTCAATCAACTACCATATGTTCTCTCCATGAGGAAAGTGAATTATGTAAGTAGCTAGCGAAGGGTCATTAACTTGGCGGTGCTTGAGAGATCAAGCAAGAAACAGTGTACATGCATGATGAACTTGAAAGAGGGAGACATGAATACCAAATATTTCCATTCCAAGATCAATGGTAGTACGAGAAAAAACTACATCCACCATCTTGCCAATGGTCGAGTTTGGGTCACTGGTCACAATGGCAAGAATAACTTGATCAAAGAGAAATTCTCTGCGGTCTTGGGATGAGGCAGTCCACGCTATAGGGATTTTAATTGGAGGTCTATGGAGTTCTCGTGTTGTGATCTTGGCGCCCTTGGGGTGTTTTTCCGGGGAAGGAGGTGCTTAAGTCCATTGAGTCTATACCAAGCGACAAAGCTCCCACACCGGATGGATTCACGGAAGACTTCTTCAAGGCTTGTTGGCCAATCATTAAAACTGGCCTTATGAGAGTTATCCAAAGCTTGTCCTATCATCAAACCGAAAACGTCTTAAATCCACACATATTGCTCTCTTACCAAAGAATGATGGCATGCAAACAATCACCGACTTCCACCTTATTAGCCTCATCAATTCCATTCCGAATACTATTGCAAAATGATGTCTCCTTGGCTAGATCCTGACATGCCCACCCTCATTTCCAAGTCCTAAAACGCCTTAATCAAGTCTAGAAGCATTCATGAAAACCTAACGTGTGTCCGTAGCTATGCTACACGAATGCAACAAACAAAAATGCCAACCATCCTTCTAAAGCTTGACATCAAGAAAGCATTTGACTTTATGCGTTGTGTGGTTCTTGAGCGACCTTATGCAGAGCCATGGTTTTCCTGCCAAATATAATAATTTGGCGGTGGATCTTCTCACTACCGCTTATTCCCATATAATTTTAAATGGAGTGTCGGCGGAGCCATTTCATCACATGAGAGGATTGAGGCAAAGAGATCCCCCCTTTTTTTTACTTCTCTTTCACCTTGTCATCGATCATTTGCAGCCAACGATGTGGCAATTTTCACGGTGCCTTTTAATGAAGCTGTTAACATTTTGGCAAAAAATCCTTGATTGATTCGCTGAGGTCACGGGGCTGGTTAATAATTTTCAAAAGACCCAAGCGGCACCGATCAGATTCTCTCTATTGAATGTTGATGATATTATGCAATGGTTGAGAGTTAATCATGAAAGTGCATAGAGCCCCCATGTGTGGTTTTGGTAATTAATGATAATCTCTATGGACTAATGGGTGCATTGAGTTATATGTGTAGGAGTTGTCCATAGGCAATGCTTGAACGATTAGTTATCGTCAAGGTTGCAATACGAAGAAATGAGGTGCAAGTTCAAGATGAGTCAACTCGAGGAGCTCACATGCTTGAAGCTTGTCATTCATATGTGTTCATGGATATGTGAAGATGCACCGAAGAAGAAGCTCTCCTATAGTGGATTATGGGGGAGCAATCCGCAAGACATCAAGCAAGCACAATCAAAAACGGCGTTACATCCTTGTTGCGGTCAAGATCATCATCATCGAGCTCAAGTGGAATGCACAAGGTTAAGGTTTGCTCTTGATAGGGTTTCTTTCTTATCGGTCTCGGGGTTTGATACGTCTCCAACGTATCTATAATTTCTTATGTTCCATGCTAGTTTTATGACAATACCTACATGTTTTGTTCACACTTTTATGATGTTTTGATGCATTTTCCGGCACTAACCTATTAACAAGATGCCGAAGCGCCAGTTGCTATTTTCTGTTGTTTTGGTTTTAGAAATCCTACAAAGGAAATATTCTCGGAATTGGACGAAATCAACGCCCAGGGTCTTATTTTTCCACGGAGCTTCCGGAAGACCGAAGGTGATACGAAGTGGGGCCACGAGGTGGCCACACCACAAGGCGGCGCGGCCAAGGAGGGGCCTGCGCCGCCCTATCGTGTGGGCCCCTCGGGCGCCCCCCTGCGTTGCCCTTCCGCCTACTTATACCCTCCGTCGCGAAAACCTTATTACCGAGAGCCACGACACGGAAATACTTCCAGAGACGCCGCCGCCGCCAATCCCATCTCGGAGGATTCAGGAGATCGCCTCCGGCACTGTGCCGGAGAGGGGAATCATCACCGGAGGGCTCTACATCACCATGCCCGCCTCGGATTCATGTGTGAGTAGTTCATCCTTGGACTATGGGTCCATAGCAGTAGCTAGATGGTTGTCTTCTCCTCTTGTGCTATCATGTTTAGATCTTGTGAGCTGCCTAACATGATCAAGATCATCTATTTGTAATGCTACATGTTGTGTTTGGTGGGATCCGATGAATATAGAATACTATGTCAAGTTGATTATCAATCTATCATATATGTGTTGTTTATGTTTGTGCATGCTCTCCGTTGCTAGTAGAGGCTCTGGCCAAGTTGATACTTGTAACTCCAAGAGGGAGTATTTATGCTCGATAGTGGGTTCATGCCTCCATTGAATCTGGGACAGTGACAGAAAGTTCTAAGGTTGTGGATGTGTTGTTGCACTAGGGATAAAACATCAATGCTTTGTCTAAGGATATTTGTGTTGATTACATTACGCACCATACTTAATGCAATTGTCTGTTGTTTGCAACTTAATACCGGAAGGGGTGCGGATGCTAACCTGAAGGTGGACTATTTAGGCATAGATGCATGCTGGATGGCGGTCTATGTTCTTTGTCGTAATGCCCTGATTAAATCTCATAGTGCTCATCATGATATGTATTGAATCTTTATTTGTCAATTGCCCACCTGTAATTTGTTCACCCAGCATGCTATTTATCTTATTGGAGAGACACCACTAGTGAACTGTGGACCCCGGTCCATTCTTTTACATCTGAAATACAATCTACTGCAATCTCTGTTCTCTGTTGTTCTTCGCAAACAAACATCATTATCCACACCATACGTTTAGTCCTTTGTTTTCAGCAAGCCTGAGATTGACAACCTCACTTACGTTGGGGCAAACTATTTTGATTGTGTTGTGCAGGTTCCACGTTGGCGCCGAATCCCGGTGTTGCACCGCACTACACTCCTCCACCAACAACCTTCACGTGGCCCTTGACTCCTACTGGTTCGATAAACCTTGGTTTCATACTGAGGGAAACTTGCTTCTATACGCATCACACCTTCCACTTGGGGTTCCCAACGGACGTGTACTTCACATGTTATCAAGTTAAATTTCTGGCGCCGTTGCCGGGGAGATCAAGACACGCTGCAAGGAGTCTTCCACATCCAATCTCTTTACTTTGTTTTTGTCTTGCTTTACTTTATTTTATTTTCTGTCTTGTTTGCTTTATATCAAAAACACAAAAAAATTAGTTGCTTTACTTTCTGTCTTGTTTACTTGCTCTATATCAAAACACAAAAAAATTAGTTACTTGTCTTTACTTTATTCTAATTGCTTAGTTTACTTTTATTACTACTAAAATGAATACTCCTGAAAATACTAAGTTGTGTGACTTTACTAGTTAGGCTTAATGGAAAACAACAACAAAATTAGAGATCTTTATGAACTTTATCTTGAATTAGGACATGATGTGTTTGAAGAGAAAATTAAAAAATCCATGGAACTTTGTTTGCAAAATAGTTATAGCAATGTTATTAGCATGAACTCTTTGAACACTATTATTGCTAATGCTATGGAAGAATTTAAGCTTGGGGAAGCTAGTTGTGATATTTTTAGTCCCCCAAGCATGGAGGAGAAAATTTACTTTGATGATACTTTACCTCCTATATATGATGTTTACAATGATGAATATGATATTTTCAGTCCACCTACTATTGAGGAGAAAATTAATTATGATTACAATATGCCTCCTATATATGATGATTATGGTGATGAGAATAATGATAGCTATTTTATTGAATTTGCTCCCACTACAATTAGTTATGCTTTAATGTTCATGGCGAAGGCTGGAAATTGCTTCGTTGATTGCTATTTGGTTGGAATCAGAAAATGCTTCATATGGTTTTGAATAACTTGATACTTGGCAATTGTTTTGAGCTCTCATAGATCATGTTTAAGCTCTTGCATCATGTAGTTTAAATATATTAGTGGAGAACTACCGTAGAGCTTGTTGAAATTTGGTTTGCATGATTGGTCTCTGATACGTCTCCAACGTATCTATAATTTCTGATGTTCCATGTTAGTTTTATGACAATACCTACATGTTTTGTTCACACTTTATGATGTTTTGATGCATTTTCCGGCACTAACCTATTATAAAGATGCCGAAGCACCAGTTCCTGTTTTCTGCTGTTTTTGCATTCAGAAATCCTACAAAGGAAATATTCTCGGAATTGGACGAAATCAACGCCCAGGGTCTGATGGCGTGTAACTCACACGTTCGTTGGGAACCCCAAGAGGAAGGTATGATGCGCACAGTAGCAAGTTTTCCCTCAAAAGAAACCAAGGTTTAATCGAACCAGGAGGAGCCAAGAAGCACGTTGAAGGTTGATGGTCGCGAAATGTGATGCAACAACACCGGGATTCCGGCGCCAACTAGGAACCTGCACAACACAACCCAAGTACTTTGTCCCAACGAAATGTGAGGTTGTCAATCTCACCGGCTTGCTGTAACAAAGGATTAAACGTATCGAGTGGAAGATGTTTGCAAAGAAAACAGTAAAACAAGTAGATTGTATGCTATGTAAAGAATAGGACCGGGTCCACAGTTCACTAGAGGTGTCTCTCCCATAAGATAAAAGCATGTTGGGTGAACAAATTACAGTCGGGCAATTGACAAATAGAGAAAGGCATAACAATGCATATACATGACATGGTAAATATAGTGAGATTTAATTGGGCATTACGACAAAGAACATAGACCGCCATCCAACTGCATCTATGCCTAAAAAGTCCACCTTCAGGTTATCGTCCGAACCCCCTCCAGTATTAAGTTGCAAAGCAACAGACGATTAAGTGTAATCAACAACTACATCCTTAGACATAGCATCAATGTTTTATCCCTAGTGGCAACAGCACATCCACAACCTTAGAACTTTCTGTCACTGTCCCAGATTCAATGGAGGCATGAACCCACTATCGAGCATAAATACTCCCTCTTGGAGTTAAGAGTAAAAACTTGGCCAGAGCCTCTACTAGTAACGGAGAGCATGCAAGATCATAAACAACACATGAACAATAGATTGATAATCACCATAATCATAGTACTCTCTATCCATCGGATCCCGACAAACACAACATATAGTTATTACATATAGATGATCTTGATCATGTTAGGCAGCTCACAAGATCTAACAATGAAGCACAACAAGGAGAAGACGACCATCTAGCTACTGCTATGGACCCATGGTCCAGGGGTGAACTACTCACTCATCACTCCGGAGGCGACCATGGCGGTGTAGAGTCCTCCGGAGATGAATCCCCTCTCCGGCTGAGGCGATCTCCGTAATCCCCCGAGATGGGATTGGCGGCGCGTCTCTGTAAGGTTTTCCGATCGTGGCTCTCGACCGGGGGTTTCGCGACGGAAGCTTTAAGTAGGCGGAGGGTCAACGCGAGGGGCCACACGAGGGGCCCAGGATAGGTCGGCGCGGCCAGGGCCCGGCCGCGCCGCCCCCTGCTGCCTCGTGGCCCCACTTCGTTAGGTCTTCGGTCTTCTGGAAACTTCGTGCAAAAATAGGACCCGGGGCGAAAGTTTCGTCCAATTCCGAGAATATTTCTTTACTAGGATTTCTGAAACCAAAAACAGCAGAAAACAGCAACTGGCTCTTCGGCATCTTGTTAATAGGTTAGTTCCAAAATGCATAAATATGACATATAATGTGCATAAAACATGTAGGTATCATCAATAAAGTAGCATGGAACATAAGAAATTATCGATACGTTGGAGACGTATCAGCATCTTAGTTCTGCTCGTCCCGAGCGTAAACGATAACAAAGATAATTTCTGAAGTGACATGCCATCATAATCTTGATCATACTATTTGTAAACATATGTAATGAATGCAGCGATCAAAGCAAAGGTAATGACATGAGTAAACAACTGAATCATAAAGCAAAGACTTTTCATGAATAGTACTTCAAGACAAGCATCAATAAGTCTTGCATAAGAGTTAACTCATAAAGCAATAAATCAAAGTAAAGGTGTTGAAACAACACATAAGAAGATTAAGTTTCAGCGGTTGCTTTCAACTTGTAACATGTATATCTCATGGATATTGTCAACATAAAGTAATATAACAAGTGCAATATGCAAGTATGTAGGAATCAATACACAGTTCACACAAGTGTTTGCTTCTTAAGGTGGAAGGAGATAGGTAAACCGACTCAACAATAAAAGTAAAAGAATGGTCCTTCAAAGAGGAAAGCATCGATTGCTGTATTTGTGCTAGAGCTTTTATTTTGAAAACATGAAACAATTTTGTCAACGGTAGTAATAAAGCATATGAGTTATGAAAATTATATCTTACAAGTTGCAAGCCTCACGCATAGTATACTAATAGTGCCCGCACCTCGTCCTACTTAGCTTGGACTACCGGGTCTTCGCATGCCATGTTTCAACCAAGTGTCACAAAGGGGTACCTCCATGCCGCCTGTACAAAGGTCCAAGGAGAATGCTCGCATTTCGGATTTCTCGCTTTTGATTATTCTCAACTTAGACATCCATACCGGGACAACATGGACAACAGATAATGGACTCCTCTTAAATGCATAAGCATGTAGCAAAGTTATTATTCTCGTATGAGATTGAGGATATATGTCCAAAACTGAAACTTCCACCATGGTTCATGGCTTTAGTTAGCGGCCCAATGTTCTTCTCTAACAATTTTGCATGCTCCAACCACTAAAATGATAGACCTTCAGACAAGACGGACATGCATAGCAACTCACATGATATTCAACAATAGTTGATGGCGTTCCCCAGAAGCATGGTTATCGCACAACAAGCAACTTAATAAAATATAAAGTGCATAAGTACATATTCAATACTACGATAGTTTTTAAGGCTATTTTGTCCCATGAGCTATATATTGCAAAGGTGAATGATGGAATTTTAAAGGTAGCACTCAAGCAATTTACTTTGGAATGGCGGAGAAATACCATGTAGTAGGTAGGTATGGTGGACACAAATGGCATAGTAGTTGGCTCAAGGATTTTGGATGCATGAGAAGTATTCCCTCTCGATACAAGGTTTAGGCTAGCAAGGTTATTTGAAGCAAACTCAAGGATGAACAAGTGCAGCAAAACTCACATAAAAGACATATTGTAAACATTATAAGACTCTACACTGTCTTCCTTGTTGTTCAAAACTCAATACTAGATATTATCTAGACCTTAGAGAAACCAAATATGCAAATCAAATTTTAGCAAGCTCTATGTATTTCTTCATTAATGGGTGCAAAGTATATGATGCAAGAGCTTAAACATGAGCACAACAATTGCAAAGTATCACATTATCCAAGACATTTTAGAATTACTACATGTAGCATTTTCCAATTCCAACCATATAACAATTTAACGAAGAAGAAACTTCGCCTTGAACATTATGAGTAAAGCCTAAGGACACATGTGTCCATATGCAACAGCGGAGCGTCTCTCTCCCACAAAGTGAATGCTAGGATCCATCTTATTCAAACAAAAACAAAAACAAAAACAAACCGACGCTCCAAGTAAAGAACACCAGATGTGACTGAATAAAAATATAGTTTCAGGGGAGGAACCTGATGATGTTGTCGATGAAGAAGGGGATGCCTTGGGCATCCCCAAGCTTAGACGCTTGAGTCTTCTTAAAATATACAGGGGTGAACCACGGGGGCATCCCCAAGCTTAGAGCTTTCACTCCTCTTGATCATAGTATATCATTCTCCTCTCTTGACCCTTGAAAACTTCCTTCACACCAAACTTCAAGCAAACTCATTAGAGGGTTAGTGCATCATTAATAATTCACTCATTCAGAGGTGACACAATCATTATTTTCACTTCTGGACATTGCATAATGCTACTGGACATTAATGGATCAAAGAAATAAATCCAACATAGCAAAAGAGGCAATGCGAAATAAAAGGCAGAATCTGTCAAAAACAGAACAGTCCGTAAAGACGAATTTATAAATGGCACCAGACTTGCTCAAATGGAAAAACTCAAAACTAATGAAAGTTGCGTACATATCTGAGGATCACGCTCGTAAATTGGCAGATTTTTTCGAATTTTCTACAGAGAATTGTGCCCAGATTCGTGACAGACAGCAATGCTGTTTCTGCGCAGCGATCCCAAATATAACATCAACTTTGACATAGAAACTTTACTTGGCACAAAAACTTGATAAGGAGAGGTTGCTACAGTAGTAAACAACTTCCAAGACTCAACAAAACAAAAAATTGCTGTAGGTAAAAACATGGGTTGTCTCCCATAAGCGCTTTTCTTTAACGCCTTTCAGCTAGGCGCAGAAAGTGCAAATCAAGTATTATCGAGAGTAGAAGCATCAACATCATTACCAGGGGTGTTGGGAGTTTTCTCAACAATGCATTGTATCTGGTCTATATAAGTAACTCCTCTCTCATTGCTCCTAGGCTTACTATTCTCATCAAACAAATTTTCAGGAACAAGCCAAGCATAGTTATTTTCCAAAGCTTCATGCATCCCTAGTAGTTTACTAGGTATTGGCGCTTTAATTTCCCTACCATCATTAACATTATTAGTATACTTAATTCTATCCATATCCATATTTTCAAGTATTTGTTTAAAATTAGGAAAGAAACCAAGCCTCTTATGCTTAATAAAAACTTTTCTAGCTTCTTTAACTATATCCTCAAATTCTCTAACAAGGATTTTTAAAACAAAATTTCTCTTTTCCCCCATCTCCATATCCGAAAGTGTAAGAAACATATGTTGTATTATGGGATTGAGATTAACAAATCTAGTTTCTAACATGTGTATCAAACAGGCAGAAGCACTTTCATAAGTAGGAGCAGTTTTTAATAATGGTATATCTTCAAAATCTTCATCCATACTAACATGGGTGAAAAATTCTTCTATATTATCTCTTCCAATGATACACCCTCGTCCTACCGGTATCTCTTCCAAAGTAAACTTAGGATTAAGCATGATGAAATAAGCAAGAAGTAAACTAGGCAAACAAAGTAAAGACAAGTAACTAATTTTTTTGTGTTTTTGATATAGAGAGCAAGACAGTAAATAAAGTAAAACTAGCAACTAATTTTTTTGTGTTTTGATTTAGTGCAGCAAACAAAGTAGTAAATAAAATAAAGCAAGACAAAAACAAAGTAAAGAGATTGAGAAGTGGAGACTCCCCTTGCAGCGTGTCTTGATCTCCCCGGCAACGGCGCCTGAAAAAGAGCTTGATGGCGTGTAACTCACACGTTCGTTGGGAACCCCAAGAGGAAGGTATGATGCGCACAGTAGCAAGTTTTCCCTCAGAAAGAAACCAAGGTTTAATCGAACCAGGAGGAGCCAAGAAGCACGTTGAAGGTTGATGGTCGCGAAATGTGATGCGCGCAACACCAGGGATTCCGGCGCCAACTAGGAACCTGCACAACACAACCCAAGTACTTTGTCCCAACGAAACAGTGAGGTTGTCAATCTCACCGGCTTGCTGTAACAAAGGATTAAACGTATCGAGTGGAAGATGTTTGCAAAGAAAACAGTAAAACAAGTAGATTGTATGCTATGTAAAGAATAGGACCGGGGTCCACAGTTCACTAGAGGTGTCTCTCCCATAAGATAAAAGCATGTTGGGTGAACAAATTACAGTCGGGCAATTGACAAATAGAGAAAGGCATAACAATGCATATACATGACATGGTAAATATAGTGAGATTTAATTGGGCATTACGACAAAGAACATAGACCGCCATCCAACTGCATCTATGCCTAAAAAGTCCACCTTCAGGTTATCGTCCGAACCCCCTCCAGTATTAAGTTGCAAAGCAACAGACAATTGCATTAAGTATGGTGCGTAATGTAATCAACAACTACATCCTTAGACATAGCATCAATGTTTTATCCCTAGTGGCAACAGCACATCCACAACCTTAGAACTTTCTGTCACTGTCCCAGATTCAATGGAGGCATGAACCCACTATCGAGCATAAATACTCCCTCTTGGAGTTAAGAGTAAAAACTTGGCCAGAGCCTCTACTAGTAACGGAGAGCATGCAAGATCATAAACAACACATGAACAATAGATTGATAATCACCATAATCATAGTACTCTCTATCCATCGGATCCCGACAAACACAACATATAGTATTACATATAGATGATCTTGATCATGTTAGGCAGCTCACAAGATCTAACAATGAAGCACAACAAGGAGAAGACGACCATCTAGCTACTGCTATGGACCCATGGTCCAGGGGTGAACTACTCACTCATCACTCCGGAGGCGACCATGGCGGTGTAGAGTCCTCCGGAGATGAATCCCTCTCCGGC
Source organism: Lolium multiflorum (assembly GCA_030979885.1). NCBI lineage: Eukaryota > Viridiplantae > Streptophyta > Magnoliopsida > Poales > Poaceae > Lolium > Lolium multiflorum. The sequence goes on from CM061747.1 coordinate 153,184,680, forward strand.
AGGGTGCCGGAGGCGATCTCCAATCCCCCGAGATGGGATTCGCGGGCGGCGTCTCTGTAAGGTTTTCCGTATCGTGGCTCTCTGTACGGGGGTTTCGCGACGGAAGCTTTAAGTAGGCGGAGGGTCAACGCGAGGGGCCACACGAGGGCCCAGGGATAGGTCGGCGCGGCCAGGGCCTCGGCCGCGCCGGCCACCCCCCTGGCTGCCTCGTGGCCCCACTTCGTTAGGTCTTCGGTCTTCTGGAAGCTTCGTGCAAAAATAGGACCCTGGGCGAAAGTTTCGTCCAATTCCGAGAATATTTCTTTACTAGGATTTCTGAAACCAAAAACAGCAGAAAACAGCAACTGGCTCTTCGCATCTTGTTAATAGGTTAGTTCCAAAATGCATAAATATGACATATAATGTGCATAAAACATGTAGGTATCATCAATAAAGTAGCATGGAACATAAGAAATTATCGATACGTTGGAGACGTATCAGGTCTTATATTTCGCGGAAGCTTCAGAGCCGAGAGGGACCAGAGGGGAGCCCGGGGCCCACGGGCGGCGCGCGGCCGGCCCCCGGGCGCGCCCTATGGTGTGGGACCACCAGGTCCCCTCCAAGGCTGCCCTTCCGCCTATAAAGTCTCTCCAACTCGAAAACCCTAAAAACATAAGCCACGGGACGAGAAAAGTTACGCAGCCGCCGCCATCGCGAAGTCAAGTTCGGGGGACAGAAGTCTCTGTTCCGGCACGCCGCCGGACGGGGAATTGCCCCCGGAATCTCCATCGACACCACCGCCATCTTCATCGCCGTTGCTGTCTCCCATGATGAGGAGGGAGTAGTTCTCCCTCGAGGCTAAGGGCTCTACCGGTAGCTATGTGGTTAATCTCTCTCTCATGTACTTCAATACAATGATCTCATGAGCTGCCTTACATGATTGAGATCCATATGATGAGCTTTGTATCGCTATTAATCTATGTGCTACTCTAGTGATGTTATTAAAGTAGTCTATTCCTCCTTCATGATGTAATGGTGACAGTGTGTGCATCATGTAGTACTTGGCGTAGGTTATGATTGTAATCTCTTGTAGATTATGGAGTTAACTATTACTATGATAGTATTGATGTGATCTATTCCCCCTTTCATAGTGTAAAGGTGACAGTGTGTATGCTATGTTAGTACTCGGTCTAAATTGCAATGATCTATTATGCTCTAAAGGTTACTTAAATATGAATGCCGAATGTTGTGGAGCTTGTTAACTCCGGCTTGAGGGAGCTCTTGTAGCCCTACACAATGAATGGTGTTTGTTATCCAACAAGAGAGTGTATGTAGCACAAGTGAGGAGAAGTTATTTATTTATTATGTGATCAATGTTGAGAGTGTCCACTAGTGAAAGTATGATCCCTAGGCCTTGTTTCCAAATACTGCAAACATCGCTTGTTTACTGTTTTACTGCATCTTTACTTCCTGCAATATTACCACCATCTATACCACATGTGTTTTACTATCTCTTCGCCGAACTAGTGCGCCTATACATCTGACAAGTGTATTAGGTGTGTTGGGGATACAAGAGACTTCTTGTATCTTAATTGCAGGGTTGCTTGAGAGGACTATCTTTGACCTCTACCTCCCTGAGTTCGATAAACCTTGGGTGATTCACTTAACGGAAACACTGTCTACAAGAATAGAAGTACACGTAGACATCAAGCTATTTTCTGGCGCCGTTGCCGGGGAGGTAAGGTAAAAGGTATTCACATCCTCCGACTACTAAGCTCTTTCCTAGCACTGTTGCCGGTGTGAGTGCTCGAAGCTATCTCCTTTAGATTCTGCAATTAAATCTTTTTGTTTCTTGTTTTTATTTTTCACTAGTTAGGCTTAATGGAAAACAACAAAAAAATTAGAGATCTTTATGAACTTTATCTTGAGTTAGGACATGATGTGTTTGAAGAGAAAATTAAAAAACCCATGGAACTTTGTTTGCAAAATAGTTGTAGCAATGTTATTAGCATGAACTCTTTGAACACTATTATTGATAATGCTATGGAAGAATTTAAGCTTGGGGAAGCTGGTTTTGAGGAGCATGATATTTTTAGTCCCCCAAGCATGGAGGAGAAAATTTACTTTGATGATACTTTACCTCCTATATATGATGTTTACAATGATGAATATGATATTTTCAGTCCACCTACTATTGAGGAGAAAATTAATTATGATTACAATATGCCTCCTATATATGATGATTATGGTGATGAGAATAATGATAGCTATTTTATTGAATTTGCTCCCACTACAATTAATAGTAATGATTATGCTTATGTGGAGAGTAATAATTTTATGCATGTGGCTCATGATAAGAATGTTTCATGTGATAGTTATATTGTTGAGTTTGTTCATGATGCTACTGAAAGTTATTATGAGAGAGGGAAACATGGTTATATGCATCTTAATAATATTAAGTTTCCCCTCTTTATGTTGAGAATCTTGAAGTTACTCGTGTTTTATCTTCCTATGCTTGTCACTTTGTTCTTCATGAATTTATTTGTGTACAAGATTCCTTTTCATAGGAAGTGGGTTAGACTTAAATGTGTTTTGAATTTGCTTCTTGATGCTCCTTTTGCTCCATTTTCTATTTTCATGAGAGCATCATTAAAATTGCTGAGCCCATCTTAATGGCTATAAAGAAAGCACTTCTTGAGAGATAACCCATGTGTTTATTTTGCTACTATTTTGTTGTGTCTTGGAAGTTGTTACTACTGTAGCAACCTCTCCTTATCATGTTTTTGTGCCAAGTAAAGTCTCTATAGTAAAGTTGATGCTAGATTTGGATTACTGCGCAGAAATAGAATTGCTGTCTGTCACGAATTTGCGTACATCTCTCTGTATAAAAATCAAAAAAATCTGAAAATTTACGTGCGTGATCCTCATATATGTACGCAACTTTCATTTGTTTTGAGTTTCTCCGTCTGAGCAAGTTAAGTGCCTCTGAAAAATTCGTCTTTACGGACTGTTCTGTTTTGACAGATTCTGCCTTTTATTTCGCATTGCCTCTTTTGCTATGTTGAATGGATTTCTTTGTTCTATTAACTTTCAGTAGCTTTGTGCAATGTCAGAAGTGTTAAGAATGATTATGTCACCTCTGAATATATGAATTTTTGATTATGCACTAACCCTCTAATGAGTTTGCTTTAAGTTTGGTGTGGAGGAAGTTTTCAAGGGTCAAGAGAAGAGGATGATACAATATGATCAAGAAGAGTGAAAAGTCTAAGCTTGGGGATGCCCCGTGGTTCATCCCTGCATATTTTAAGAAGACTCAAGCATCTAAGCTTGGGGATGCCCAAGGCATCCCCTTCTTCATCGACAACTTATCAGGTCACTTCTAGTGAAACTATATTTTTATTCCATCACATCTTATGTTCTTTACTTGGAGCGTCTGTTTGCTTTTATTTTTGTTTATATTTGAATAAATTTGGATCCCACCATCCTTGTATTGGAGATATTACGCTCCACTTTTTCATTTGAACACTTGTGTTCTTAGTTATGCTTTAATGTTCATGGCAAAGGCTGAAAATTGCTTCGTAGATTGCTATTTGGTTGGAATCAGAAAATGCTTCACATGGTTTTGAATAACTTCATACTTGGCAATTGTTTTGAGCTCTCATAGATCATGTTTAAGCTCTTGCATCATGTAGTTTAAACCTATTAATGGAGAACTACTGTAGAGCTTGTTGAAATCTGGTTTGCATGATTGGTCTCTCTAAGGTCTAGATATTTTCTGGTAAAAGTGTTTGAACAACAAGGAAGACAGTGTAGTCTTATAATGCTTGCAATATGTTCTTGTGTAAGTTTTGTTGTACCTGTTCATACTTGTGTTTGCTTCAAACAACCTTGCTAGCCAAAGCCTTGTACTGAGAGGAAATGCTTCTCGTGCATCCAAACACCTTGAGCCAAAACCTATGCCATTTGTGTCCACCATATCTACCTACTATGTGGTATTTTTCTGCCATTCCAAAGTAAATTACTTGAGTGCTACCTTTAAAATTTCATTCCTTTGTCTTTGCAATATATAGCTCATGGGAAAATAGCTTAAAAACTATTGTGGTGATGAATATGTAGCTATGTGTTTTAGTTCTTATAAGTTGCTTGTTGAGCGGTAACCATGTTTCTGGGGACGCCATCAACTTTTACACCTTTGTTGAATATCATGTGAGTTGCTATGCATGTTCGTCTTGTCTGAAGTAAGGGTGATTTATCATGATCAAATGGTTTGAGTATGCATATGTTAGAGAAGAACATTGGGCCGCTAACCAAAGCCATGTATCATGGTGGAAGTTTTTAGTTTGGACATTCATCCTCAATCTCTTATGAGAATATTATTTGTTGTTGAATGCTTATGCATTAAAGAGGAGTCCATTATCTGTTTTCTATGTTGTCCCGGTATGGATGTCCTAAGTTGAGATTATTCAAAAACGAGAAATCAAATGCGATTTATCTCCTTGGACCTTTGTACAGGCGGCATAGAGGTACCCCTTTGTGACACTTGGTTGAAACATATGTTATGCAATGATAATCCATGTAAATCCAAGCTAATTAGGACAAGGTGCAAGCACTATTGGTATTCGATGCATGAGGCTTGCAACTTGTAGGAAGTATTATGCATAACACATATGAATTATTACTACCGTTGACAAAATTGTTTCTATGTTTTCAAAATAAAAGCTCTAGCACAAAAATAGTAATCCATGCTTCCCTCTGCGAAGGGCCTTTCTTTTACTTTATGTTGAGTCAGTTTACCTACTTCTTTCTATCTTAGAAGCAAACACTTGTGTTAACTGTGTGCATTGATTCTTACATGATTACTTATTGCACTTGTTATATTACTCTATGTTGACAATTATCCATGAGATATACATGTTACAAGTTGAAAGCAACTGCTAAAACTTAATCATCCTTTGTGTTGCTTCAATGCCTTCTACTTTGAATCTATTGCTTTATGAGTTAGCTCTTATGCAAGTCTTTTTGATACTTGTCTTGAAAGTACTATTCATGAAAAGTCTTTGCTATATGATTCAGTTGTTTAATCATCATCTTTACCATTGCTTTGAATCACTTCATTCATCTCATATGCTTTACAATAATGTTGATCAAGATTATGTTGGTAGCATGTCACTTCAGAAATTATTCTTGTTATCGTTTACCTACTCGAGGGCGAGTAGGAACTAAGCTTGGGGATGCTTGATACGTCTCCAACGTATCTATAATTTCTGATGTTCCATGCTAGTTTTATGACAATACCTACATGTTTTGTTCACACTTTATGATGTTTTGATGCATTTTCCGGCACTAAACTATTAACAAGATGCCGAAGCGCCAGTTCCTGTTTTCTGCTGTTATTTTTGCATTCAGAAATCCTACAAAGGAAATATTCTCGGAATTGGACGAAATCAACGCTCCGGGCCTTATATTTCGCGGAAGCTTCCAGAGAGCCAGAGAGGGACCAGAGGGGAGCCCTGGGGGCCCCACCCCACAGGGCGGCACGGCCTGGCCCCTGGACGCTCCCCCTATGGTGTAGGACCACCAGGTCCCCTCCAAGGCTGCCCTTCCGCCTATAAAGTCTCTCCGACTCGAAAACCCTAAAAACATAAGCCACGGGACGAGAAAAGTTACGCAGCCGCCGCCATCGCGAAGTCAAGATCGGGGGACAGAAGTCTCTATTCCGGCACGCCGCCGGGACGGGGAATTGCCCCCGGAATCCATCTCCATCTCCATCGACACCACCGCCATCTTCATCGTTGTTGCTGTCTCCCATGATGAGGAGGGAGTAGTTCTCCCTCGAGGCTAAGGGCTCTACCGGTAGCTATGTGGTTAATCTCTCTCTCATGTACTTCAATACAATGATCTCATGAGCTGCCTTACATGATTGAGATCCATATGATGAGCTTTGTATCGCTATTAATCTATGTGCTACTCTAGTGATGTTATTAAAGTAGTCTATTCCTCCTTCATGATGTAATGGTGACAGTGTGTGTGATACGTCCATTTTGCATCACTATTTTATATCATAATTTGCTGTTATTCATTGATATATTTCATATTTAGAGATGATACTTATGTTATTTCATCTATTTTGCATGTTTCATGATCATTGGAGAATTATTCACCGGAGTCAGGATTCTGCTGGAAAAAGCACCGTCAGGACACCATATTTCTGAAGATCAACAATTGACGGAAGTTATACGAAAAATCCTATTTTTCCAGAGGACGAAGGGAGCCAAAAGGAGGAGCCGAGAGGGCCACCATGGGCCCCCATAGGCCGGCGCGGGCCCAGGCCTGGCCGCGCGCCATGTGGGGAGGGGGCCCACAGCCCCCTCGGCCGCCTCTCCTTCGCGTACTTCTTCGTCCCAAAAACCTAAGCCCGGGAGTTACGGAGAATTAACAGAGCCGCCTCTGCGGGGCGGAGAAACACCAGAGAGAAAAGAGCTCTCCGGGAGAGAACTGGGAAATTCCCTCCCGGAGGGGGAAATCGACGCCATCGCCATCGTCATCGAGCTGGACATCATCTCCATCATCATCATCATCATCATCTCCACCATCTACACCGCCATCTCCACCGCTGCATCTCGTCACCGCTGTAACGATTTGGGTTGGATCTTGATTGTTTGATAGGGGAAACTCTCCCGGTGTTGATTACTACTTGTTATTGATGCTATTGAGTGAAACCATTGAACCAAGGTTTATGTTCAGATTGTTATTTATCATCATATCACCTCTGATCATGTTCCATATGATGTCTCGTGAGTAGTTCGTTTAGTTCTTGAGGACATGGGTGAAGTCTAAATGTTAGTAGTGAATTATTGTTGAGTAGTATTCAATGTTATGATATTTAAGTTGTGGTGTTACTCTTCTAGTGGTGTCATGTGAACGTCGACTACATGATACTTCACCTTTATGGGCCTAGGGGAGTACATCTTGTATTCGTTTGCTAATTGTGGGGTTGCCGGAGTGACAGCAACCTAAACCCCCGTTAGTATATCGGTGCAGGAGGGATAGCAGGATCTCAGAGTTTAAGGCTGTGGTTAGATTTATCTTAATTACTTTCTTGTATTTGCGGATGCTTGCAAGGGGTATAATCACAAGTATGTATTAGTCCTAGGAAGGGCGGTGCATTAGCATAGGTTCACCCACACAACACTTATCAAAACAATGAAGATTAATCAGCCGTATGAAGCGAAAGCACTAGACTAAAATCCCCGTGTGTCCTCAAGAACGCTTGGTCATTATAAGTAAACAAACCGGCTTGTCCTTTGTGCTAAAAAGGATTGGGCCACTCGCTGCAATTATTTCTCTCGCATTTTATTTACTTGTACTTTATTTATTTGCTATATCAAAACCCCCTGAATACTTGTCTGTGAGCATTTACAGTGAATCCTTCATCGAAACTGCTTGTCAACACCTTCTGCTCCTCGTTGGGTTCGACACTCTTATTTATCGAAAGTACTACGATACAGCCCCTATACTTGTGGGTCATCAAGACTATTTTCTGGCGCCGTTGCCGGGGAGTGAAGCGCTATTGGTAAGTGGAATTGGTAAGGAAACTTTTACTGTACGTGCTGATTTTGTTTCTGCTTGCTGCTATAAGTCATTATGGAGAGATCCTCCCTTGAATTTCTATTTGGGAAATCTACTACTACTGCAACGGTAGTGGATGAGGCGCCAGGTGAGGAAGTAATACCATATAAAATACCTATGAAAATTATTGAACGTGTTGTGGATAACCGCTATGAAGGGGATGGAACTGTTCATCCTGGAGATCATTTACTGTTTTTACATGAATTATGCGGGTTATTCAAATGTGCAGGTATTTCAATGGATGAAGTTAGGAAGAAATTATTTGTTATGTCGCTATCTGGTAAAGCGGCGCATTGGTATAAACTGCTGAAGGATGGGCGTTCTCTTGATTGGAAGGATATTGTGCCTATATTTTACTCTAAATTCTATCCTCCAAGTGAAATTCACAAAGACCGCAACCGTATATATAATTTCTGGCCTCATGATGGAGAGAGTATTGCCCAAGCGTGGGGGAGATTGAAGTCTTTAATGCTCAAATGCCCCATTCATGAGCTTCCTGGTAATATTATTATTGATAATTTCTATGCAAGACTGTCTTTTCAAGATAAAACCTTGCTGGATACTGCTTGTTCTGGATCATTCACGCGCAATAAAGAAGAGTTTAAATGGGACCTTCTTGATCGAATCCAAGAAAATACTGAAGGATGGGAGAACGACAAAGGTAGAGTGTCAGGTATAAATTATAATTATGAATGCATTGAAACTTTTATGGATACTGATGAATATCGTAATATGAGTGCTACTTATGGTCTTGACTCTCAAGTTGTTGCAAATATTTATAAAGCCTTTGCCTCTCATTTTGAATTGCCTAGGAAGAATTTTGATAAGTATCATGAACCATATAAAGATAAAGTTGATTCGCCTAAAGGCAAATGTATTGAAATTAAAACTGTTGATCATGTTCTTCCTGAGGCTTATATTGAAAAAACTCCTTTCCCTGCTAAAATGAAGGAGTATTCTGTTATAACTAGTGTAGTTAATAAAAGTGCAAAGAAACCTATAGAACCTGAAGAACAAATAAAAGTTGAACCTGCTGTTGCAATAGTTAAAGATCTTGTTACTGAAAATGTGGAAGATGGTCATATTATTTTTTGTGAAGATGCTTCTAATATTGTTTCGCATCCTAATAAGTCTAGGAAAGCCAGTGTTCCTGTGCTCTCTGTTCGAATTGGTGATCATTGCTATTATGGTTTATGCGACATTGGTGCAAGTATTAGTGCCATTCCTTATGAGCTCTACACGGAAATTATGCATGAAATTGGTTCTTGTGAACTTGAAGATATTGATGTGGTTATTCGGCTAGCTAATAGAGAAACTATCTCTCCCATTGGTATTGTTCGAGATGTTGAAGTTCTATGTGGTAAGATTAAATATCCTGCTGACTTTTTGGTACTTGGTTCTGCTGCTAGTAAGTCTTGTCCTATTATTTTTGGTAGACCTTTTCTAAATACATGTGGAGCTATTATAGATTGCAAGAAAGAGAAAATTGTTACTAAATTTGCTGGTGAATCTTATGAGTTTAACTTCTCTAAATTTGCCAAAACTCCTTATAAAGCTGATTTGCCTAATGATGATTTTAGAGTTGAACAGTGTGCATCTATTGCTCTTGCTCCTAGTAATCCTTTGCAGCAGCATTTGGAGAATAGTGAGAGTGAAGTTTTTAGGGAAGAAAGGGATGAGCTTGATGAAATTTTCCTTCGTCAACCTATTCTTAAACATGACTTACCGGTTGAAGATTTAGGCGTAACACCACCACCAAAGGAAGATCCTGTATTTGATTTGAAACCATTACCTGATAATCTTAAGTATGCTTATATTGATGATAAGAAAACATATCCTGTTATTATTAGTGCTAAGCTTTCAGATATTGAGGAAGAAAGGTTATTGGAAATATTGAAGAAACACCGAGGAGCTATTGGCTACACTCTTGATGATTTGAAGGGGATTTCTCCCGCTATTTGCCAACATGCTATTAATATAGAAGATGGTGCAAAACCTGTTGTTGAACATCAGCGTCGTCTAATTCCCAAGATGAAGGATGTGGTAAGAAATGAGGTATTAAAACTCCTTGAAGCTGGTATTATATATCCTATTGCTGATAGTAGATGGGTTAGTCTTGTGCATTGTGTTCCTAAGAAAGGAGGTATAACTGTTGTGCCTAATGATAATGATGAGCTTATTCCTCAAAGAGTAGTTGTAGGGTATAGAATGTGCATTGATTTTCGAAAAGTTAATAAAGTTACTAAGAAAGATCATTACCCTTTACCTTTTATTGATCAAATGTTAGAAAGGTTGTCTAAAAATACTCATTTCTGTTTTCTTGATGGATATTCTGGGTTTTCACAAATTGCTGTTAGAGCTAAAGATCAAGAGAAAACCACTTTCACTTGTCCCTATGGAACTTATGCTTATAGGCGTATGCCTTTTGGTTTATGTAATGCTCCTGCTACTTTTCAAAGATGCATGTCTGCTATTTTTCATGGCTTTTGTGAAAAGATTGTTGAGGTATTCATGGATGATTTTTCTGTCTATGGGAATTCTTTTGATAATTGCTTGCGAAACCTTGATAAAGTTTTGCAGAGATGTGAAGAAACTAACCTTGTTCTTAATTGGGAGAAATGCCACTTTATGGTTAATGAAGGAATTGTATTGGGACATAAAATTTCTGAGAGAGGTATTGAAGTTGATAGAGCTAAAGTTGAAGCAATTGAGAAGATGCCCTATCCTAGGGATGTTAAAGGTATTCGTAGTATTCTTGGTCATGCTGGTTTTTATTGTTGGAGATATGCCCAAGAGGCAATAATAAAGTGGTTATTATAATATCTTTGTGTTTATGATAAATGTTTATATACCATGCTATAATTGTATTAACCGAAACATTGATACATGTGTGTTATGTAAACAACAAGGAGTCCCTAGTAAGCCTCTTGTATAACTAGCTTGTTGATTAATAGATGATCATGGTTTCGTGATCATGAACATTGGATGTTATTAATAACAAGGTTATGTCATTAGTTGAATGATATAATGGACACACACCCAAATGAGCGTAGCATAAGATCAAGTCATTAAGTTCATTTGCTATAAGCTTTCAATACATAGTTGTCTTAATCCTTCGACCATGAGATCATGTAAATCACTTACACCGAAAGGGTACTTTGATTACATCAAACGTCATTGCGTAAATGGGTGACAATAAAGGTGGGATTAAGTATTTGGAAAGTGTGAGTTGAGGCATATGGATCAACAGTGGGATTTGTCCATCCCGATGACGGATAGATATACTCTGGGCCCTCTCGGTGGAATGTCATCTGATTAGCTTGCAAGCATATGAATAGTTCATAAGAGATCACATACCACGGTACGAGTAAAGAGTACTTGTCGGTAACGAGGTTGAACAAGGTATGGAGATACCAATGATCAAACCTCGGACAAGTAAAATATCGCGAGACAAAGGGAATTGACATCGTATGTAAATGGTTCAATCGATCACTAAGTCATCGTTGAATATGTGGGAGCCATTATGGATCTCCAGATCCCGCTATTGGTTATTGCTCGGAGAGGAGTCTCGACCATGTCTGCATAGTTCGCGAACCGTAGGGTGACGCGCTTAAGGTTCGATGTCGCATAAGTAGATTTGAGTATGGTATGGAGACGAAGTTTGTTCGGAGTCTCGGATGTGATCCAGGATGTCACGAGGAGGTCCGGAAGAGTCCGGAGAATAAGATTCATATAAGGGAAGTTGATTTCTGGGTTTTCGGAAATGTTCGGGACTGTTCCGGTGTTGACTGGAAGGTTCTAGAAGGTTCTGGAAGGTTCCACCATGGGGCCCACGACCCGGGAGGCCCACCGTGGGCCGAGGGGATGCTCCCTGGCCTAATGGGCCAGGGGCACTTGGCCCCCAAGGCCCAGGCCGGCCAACCCCCTAGGGTTTCCCTGGGGGGGATCAACTTGGGGGAGGGGAAAGCCCCTCTCCCCCCTTGGCCGCCGCCCCCCCTAACCCTAGATGGGAAAGGGGGCCACCCTGGCCGGCCAGCCCCCTATATAAAGAGGGGAGGGGGTGGCCGGCCAACCCATCCTCCCATTGCCTCCTCCTCTGGCCGCCTCTCCCTCCACCATACGCTGCGGGCTTAGGCGAAGCCCTGCAGTTTTCTTCCTCCACCACCACCACCACGCCGTCGTGCTGCTGGACGTTGGAGGAGATCTACCACACCTCCGCTGCCCGCTGGAACGGGAGAGGAAGGAGCTTCATCGACACCGTACGCGCGACCGAGTACGGAAGTGCTGCCGGATTGCAGCACCGGGGACGATCGTCTACACCAACAACGAGATTAATCTCGTAGGCTTTGGAATCTTCGAGGGTTAGTCTCATCTCCATCTCGTTGCTTAGATCTAGTAGATTGGATCTTGGGTGTTCCATAGATTAGATCTGTTGGTTTTATTCGCTTTGCGGTAGGAAAATTTTTGTTTTCTATGCAACGAACCCCATCAGTGGTATCAGAGCCACGTCTATGCATAGATCTGTTGCACGAGTAGAACACAATGGTTTTGTGGGCGGTGATGCTTTTGTTGCTTTAGTTTGTGTACTTTGCTTCTTGCGGGATGGTGGGATGAAGCGGCCCGGGCTAACTTTACATGACCGCGTCTCATGAGACTTGCTCCACGCTTGACATGCAACTTGTATTGCATAAGTGGCTTTGCGGGTGTCTGTCTCTCCCACCATAGTGAAGATTGTAATTTGCACTTCTATTGTCAACACTAGTATCACCGTTGTGGTTCATGTTCGTAGGTAGATTGGATCTTACTCGAAAACCCTAAACCACGTAAAAGATGCAAACCAAATTAGAGGCGTCTAACTTGTTTTTGCAGGGTTTGGTGATGTGATATGGCCATTATGTGATGATGATTATATTCGATGTATGAGATGTTCATTGATGTATTATGGCAACCGGCAGGAGCCTAATGGTTGTCTTTAATTTTTGTTAAAGACCTGCGTGTCTATTCATCATGTAATAGCTTTATTTCAAGTAGTTGTTATAGTAGCTATAAGTGATGGACAACCATGAAGCGGCGCCACTGACCTTGACGCCATGCTGGTGATGATGGAGATCATGTCCGTGCTTTGGAGATGGAGATCAAAAGCACAAGAAGAAAAGGCCATATCATATCACACATTATGAATTGCATGTGATGTTAATCCTTTTATGCATCTTATTTTGCTTAGATCGCGACGGTAGCATTATAAGATGATCCCTCTCACTAAATATCAAGATAATAAAGTGTTCATCCTTAGTATGCACCGTTGCTAAGACTTGTCGTTTCGAAGCATCTCGTGATGATCGGGTGTGATAGACTCTACATGTGCATACAACGGGTGCAAGCCAGATTTGCACACGCGGATACTAAGGTTGCCTTGACGAGCCTAGCATGTACAGACATGGTCTCGGAACACGGGATACCGAAAGGTAGAGCATGAGTCATATGAATGATATGATGAACACTTTGAGTGTTCGCCTTTGAAACTACATCTTTTCTCGTGAAGATCGGACTTGGTGTAGTGGATTTGGTTCGTGTAATCACTAAGACAATGCGAGGGATGTTGTTTTGAGTGGGAGTTCACCTAGTTAATTTAAGAATTAAAACTGAACTCATTTTATCATAAACTTAGTCTAAACTCTTTGCAAATATGTTGTAGATCATGGCGCCCCCTCCATCAATTTTAACCAGTTCCTAGAGAAAGAAAAGCTTAAGGGCAATGGTAGCAACTTCACTGACTGGTCCCGTCATGTGAGGATTTTCCTCACTGGCGTGAGCATGCAATTTGTGCTCGAAGCACCGCTAGGTCCCCCACCACCTCCTGCAGTGTCCGAGGACATAAAGAATGTTTATGAGACTCGGGTAACTCGGTACTCCGAAATTCAGTGTGCCATCCTGTGCAGTTTAGAGGCAGAGCTCCAAAAGCGTTTTGAGCACCACGACCCATGTGAGATGATGCGTGAGCTCAAACTTATCTTTGAGACTCATGCAGCCGTGGAGAGCTATGAGGCCTCGAAACAGTTCTTTAACTGCATGATGGAAGAGGGCAGCTCCGTTAGTGAGCACATGTTCGCCATGTCCGGACATGCGAAGAAGCTCAGTGACTTGGGGATTGTGATCCCTAACAAGCTGGGTATTCATCGTGTCCTCCAATCACTGCCACCAAGTTACAAGAACTTCGTGATGAACTACAACATGCAGAACATGAACAAAGAGTTACCTGAACTCTTCTCCATGCTGAAGTCTGCTGAAGTAGAAATTAAGAAGGAGAACCAAGTGTTGATGGTCAACAAGACCACCAGTTTCAAGAAGCAGGGCAAGCCTAACAAGGGCAACTTCAAGAAGGGCGGCAAGAAAGTTGCAGCGCCTCCTGAGAAGCCTAAGGCTGGTCCTAAGCCTGAGACTGTGTGCTACTACTGCCAGGGGAAGGGGCACTGGAAGCGGAACTGCCCAAATACTTGGCCGATCTGAAGAGCGGCCATGCCAAGAAGAAAGGTATATTTGATATACATGTTATAGATGTCTATCTTACTGGTTCTCGTAGTAGTGCCTGGGTATTTGATACTGGTTCGGTTGCTCACATTTGTAACTCGAAACAGGAACTGCGGAATAAACGAAGCCTGGCAAGGGACGAGGTGACGATGCGCGTTGGAAATGGATCCAAGGTCGATGTGATCGCCGTCGGCACGCTCCCCCTACATCTACCTTCGGGATTAGTTTTAAACCTCAATAATTGTTATTTGGTACCTGCGTTGAGCATGAACATTATATCTGGATCTTGTTTAATGCAAGACGGTTATTCGTTTAAGTCTGAGAATAATGGTTGTTCGATTTATATGAATAATGTCTTTTATGGCCATGCACCTGAGATGAATGGTTTATTCTTGTTAAATCTCGATAGTAGTGATACACATGTTCATAACATTGATGCTAAGCGAATTAAATTGAATGATAATTCTACTTATATGTGGCACTGTCGTCTTGGTCATATTGGAGTGAAGCGCATGAAGAAACTCCATTCCGATGGACTTCTTGAGTCACTTGACTTTGAGTCACTTGACAGATGCGAAGCATGTCTAATGGGAAAAATGACTAAGACTCCATTTTCTGGCACAATGGAGCGAGCTACAGACTTATTGGAAATCATACATACCGATGTGTGCGGACCAATGAGTGTAGCATCGCGCGGTGGTTATCGTTATGTTCTAACCTTCACGGATGATCTGAGTAGATATGGGTATATTTACTTTATGAAACACAAGTCCGAGACTTTTGAGAAGTTCAAGGAATTCCAAAGTGAAGTAGAAAATCAACGTAACAAGAAGATTAAGTTTCTGCGTTCTGATCGCGGAGGCGAATATCTGAGTTATGAGTTTGGCATGCATTTAAAGAAATGCGGAATACTTTCACAGTTGACACCGCCGGGAACACCACAACGCAATGGTGTGTCCGAACGTCGTAATCGAACTCTCTTAGATATGGTTCGTTCTATGATGTCTCTTACCGATTTGCCATTATCGTTTTGGGGCTATGCTTTAGAGACAGCCGCATTCACTTTAAATAGGGCACCATCTAAATCCGTTGAAACGACACCGTATGAATTATGGTTTGGGAAGAAACCTAAGCTGTCGTTCCTTAAAGTTTGGGGTTGCGATGCTTATGTAAAGAAGTTACAACCTGACAAGCTAGAACCCAAAGCGGAGAAATGCGTCTTCATAGGATACCCTAAAGAAACAATTGGGTATACTTTCTATCACAGATCCGAAGGCAAAATCTTTGTTGCCAAGAACGGATCCTTTCTTGAGAAGGAGTTTCTCACTAAAGAAGTGACTGGAAGAAAAGTAGAACTCGACGAGGTTGATGAACCTTCTCTCATAGATCAGAGTAGCGCAGTGCCGGAAGAAGTTCCTGTGCAGCCTACACCGATAGGAGAGGAAGCAAATGATGATGATCATGAAACTTCGAACGAGGAAGCTACTGAACCTCGCAGATCGACGAGGGAACGTACCACTCCTGATTGGTATGATCCCTGTCTAAATGTCATGATTGTGGACAACAATGATGAGGACCCTGCGACGTATGAAGAAGCGATGATGAGCCCAGATTCCAACAAATGGCAAGATGCCATGAAATCCGAAATGGGATCCATGTATGATAACAAAGTATGGACTTTGGTAGACTTACCTGATAGCCGCAAGGCTGTCGAGAATAAATGGATCTTCAAGAGAAAAACAGATGCTGATGGTAATATTACTGTCTATAAAGCTCGACTTGTCGCAAAGGGTTTCCGACAAATTCAAGGAGTTGACTACGATGAGACTTTCTCACCTGTAGCGAAGCTAAAGTCTGTGAGGATTTTGTTAGCAATAGCTGCATTTTTCGATTATGAGATTTGGCAGATGGATGTCAAAACGGCGTTCCTTAATGGTGACATTGAGGAAGAGTTGTATATGGTACAACCCAAAGGTTTTGTCGATCCTAAAAATGCTGACAAGGTATGCAAACTTCAGCGTTCCATTTATGGACTGAAGCAAGCATCCCGGAGTTGGAACCTACGCTTTGATAGAGTGATCAAAGATTTTGGTTTTATACGGACTCATGGTGAGGCCTGTATTTACAAGAAAGTGAGTGGGAGCTCTGTAGCGTTCCTGATATTATATGTAGATGACATATTATTGATTGGGAATGATATAGAACTTTTAAGCAGCATTAAAGGTTATTTGAATAAGTCTTTTTCAATGAAAGACCTTGGTGAAGCAGCATACATTTTAGGCATCAAGATTTATAGAGATAGATCAAGACGCCTAATAGGCCTTTCACAAAGTACATATCTGGACAAGATTCTAAAGAAGTTTAGAATGGATGAAAGCAAGAAAGGGTTCTTGCCTATGTTGCCAGGTAAGGTCTTGAGTAAGACTCAAGGTCCGGCTACGGCAGATGAAAGAGAGAGGATGAGCAAGATCCCCTATGCTTCGGCAGTAGGCTCTATCATGTACGCCATGCTGTGTACTAGACCGGATATCGCACATGCTGTTAGTTTGACCAGCAGATATCAAAGTGATCCAGGAATGGAACACTGGACAGCGGTCAAGAATATCCTAAAGTACTTGAAAAGGACTAAGGATATGTTTCTTTGTTATGGCGGTGACCAAGAGCTCGTTGTAACCAGTTACACCGATGCAAGTTGGAACACCGATCCTGATGACTCTAAGTCTCAGTCTGGGTACGTGTTTATATTGAATGGTGCGGCAGTAAGCTGGAGCAGTTCCAAGCAATGCACGGTGGCGAAATCTTCAACAGAATCTGAATATATAGCGGCTTCAGAGGCTTCATCGGAAGCGGTATGGATGAAGAGGTTCATTGTTGAGCTTGGTGTGGTTCCTAGTGCATTGGACCCGCTAGTCATTTATTGTGACAACACGGGTGCCATCGCCAATGCAAAGGAACCAAGGTCACACAAGAAGCTGAAGCATATCAAGCTGCGTTTTCATTCGATTCGCGAGTACATCGAAGATGGTGAAGTAGAGATTTGCAAAGTACACACGGATCTGAATGTTGCAGATCCGTTGACTAAAGCTCTCCCAAGGGCAAAGCATGACCAACACCAGAATGCCATGGGTGTTAGGTACCTTACAATGTAATCTAGATTATTGACTCTAGTGCAAGTGGGAGACTGTTGGAGATATGCCCAAGAGGCAATAATAAAGTGGTTATTATAATATCTTTGTGTTTATGATAAATGTTTATATACCATGCTATAATTGTATTAACCGAAACATTGATACATGTGTGTTATGTAAACAACAAGGAGTCCCTAGTAAGCCTCTTGTATAACTAGCTTGTTGATTAATAGATGATCATGGTTTCGTGATCATGAACATTGGATGTTATTAATAACAAGGTTATGTCATTAGTTGAATGATATAATGGACACACACCCAAATGAGCGTAGCATAAGATCAAGTCATTAAGTTCATTTGCTATAAGCTTTCAATACATAGTTGTCTTAATCCTTCGACCATGAGATCATGTAAATCACTTACACTGAAAGGGTACTTTGATTACATCAAACGTCATTGCGTAAATGGGTGACAATAAAGGTGGGATTAAGTATTTGGAAAGTGTGAGTTGAGGCATATGGATCAACAGTGGGATTTGTCCATCCCGATGACGGATAGATATACTCGGAATGTCATCTGATTAGCTTGCAAGCATATGAATAGTTCATAAGAGATCACATACCACGGTACGAGTAAAGAGTACTTGTCGGTAACGAGGTTGAACAAGGTATGGAGATACCAATGATCAAACCTCGGACAAGTAAAATATCGCGAGACAAAGGGAATTGACATCGTATGTAAATGGTTCAATCGATCACTAAGTCATCGTTGAATATGTGGGAGCCATTATGGATCTCCAGATCCCGCTATTGGTTATTGCTCGGAGAGGAGTCTCGACCATGTCATAGTTCGCGAACCGTAGGGTGACGCGCTTAAGGTTCGATGTCGCATAAGTAGATTTGAGTATGGTATGGAGACGAAGTTTGTTAGTCTCGGATGTGATCCAGGATGTCAAGAGGAGGTCCGGAAGAGTCCGGAGAATAAGATTCATATAAGGGAAGTTGATTTCTGGGTTTTCGGAAATGTTCGGGACTGTTCCGGTGTTGACTGGAAGGTTCTAGAAGGTTCTGGAAGGTTCCACCATGGGGCCCACGACCCGGGAGGCCCACCGTGGGCCGAGGGGATGCTCCCTGGCCTAATGGGCCAGGGGCACTTGGCCCCCAAGGCCCAGGCCGGCCAACCCCCTAGGGTTTCCCTGGGGGGGATCAACTTGGGGGAGGGGAAAGCCCCTCTCCCCCCTTGGCCGCCGCCCCCCCTAACCCTAGATGGGAAAGGGGGCCACCCTGGCCGGCCAGCCCCCTATATAAAGAGGGGAGGGGGTGGCCGGCCAACCTCCCATTGCCTCCTCCTCTGGCCGCCTCTCCCTCCACCATACGCTGCCCGGGCTTAGGCGAAGCCCTGCAGTTTTCTTCCTCCACCACCACCACCACGCCGTCGTGCTGCTGGACGTTGGAGGAGATCTACCACACCTCCGCTGCCCGCTGGAACGGGAGAGGAAGGAGCTTCATCGACACCGTACGCGCGACCGAGTACGGAAGTGCTGCCGGATTGCAGCACCGGGGACGATCGTCTACACCAACAACGAGATTAATCTCGTAGGCTTTGGAATCTTCGAGGGTTAGTCTCATCTCCATCTCGTTGCTTAGATCTAGTAGATTGGATCTTGGGTGTTCCATAGATTAGATCTGTTGGTTTTATTCGCTTTGCGGTAGGAAAATTTTTGTTTTCTATGCAACGTTTTATAGGAGGTTTATTAAAGATTTCTCTAAAATTTCAAAGCCTCTTACTAATCTTCTTCAAAAAGATGTACCTTTTGTTTTTGATGATGATTGTAAGGAAGCTTTTGAAACTCTAAAGAAAGCCTTAACAACTGCTCCTATAGTCGAACCTCCTGATTGGAATTTGCCTTTTGAAATTATGTGTGATGCTAGTGATTTTGCTGTAGGTGCTGTCCTTGGACAGCGAGTAGATAAAAAATTAAATGTTATTCATTATGCTAGTAAAACTCTAGATGCTGCTCAAAGAAATTATGCTACAACTGAGAAAGAGTTATTAGCAGTAGTTTTTGCATGTGACAAGTTTAGACCCTATATTGTTGATTCAAAAGTCACAATTCATACTGATCATGCTGCAATTAGGTACCTTATGGAAAAGAAAGATGCTAAGCCAAGGCTTATTAGATGGGTGCTTCTTTTGCAAGAATTTGATTTACATATTGTAGATAGGAAAGGTGCTGATAATCCTGTTGCTGATAATTTGTCTAGATTGGAAAATATTACTTATGATCCTGTTCCTGTTAATGATAGTTTTCCAAATGAACAATTGGCTATAATAAAGGTGAGCTCGCGAGATAGTCCTTGGTATGCTGATTATGCTAACTTTATTGTTTCCAAGTATTTGCCTCCAACCTTTTCAGCTCAGCAAAGGAGGAAATTCTTTTATGATTTGAGGCATTATTTTTGGGATGACCCACACTTATATAAAGAAGGAGTGGATGGTATTATGCGAAGATGTGTCCTGAATATGAACAACAAGAGATATTGAGTAAATGCCATGGTAGTGTTTATGGAGGACATCACGCTGGAGATAGAACCGCACAAAAGGTTCTACAATCAGGTTTTTATTGGCCAACACTTTTCAAGGATGCAAGGAAGTTTATCTTATCTTGTGATGAATGTCAAAGAGTTGGTAATATCTCTAGACGCAATGAAATGCCTATGAATTATACTCTTGTTATTGAACCATTTGATTGTTGGGGATTCGACTTCATGGGTCCTTTTCCTTCTTCAGAAGGTAACACTCATATACTTGTCGTGTTGATTATGTTACTAAATGGGTAGAAGCTATACCTACAAAAAGTGCTGATGGTGAGACCTCTATAAAAATGCTTGTAGATGTTATATTTCCTAGATTTGGAGTACCTAGATATATTATGACTGATGGGGGTTCTCATTTTATTCATGGTGGTTTTAGAAAAACTCTTGCCAAATATGGTATTAATCATAGAATTGCTTCAGCTTATCATCCTCAAACTAGTGGGCAAGTAGAATTATCAAATAGAGAAATTAAAGCTATTTTGGGAAAGACTGTTAATAAATCTAGAAAGAATTGGGCTAGTAAGTTAAAGGAAGCATTGTGGGCTTATAGAACTGCTTATAAAAATCCTATGGGAATGTCTCCTTATAAAATGGTTTATGGAAAAGCTTGTCATTTACCTTTAGAACTAGAGCACAAAGCTTATTGGGCTGTAAGAGAACTTAATAAAGATTTTAAACTTGCCGGTAAGAAGAGGTTGCTACAATTGAGTTCTTTAGATGAATGGAGAAGTGAAGCTTATGAAAATGCTAAACTTTTTAAAGAGAAAGTTAAGAAGTGGCATGATAGAAGAATTATTAAAAGAGAATTTAATGTTGGAGATAAAGTCCTATTGTATCGGTCTCGTCTCAGATTTTTTGCAGGGAAATTACTCTCAAAATGGGAAGGACCATATGTTATTGAGGAGGTATATCGTTCAGGAGCAATAAAAATTAGCTCTTTGGAAGGTAACGCCACACAAGTAGTGAATGGACAAAGACTCAAGCACTATATTTCTGGAGATTCTTATAATGAAGATATTGATATTATTCAAGTGATAACTCCGGAAGCTTTCATCAAAGATCAAATTGACAGTTCTGCAGAGTCCGACTTTGAATAGGTAACAGTTTTAGTAATAAAAAGTCCGCGTTTAGCTTTCCGAACAATATTTCTGCTGTTTATGGAAAATATGAAAAATTACGGGATCGAAACGGAGTGGAGGAGACGCGCGAGGGCCCGTCACCATAGGCCGGCGCGGGCCCCACCCTGGCCGCGCCGCCCTATCGTGACAGCCCCTCGGCGTCCCGTTTCCACTCGTTTTCGGCCTGGAACCTTCCTTTTATCGTAAAAATATTTGCTATATAATCCCCCGGATCTCCAGAGGTCCGTATATCGTTTTCTCGTCGTGTTTTGTTTCGAGCTGTTTTCTGCCAGATATTGTTTTCAGATCTAGAGCCACCATGTCTTCGTCGGAGCCTCCGAAGGACAACTTCTTTGAGAACGTCGTCAACCCGTACATAAGCGAGTTGAAGATGCATCCCAAGGAATTGCTGCTCGTAGATGGAGAGTTGCAGATAGAAGATGTTCGGGGACCTAAGGGAGAAGGAAGCTTGGAGGACAGGATGGAGAAACTAGAACAAGAGGTCTTCAACTACAAGAAGATGGCTGAGCGTGAAGTGGACATCTTCCACAGGATTGTGTCCGAGCTCATTGGTGAACACGAGAAGGAGACTGCAAAGCTGTGGAGCGATATCCTCTCACTTCACAACACTACCAACCAACTTCAGGCGCAACTTTATGATGCTTGGAATCAAAACTGTGAGTATGAAAACAGGTTTAAACGCATTAGCGATGCTGCTAGTTTCAGGATTCCCAAGACCAAGATGTCGTTTGTTGATGGAGAGCCTCTTCCCTGGAAGTCTGAGGACGAGAAGAACCCACCATCATCGCCACCGAAGGAGTAATTCATCATCGGTATTGGCATCCCCTTGGTTTGTTCCAAGCTTGGGGGAGTGCCGCGGTATCACATCATCACTATCTTTATCTTTTACTATCAAGTAGTGTCATATCATGAGTAGGGAAGTTATCATATGGAATAGTTTGCAATGTGGAAGTATCTCTCTTAGTTGGTTATCTATGTATCCGTTGGTGTGAGTTATCGTTATGGAATATTAATGAGAAGTCTTATCATTTACTTTTTGCACACCTTATTTTAGTTTGCAATTTCTTTTATATGATTACTCTTGACATTAGTATTGATATCACTTTGGGAGCATCAAGTAAATCTATTTGGTTTTGGCAAACTTAGCATTGGTCAATAGCAACAACACCTTGATGTTTAAATAGAAGAAGGAAATACATGTAGATATATTACTCTATTATCTTTATGCTAATGAGTTTAGTATTCTGAAGTTAAAATTGCTTGTGCTTATGAGAAAGATGCATGATTGTTTCTATCACATGTATATTTGTTTGTTTCCCTCAACCTTTATGCTTGCTACCAAACCTTGCTAGCCAAAGACCTGTATTGAGAGGGAATGCTTCTCATACATCCATAACCTTAGACCAAACCCATGCCATTTGTGTCCACCATAACTACCTACTATGTGGTATTTTGCGCCACTCCAAGTAAATACTTCATGTGCTACCTTTAAATAATTCAAACTATACTACTCCTTATTTGTGTCAATGTTTTATAGCTCATGAGGAAGTATGTGGTGTTTTATCTTTCAATCTTGTTGGGCGGACTTTCACCAATGGACTAGTGGCACATCCGCTTATCCAATAATTTTGCAATAAGAGCTGGCAACGGGGTTCCCAGCCCCAATTAATAACTTTCATTAATAATTCTCTTCACATGTTTTGCCCTGATTTATCAGTAAGCAACTTAATTTTGCAATAGACACTCCTCCATGGTATGTGAATGTTGGAAGGCACCCGAGGATTCGGTTAGCCATGGCTTGTGAAAGAAAAGGTTGGGGGAGTGTCATCCATAATAAAACTAAAATACATGTGTAAACAAAAGAGAAGGGGGATGATCTACCTTGCTGGTAGAGATAACGTCCTTCATGGGAGCCGCTACCATTCGTTGACAACAACAAACACCACTCAAAATCTTACTTTTATGCTCTTTATATGATTTCAAAACTTGAAAAGCTCTAGCACATGATTTAATCTCTGCTTCCCTCTGCGAAGGGCCTATCTTTTACTTTTATGTTGAGTCAGTAAACCTATTTCCCTCTATCTTAAGCAAGCAATTGAGTTGTTGTGAACCAACCATTTATGCTATGATCTAGTTAATCATGTCTTTTATGCTTTCTTGTTTAGTACAAATTTTATCTGAAGAATATGACTTTGAAAGTTATTAATGAATATGAGGAGATTGTTATGATTAAGGATGAAAGCCCTACCATATAATTCTGATATGAAAGCTTTGTTTAGAAGATAAGTGCAATACGTTAGTAGTTCTCTGACCAAGAACAAAGTTTGCCATAACCGTTTATGATTTCCTATGCACCTTTACTTGTGATTTCTCTTTACTTATTTCGAGTTGAGTTATATGAAGAGAATGTTTACTAGAATGTCTTGTGTGAATCAATATGATGCTTCTTGTCCGTATTTTATTTATCGACTCTTCACTCCATAAACATGTGGTCTTGTTTATTGAGCTCAGTTTCGCTTGGGGACAAGCGAGGTCTAAGCTTGGGGGAGTTGATACGTCCATTTTGCATCACTATTTTATATCATAATTTGTTGTTATTCATTGATATATTTCATATTTAGAGATGATACTTATGTTATTTCATCTATTTTGCATGTTTCATGGTCATTGGAGAATTATTCACCGGAGTCAGGATTCTGCTGGAAAAAGCACCGTCAGACACCATATTTCGAAGATCAACAATTGACGGAAGTTATACGAAAAATCCTATTTTTCCAGGGGACGAAGGGAGCCAAAAGGAGGAGCCGAGAGGGGCCACCATGGGCCCCCCATAGGCCGCGCGGCCCAGGCCTGGCCGCACCGCCATGTGGGGAGGGGCCCAGCCCCCTCTGGCCGCCTCTCCTTCGCGTACTTCTTCGTCCCGAAACCTAAGCCCTGGGAGTTACGGAGAATTACAGCCGCCTCTGCGGGCGGAGAAACACCAGAGAGAAGAGCTCTCCGCGGGCAGGAATCCGCCGGGGAAATTCCCTCCCGGAGGAGGAAATCGACGCCATCGCCATCGTCATCGAGCTGGACATCATCTCCATCATCATCATCATCATCATCTCCACCATCTACACCGCCATCTCCACCGCTGCATCTCGTCACCGCTGTAACGATTTGGGTTGGATCTTGATTGTTTGATAGGGGAAACTCTCCCGGTGTTGATTACTACTTGTTATTGATGCTATTGAGTGAAACCATTGAACCAAGGTTTATGTTCAGATTGTTATTTATCATCATATCACCTCTGATCATGTTCCATATGATGTCTCGTGAGTAGTTCGTTTAGTTCTTGAGGACATGGGTGAAGTCTAAATGTTAGTAGTGAATTATTGTTGAGTAGTATTCAATGTTATGATATTTAAGTTGTGGTGTTACTCTTCTAGTGGTGTCATGTGAACGTCGACTACATGATACTTCACCTTTATGGGCCTAGGGGAGTACATCTTGTATTCGTTTGCTAATTGTGGGGTTGCCGGAGTGACAGCAACCTAAACCCCCGTTAGTATATCGGTGCAGGAGGGATAGCAGGATCTCAGAGTTTAAGGCTGTGGTTAGATTTATCTTAATTACTTTCTTGTATTTGCGGATGCTTGCAAGGGGTATAATCACAAGTATGTATTAGTCCTAGGAAGGGCGGTGCATTAGCATAGGTTCACCCACACAACACTTATCAAAACAATGAAGATTAATCAGCCGTATGAAGCGAAAGCACTAGACTAAAATCCCCGTGTGTCCTCAAGAACGCTTGGTCATTATAAGTAAACAAACCGGCTTGTCCTTTGTGCTAAAAAGGATTGGGCCACTCGCTGCAATTATTTCTCTCGCATTTTATTTACTTGTACTTTATTTATCTGCTATATCAAAACCCCCTGAATACTTGTCTGTGAGCATTTACAGTGAATCCTTCATCGAAACTGCTTGTCAACACCTTCTGCTCCTCGTTGGACACTCTTATTTATCAAAGTACTACGATACACCCCCGATACTTGTGGGTCATCAGTGTGTGCATCATGTAGTACTTGGCGTAGGTTATGATTGTAATCTCTTGTAGATTATGGAGTTAACTATTACTATGATAGTATTGATGTGATCTATTCCCCCTTTCATAGTGTAAAGGTGACAGTGTGTATGCTATGTTAGTACTCGGTCTAAATTGCAATGATCTATTATGCTCTAAAGGTTACTTAAATATGAATGCCGAATGTTGTGGAGCTTGTTAACTCCGGCTTGAGGGAGCTCTTGTAGCCCTACACAATGAATGGTGTTTGTTATCCAACAAGAGAGTGTATGTAGCACAAGTGAGGAGAAGTTATTTATTTATTATGTGATCAATGTTGAGAGTGTCCACTAGTGAAAGTATGATCCCTAGGCCTTGTTTCCAAATACTGCAAACATCGCTTGTTTACTGTTTTACTGCATCTTTACTTCCTGCAATATTACCACCATCTATACCACCTGTGTTTTACTATCTCTTCGCCGAACTAGTGCGCCTATACATCTGACAAGTGTATTAGGTGTGTTGGGGACACAAGAGACTTCTTGTATCTTAATTGCAGGGTTGCTTGAGAGGACTATCTTTGACCTCTACCTCCCTGAGTTCGATAAACCTTGGGTGATCCACTTAAGGGAAACTTGCTGCTGTTCTACAAACCTCTGCTCTTGGAGGCCCAACACTGTCTACAAGAATAGAATTACACGTAGACATCAGTCTCTCTAAGGTCTAGATATTTTCTGGTAAAAGTGTTTGAACAACAAGGAAGACAGTGTAGAGTCTTATAATGCTTGCAATATGTTCTTGTGTAAGTTTTGCTGTACCTGTTCATACTTGTGTTTGCTTCAAACAACCTTGCTAGCCCAAAGCCTTGTACTGAGAGGAAATGCTTCTCGTGCATCCAAACACCTTGAGCCAAAACCCATGCCATTTGTGTCCACCATATCTACCTACTATGTGGTATTTTTCTGCCATTCCAAAGTAAATTACTTGAGTGCTACCTTTAAAATTTCATTCCTTTGTCTTTGCAATATATAGCTCATGGGAAAATAGCTTAAAAACTATTGTGGTGATGAATATGTAGCTATGTGTCTTAGTTCTTATAAGTTGCTTGTTGAGCGGTAACCATGTTTCTGGGGACGCCATCAACTTTTACACCTTTGTTGAATATCATGTGAGTTGCTATGCATGTTCGTCTTGTCTGAAGTAAGGGTGATTTATCATGATCAAATGGTTTGAGTATGCATATGTTAGAGAAGAACATTGGGCCGCTAACCAAAGCCATGTATCATGGTGGAAGTTTTCAGTTTGGACATTCATCCTCAATCTCTTATGAGAATATTATCTGTTGTTGAATGCTTATGCATTAAAGAGGAGTCCATTATCTGTTTTCTATGTTGTCCCGGTATGGATGTCCTAAGTTGAGATCTATTAAAAACGAGAAATCAAATGCGATTTATCTCCTTGGACCTTTGTACAGGCGGCATAGAGGTACCCCTTTGTGACACTTGGTTGAAACATATGTTATGCAATGATAATCCATGTAAATCCAAGCTAATTAGGACAAGGTGCGGGCACTATTGGTATTCTATGCATGAGGCTTGCAACTTGTAGGAAGTATTATGCATAACACATATGAATTATTACTACCGTTGACAAAATTGTTTCTATGTTTTCAAAATAAAAGCTCTAGCACAAAAATAGTAATCCATGCTTCCCTCTGCGAAGGGCCATTCTTTTACTTTATGTTGAGTCAGTTTACCTACTTCTTTCTATCTTAGAAGCAAACACTTGTGTCAACTGTGTGCATTGATTCTTACATGTTTACTTATTGCACTTGTTATATTACTCTATGTTGACAAATATCCATGAGATATACATGTTACAAGTTGAAAGCAATTGCTGAAACTTAATCATCCTTTGTGTTGCTTCAATGCCTTCTACTTTGAATCTATTGCTTTATGAGTTAGCTCTTATGCAAGTCTTTTTGATACTTGTCTTGAAAGTACTATTCATGAAAAGTTTTGCTATATGATTCAGTTGTTTAGTCATTATCTTTTGTTAGCAATCTATTGCTTTGAATCACTCCATTCACTTCATATGCTTTACAATAATGTTGATCAAGATTGTGTTGGTAGCATGTCACTTCAGAAATTATTGTTGTTATCGTTTACCTACTCGAGGGCGAGTAGGAACTAAGCTTGGGGATGCTTGATACGTCTCCAACGTATCTATAATTTCTTATGTTCCATGCTAGTTTTATGACAATACCTACATGTTTTGTTCACACTTTATGATGTTTTGATGCATTTTCCGGCACTAACCTATTAACAAGATGCCGAAGCGCCAGTTGCTGTTTTCTGCTGTTTTTGGTTTCAGAAATCCTACAAAGGAAATATTCTCGTAATTGGACGAAATCAACGCCCAGGTCTTATTTTTCCACGGAGCTTCCAGAAGACCGAAGGGGATACGAAGTGGGGCCACGAGGTGGCCACACCACAAGGCGGCGCGGCCAAGGAGGGCCCGCGCCGCCCTATGGTGTGGGCCCCTCGGGCGCCCCCTCGTTCCCTCCGCCTACTTATACCCTCCGTCGCGAAACCCTATTACCGAGAGCCACGATACGGAAATACTTCCGAGACGCCACCGCCAATCCCATCTCGGGGATTCAGGGACCTCCGGCACCCTGCCGGAGAGGGGAATCATCACCGGAGGGCTCTACATCACCATGCCCGCCTCCGGATTGATGCGTGAGTAGTTCATCCTTGGACTATGGGTCCATAGTAGTAGCTAGATGGTTGTCTTCTCCTCTTGTGCTATCATGTTTAGATCTTGTGAGCTGCCTAACATGATCAAGATCATCTATTTGTAATGCTACATGTTGTGTTTGGTGGGTGATACGTCCAATTTGCATCACTATTTTGTATCATAATTTGCTGTTATTCATTGATATATTTCATATTGGGACACAATACTTATGTTATTTCATCTATTTTGCATGTTTCATCATTATTGGAGGATCAAGCACCGGAGCCAGGATTCTGCTGGAAAAAGCATCGTCAGAACGCAATATTTCGGAAGATCAACTGTGGAAGGAAATTACACGTAAATTCCTATTTTTCCAGATGACGGAGGTAGCCAGAAGGGGGAGAAGAGGGGACCCAAGGTGGGCCCAGACCACAGCCGGCGCGGCCCATGGCCTGGCCGCGCCACCCGTGGTGTGGGGGCCCCACAACCCCTTTCGCCTCCTTTTCTTCGCGTACTCCTTCGTCCCGAAAACCTAAGCCACAGAGGGTACCTCACGAAGAGTTACAGCCGCCTCTGCGGGGCGGAGAACACCAGAGAGAAAAGAGCTCTCCGGCGGGCAAGAATCCGCCGGGGAAATTCCCTCCCGGAGGGGGAAATCGACGCCATCGCCATCGTCATCGAGCTGGAAATCATCTCCATCATCATCATCATCATCTCCACCATCTACACCGTCATCACCACCGCTGCACCTCGTCACCGCTGTAACAATTTGGGTTTGATCTTGATTGTTTGATAGGGGAAACTCTCCCGGTGTTAATTTCTACTTGTTGTAGATGCTATTGAGTGAAACCATTGAACCAAGGTTTATGTTCAGATTGTTATTCATCATCATATCACCTCTGATTGTATTCCATATGATGTCTCGTGAGTAGTTCATTTAGTTCTTGAGGACATGGGTGAAGTCTAAATGTTAGTAGTGAACTATGGTTGAGTAATATTCAATGTTATGATATTTAAGTTGTGGTGTCATTCTTCTAGTGGTGTCGTGTGAACGTCGACTACACGACACTTCACCATTTATGGGCCTAGGGGAGTGCATCTTGTATTCGGTTGCTAATTGCGGGGTTGCCGGAGTGACAGAAACCTGAGCCCCCGTTAGTATATCGATGCAAGAGGGATCGCAGGATCTCAGAGTTTAAGGCTGTGGTTAGATTTATCTTAATTACTTTCTTGTAGTTGCGGATGCTTGCAAGGGGTATAATCACAAGTATGTATTAGTCCTAGGAAGGGCGGTGCATTAGCATAGGTTCACCCACACAACACTTATCAAAACAATGAAGATTATTTAGCCACATGAAGCGAAAGCACTAGACTAAAATCCCCATGTGTCCTCAAGAACGTTTGGTCATTATAAGTAAACAAACCGGCTTGTCCTTTGTGCTAAAAAGGATTGGGCCACTCGCTGCAATTATTTCTCTCGCATTTTACTTACTCGTACTTTATTCATCTGTTACATCAAAACCCCTTGAATACTTGTTTGTGAGCATTTACAGTGAATCCTTCATCAAACTGCTGCCAACACCTTCTGCTCCTCGTTGGGATCGACATTCTTACTTATCGAAGATACTACGATACACCCCTATACTTGTGGGTCATCAAGACTATTTTCTGGCGCCGTTGCCGGGGAGTGAAGCGCTATTGGTAAGTGGAATTGGTAAGGAAAACCTTTACTGTTTGTGCTGATTTTATTTCTGCCTGCTGCTATAAGTCATTATGGAGAGATCTTCTCTTCAATTTCTATTTGGGAAATCTACTACTACTGCAACGGTAGTGGATGAAGCGCCAGGTGAGGAAGTGATACCATATAAAATACCTATGAAAATTATTGAACGTGTTATGGATAACCGCTATGAAGGGGATGGAACTGTCATCCTGGTGATCATTTACTGTTTTTGCATGAATTATGCGGGTTATTCAAATGTGCAGGTATTGCTATGAATGAAGTTAGAAAGAAACTATTCACTATATCGCTGTCTGGTAAAGCGGCGCATTGGTATAAATTGCTGAAGAATGGTGATTCTATTGATTGGGAGGACATTGTGCCTTTATTTTATTCCAAATTCTATCCTCCAAGTGAAATTCACAAAGATCGGAACCGCATATATAATTTCTGGCCTCATGATGGAGAGAGTATTGCCCAAGCTTGGGGGAGATTGAAGTCCTTAATGCTCAAATGCCCCATTCATGAGCTTCCTGGTAATGTTATTATTGATAATTTCTATGCAAGACTTTCTTTTCAAGACAAGACCTTGCTGGATACTTCTTGTTCTGGA
Organism: Lolium multiflorum; assembly: GCA_030979885.1. Taxonomy (NCBI): domain Eukaryota; kingdom Viridiplantae; phylum Streptophyta; class Magnoliopsida; order Poales; family Poaceae; genus Lolium; species Lolium multiflorum. The sequence continues at coordinate 153,214,794 of CM061747.1, forward strand.
TCATTTACACGCAACAAAGAAGAGTTTAAAAGGGACCTTCTTGATCGGATCCAAGAAAATACTGAAGGATGGGAGAACGACAAAGATAGAGAATCAGGTATAATTTATGATTATAAATGCATTGAAGCTTTTATGGATACTGATAAATTTCGTAATATGAGTGCTACATATGGTCTTGATTCCCAAGTTGTTGCAAATCTTTATAAAGCTTTTGCCTCTCATTATGAATTGCCTAAGAAGAATTTTGATAAGTATCATGAACCGTATAAAGATAAAGTTGATTCATCTGTAAACAAATGTGTAGTGATTGAAACTGTTGATAATGTTATTCCTGAAGCTTATATTGAAAAAACTCCTTTCCCTGCTAAAATGAAGGAGTACTCTGTTATATCTAGTGCGGTTCATAAAAGTGAAAAGAAACCTAAAGAACCTGAAGAACAAATTAAAATTGAACCTGCTGTTGCAATAGTTAAAGATCTTGTGACTGAAAATGTGGAGGATGGTCATATTATTTTCTGTGAAGATGCTTCTAATATTGTTTCACATCCTAATAAACCCAAACAAGTTAGTGTTCCTATGCTATCTGTTAAAATTGGTGATCATTGCTATTATGGTTTATGTGATATTGGTGCAAGTGTTAGTGCTATTCCTTATGAGCTTTACACGGAGATTATGCACGAAATTGATTCTTGTGAACTTGAAGATATTGATGTGGTTATTCAGCTGGCTAATAGAGAAACTATTTCTCCAATTGGTATTGTTCGAGATGTGGAAGTTCTATGTGGTAAGATTAAATATCCTGCTGACTTTTTGGTACTTGGTTCTGCTGCTAGTGATCATTGTCCTATCATTTTTGGTAGACCTTTTCTAAATACTTGTGGAGCTATTATAGATTGTAAGAAAGAGAAAATTTTGACTAGATTTGCTGGTGAACCTTATGAATTTAACTTTTCTAAATTTACCAAAACTCCTTATAAAGCTGACTTGCCTAGTAATGATTTTAAAATGGAGCAGTGTGCATCTATTGTTCTTGTTCCTAATAATCCTTTGCAGCAACATTTGGAGAATAGCGAAAGTGAAGCTTTTAGGAAAGAAAGAGATGAGCTTGAGGAAATTTTTCTTCGCCAACCTATTCTCAAGCATGATTTACCGGTGGAAGATTTGGGTACAACACCGCCACCAAAGGAAGATCCTGTTTTTGATCTAAAGCCTTTACCTGATGATCTTAAATATGCTCATATTGATGATAAGAAAATATATCCTGTTATTATTAGTTCTAAGCTTTCAGAGATTGAGGAAGAAAGGTTATTGGAAATATTGAAGTCACCTTAAATATGCTCATATTGATGATAAGAAAATATTGAAGAAACACCGAGGAGCTATTGGCTATACTCTTGATGATTTGAAGGGGATTTCTCCTTCTATTTGCCAACATGCTATTAATATGGAAGATGATGCAAAGCCTGTTGTTGAACATCAGTCGTCTAATTCCGAAGATGAAGGAGGTGGTAAGAAATGAGGTATTAAAACTTCTTGAAGCTGGTATTATATATCCTATTGCTGATAGTAGATGGGTTAGTCCTGTGCATTGTGTTCCTAAGAAAGGAGGAATGACTGTTGTGCCTAATGATAATGATGAGCTTATTCCTCAAAGAGTAGTTGTAGGGTATAGAATGTGCATTGATTTTCGAAAAGTTAATAAAGTTACTAAGAAAGATCATTACCCTTTACCCTTTATTGATCAAATGCTAGAAAGGTTATCTAAAAATACTCATTTTTGCTTTCTTGATGGTTATTCTGGGTTTTCACAAATTGCTGTTAAAGCTAAAGATCAAGAGAAAACCACGTTTACTTGTCCTTATGGAACTTATGCTTATAGGCGTATGCCTTTTGGTTTATGTAATGCTCCTGCTACTTTTCAAAGATGCATGTCTGCTATTTTTCATGGTTTTTGCGAAAGTATTGTAGAGGTGTTCATGGATGATTTTTCTGTTTATGGGAATTCTTTTGATAATTGCTTGCGAAACCTCGATAAAGTTTTGCAGAGATGTGAAGAAACTAACCTTGTTCTTAATTGGGAGAAATGCCATTTTATGGTTAATGAAGGAATTGTATTGGGACATAAAATTTCCGAGAGAGGTATTGAAGTTGATAGAGCTAAAGTTGAAGCAATTGAGAAGATGCCCTATCCGAGGGATGTTAAAGGTATTCGTAGTGTTCTTGGTCATGCTGGGTTTTATAGGAGATTTATTAAAGATTTCTCTAAAATTTCAAAGCCTCTTACTAATCTTCTTCAAAAAGATGTACCTTTTGTTTTTGATGATGATTGTAAGGAAGCTTTTGAAACTCTAAAGAAAGCCTTAACAACTGCTCCTGTAGTCGAACCTCCTGATTGGAATTTGCCTTTTGAAATTATGTGTGATGCTAGTGATTTTGCTGTAGGCGCTGTTCTTGGACAGCGGGTAGATAAAAAATTAAATGTTATTCATTATGCTAGTAAGACTCTTGATGCTGCTCAAAGAAATTATGCTACAACTGAAAAAGAATTGTTAGCTGTAGTCTTTGCTTGTGATAAGTTTAGACCCTATATTGTTGATTCAAAAGTTACAATTCATACTGATCATGCTGCAATTAGATACCTTATGACAAAGAAAGATGCTAAGCCAAGGCTTATTAGATGGGTACTTCTGTTGCAAGAATTTGATTTACATATTATAGATAGGAAAGGTGCTGATAATCCTGTTGCTGATAATTTTTCTAGATTGGAAAATATTGCTTATGATCCTGTTCCTGTTAATGATAGTTTTCCAAATGAACAATTGGCTGTAATAAAGGTGAGCTCGCGAGAGAGCCCTTGGTATGCAGATTATGCTAACTTTATTGTTTCGAAGTATTTGCCTCCAACCTTTTCAGCTCAGCAAAGGAGGAAATTCTTTTATGACTTGAGGCATTATTTTTGGGATGACCCACACTTATATAAAGAAGGAGTGGATGGTATTATGCGAAGATGTGTTCCTGAATATGAACAACAGAGATATTGAGTAAATGTCATGGTAGTGTTTATGGAGGACATCACGCTGGAGATAGAACCGCACAAAAGGTTCTACAATCAGGTTTTTATTGGCCAACTCTCTTCAAAGATGCAAGGAAGTTTATTTTATCTTGTGATGAATGTCAAAGAGTTGGTAATATCTCTAGACGCAATGAAATGCCTATGAATTATACTCTTGTTATTGAACCATTCGATTGTTGGGGATTCGACTTCATGGGTCCTTTCCCTTCTTCAGAAGGTAACACTCATATACTTGTCGCTGTTGATTATGTTACTAAATGGGTAGAAGCTATACCTACAAAAAGTGCTGATGGTGAGACCTCTATAAAAATGCTTGTAGATATTATATTTCCTAGATTTGGAATACCTAGATATATTATGACTGATGGAGGTTCTCATTTTATTCATGGAGGTTTTAGAAAAACTCTTGCTAAGTATGGTATTAATCATAGAATTGCTTCCGCTTATCACCCTCAAACTAGTGGTCAAGTAGAATTATCAAATAGAGAGATTAAAGCTATCTTGGGAAAGACTGTTAATAAATCTAGAAAGAATTGGGCTAGCAAATTGAAGGAAGCACTATGGGCTTATAGAACTGCTTATAAAAATCCCATGGGAATGTCACCTTATAAAATGGTTTATGGAAAAGCTTGTCATTTACCTTTAGAACTAGAGCACAAAGCTTATTGGGCTGTTAGAGAACTAAATAAAGATCCGAAACTAGCCGGTAATAAGAGGTTGCTGCAATTAAGTTCTCTAGATGAATGGAGAAGTGAAGCTTATGAAAATGCTAAACTCTTTAAAGAAAAAGTTAAGAAATGGCATGATAGAAGGATCATCAAAAGAGAGTTTAATATTGGGGATAAAGTCCTATTGTATCGGTCTCGTCTCAGATTCTTTGCAGGGAAATTACTCTCGAAGTGGGAAGGACCATATGTTGTTGAGGAGGTGTATCGTTCAGGAGCAATTAAAATTAGCTCTCTCCAAGGCAATGCTACGCAAGTGGTGAATGGACAAAGACTCAAGCATTATATCTCGGGTGATTCTTATAATGTTGATGTTGATATTATTCAAGTGGAAACACCGGAGGCTTTCATCAAAGGTCAAATTGACAGTCCGCCAGAACTCGACTTTGAATAGGTAACAGAGGTAATAAAAAGTCCGCGTTTAACTTTCCGAACAATATTTCTGCTGTTTTTGGAAAATATGAAAAATTACGGAATCGAAACGGAGTGGAAAAGACGCGCGAGGGCCCGTCACCATAGGCCGGCGCGGGCCCCACCCTGGCCGCGCCGACCTATGGGGACAGCCCCTCGTCGTCCCTTTTCCACTCGTTTTCGGCCTGGAACCTTCCTTTTATCGTAAAAATATTTGCTATATAATCCCCCGGACCCCTGGAGGTCCGTATATCGTTTTCTCGTCGTGTTTTGTTTCGAGCTGTTTTCTGCCAGATTTGTTTTGATCTAGAAGCACCATGGTCTCCAACAACAAGGACAAGGGACCTTTGAAGGAAGATATTCAAGACCCGGAACTGAAGGAAGAAGACGCAAGTGAGGATGAGGAAGAAGTGGAGGAAGCTCCGCGAGTACACCAGCGTGCCACCGTTGCAAGTATTGGCGTGATATCAAATCCATCCAACACCAAGAGGAGTGCACGAATCGCTACCGGAGGAGCGGTTCCACGTCATTACTTGGCTCCAAGGACATCTTCTCCAAGCAATTACAACCCTTACCGCAATCTAATCTATGATCGTCAAACTGAAAGGACCCCCAAGGTAGTGTTGCCAAGTGGTTGGGATATAGATCGTTCTAACATTGCAGGAGAGATGAAATCTGAAGCTGAAGGATGGGGAAACAACTCTAGGAGTTGGAATTCACCACCTGACATGATTATGAGCCGCGTTGAGCACAACTCGGAACTGATTCGCAACCTCACCTATGAGATTGAAGATTTAAAGGAGCTTGTTAAGAAGCTTGTCGAGAGGAATCCATCACCATCATCACCGAAGGAGTAATTCATCATCGGTATTGGCATCCCCTTGGTTTGTTCCAAGCTTGGGGGAGTGCCGCGGTATCACATTATCACTACCTTTATCTTTTATTATCAAGTAGTGTCATATCATGAGTAGGGAAGTTATCATATGGAATAGTATGCAATGTGGAAGTATCTCTCTTAGTTGGTTATCTATGTATCCGTTGGTGTGAGTTATCGTTATGGAATATTAATGAGAAGTCTTATCATTTACTTTTTGCACACCTTATTTTAGTTTGCAATCTCCATTATATGATCACTCTTGACATGAGTATTGATATCACTTTGGGAGCATCAAGTAAATCTATTTGGTTTTGGCAAACTTAGCATTGGTCAATAGCAACAACACCCTGATGTTTAAATAGAAGAGAGAAATACACTTAGATATATTACTCTATTATCTCTATGCTTAGTATTCTGAAGTTAAAATTGCTTGTGCTTATGAGAAAGATGCATGATTGTTCTATCATATGTATATTTGTTTGTTTCCCTCAACCTTTATGCTTGCTATCAAACCTTGCTAGCCAAAGACCTGTATCGAGAGGGAATGCTTCTCATACATCCATAACCTTAGACCAAACCCATGCCAATTGTGTCCACCATACCTACCTACTACATGGTATTTTCTACCATTCCAAGTAAATACTTCATGTGCTACCTTTAAATAATTCAAACTATACTACTCCTTATTTGTGTCAATGTTTTATAGCTCATGAGGAAGTATGTGGTGTTTTATCTTTCAATCTTGTTGGGCGGACTTTCACCAATGGACTAGTGGCACATCCGCTTATCCAATAATTTTGCAATAAGAGCTGGCAACGGGGTTCCCAGCCCCAATTAATAACTTTCATTAATAATTCTCTTCACATGTTTTGCCCTGATTTATCAGTAAGCAACTTAATTTTGCAATAGACACTCCTCCATGGTATGTGAATGTTGGAAGGCACCCGAGGATTCGGTTAGCCATGGATTGAGAAAGCCAAGGTTGGGGGGAGTGTCATCCTTAATAAAACTAAAATACATGTGTAAACAAAAGAGAAGAGGGATGATCTACCTTGCTGGTAGAGATGCCGTCCCTCATGGGAGCCGCTCTTGGAAGGTTCGTTTGGCAAGGGGGTTAGAGTACCCGCTACCATTCGTTGACAACAACAAACACCGCTCAAAATCTTACTTTTATGCTCTTTATATGATTTCAAAACTTGAAAAGCTCTAGCACATGATTTAATCCCTGCTTCCCTCTGCGAAGGGCCTATCTTTTACTTTTATGTTGAGTCAGTAAACCTATTTCCCTCTATCTCAAGCAAGCAATTGAGTTGTTGTGAACCAACCATTTATGCTATGATTCAGTTAATCATGTCTTTTATACTTTCTTGTTTAGTACAAATTTTATCTGAATGAATATGACTTTGAAGTTATCAATGATTATGAGGAGATTGTTATGATTGAATATGAAAGCCCAGCTATATAAATTCTAATATGAAAGCTTTGCTTAGAAGTACAATCCGTTAGCAGTTCTCTGACCAAGAACAAAGTTTGCCATCACCAACTATGATTTCTTATGCACCTTTACTTGTGATTTCTCTTTACTTATTTCAAGATGAGTTATATGAGGAAGTTGTTTACTAGAATGTCTTGTGTGAATGAATATGATGCTTCTTGTCCGTATTTTATTTATCGACTCTTCACTCCATAAACATGTGGTCTTGTTTATCGAGCTCAGTTTCGCTTGGGGACAAGCGAGGTCTAAGCTTGGGGGAGTTGATACGTCCAATTTGCATCACTATTTTGTATCATAATTTGCTGTTATTCATTGATATATTTCATATTGGGACACGATACTTATGTTATTTCATCTATTTTGCATGTTTCATCATTATTGGAGGATCAAGCACCGGAGCCAGGATTCTGCTGGAAAAAGCACGTCAGAACGCAATATTTCGGAAGATCAACTGTGGAAGGAAATTACACGTAAATTCCTATTTTTCCAGATGACGGAGGGAGCCAGAAGGGGGAGAAGAGGGGACCCAAGGTGCCACCACAGGCCGGCGCGGCCCATGGCCTGGCCGCGCCACCCTGTGGTGTGGGGGCCCCACAGCCCCTTTCGCCTCCTTTTCTTCGCGTACTCCTTCGTCCCAAAACCTAAGCCACAGAGGGTACCTCACGAAGAGTTACAGCCGCCTCTGCGGGGCGGAGAACACCAGAGAGAAAAGAGCTCTCCGGCGGGCAGGAATCCGCCGGGGAAATTCCCTCCCGGAGGGGGAAATCGACGCCATCGCCATCGTCATCGAGCTGGACATCATCTCCATCATCATCATCATCATCTCCACCATCTACACCGTCATCACCACCGCTGCACCTCGTCACCGCTGTAACAATTTGGGTTTGATCTTGATTGTTTGATAGGGGAAACTCTCCCGGTGTTAATTTCTACTTGTTGTAGATGCTATTGAGTGAAACCATTGAACCAAGGTTTATGTTCAGATTGTTATTCATCATCATATCACCTCTGATTGTATTCCATATGATGTCTCGTGAGTAGTTCGTTTAGTTCTTGAGGACATGGGTGAAGTCTAAATGTTAGTAGTGAACTATGGTTGAGTAATATTCAATGTTATGATATTTAAGTTGTGGTGTCATTCTTCTAGTGGTGTCGTGTGAACGTCGACTACACGACACTTCACCATTTATGGGCCTAGGGGAGTGCATCTTGTATTCGGTTGCTAATTGCGGGGTTGCCGGAGTGACAGAAACCTGAGCCCCCGTTAGTATATCGATGCAAGAGGGATCGCAGGATCTCAGAGTTTAAGGCTGTGGTTAGATTTATCTTAATTACTTTCTTGTAGTTGCGGATGCTTGCAAGGGGTATAATCACAAGTATGTATTAGTCCTAGGAAGGGCGGTGCATTAGCATAGGTTCACCCACACAACACTTATCAAAACAATGAAGATTATTTAGCCACATGAAGCGAAAGCACTAGACTAAAATCCCCGTGTGTCCTCAAGAACGTTTGGTCATTATAAGTAAACAAACCGGCTTGTCCTTTGTGCTAAAAAGGATTGGGCCACTCGCTGCAATTATTTCTCTCGCATTTTACTTACTCGTACTTTATTCATCTGTTACATCAAAACCCCTTGAATACTTGTTTGTGAGCACTTACAGTGAATCCTTCATCAAACTGCTGCCAACACCTTCTGCTCCTCGTTGGGATCGACATTCTTACTTATCGAAGATACTACGATACACCCCCTATACTTGTGGGTCATCAGGGATCCGATGAATATAGAATACTATGTCAAGTTGATTATCAATCTATCATATATGTGTTGTTTATGTTCGTGCATGCTCTCCGTTGCTAGTAGAGGCTCTGGCCAAGTTGATACTTGTAACTCCAAGAGGGAGTATTTATGCTCGATAGTGGGTTCATGCCTCCATTGAATCTGGGAGTGACAGAAAGTTCTAAGGTTGTGGATGTGCTGTTGCTACTAGGGATAAAACATCAATGCTTTGTCTAAGGATATTTGTATTGATTACATTACGCACCATACTTAATGCAATTGTTTGTTGTTTGCAACTTAATACTGGAAGGGGTGCGGATGCTAACCTGAAGGTGGACTATTTAGGCACAGATGCATGCGGATGGCGGTCTATGTTCTTTGTCGTAATGCCCTGATTAAATCTCATAGTGATCATCATGATATGTATTGAATCTTTATTTGTCAATTGCCCACCTGTAATTTGTTCACCCAGCATGTTATTTATCTTATTGGAGAGACACCACTAGTGAACCGTGGACCCCGGTCCATTCTTTTACATCAAATACAACTACAATGCATCTGTTCTCTACTGTTCTTCGCAAACAAACATCATTCTCCACACCATACGTTTAATCCTTTGTTTTCAGCAAGCCGGTGAGATTGACAACCTCACTGTTACGTTGGGGCAAAGTATTTTGATTGTGTTGTGCAGGTTCCACGTTGGCACCGGAATCCCTGGTGTTGCACCGCACTACACTCCTCCACCAACAACCTTCACGTGGCCCTTGACTCCTACTGGTTCGATAAACCTTGGTTTCATACTGAGGGAAACTTGCTTCTATACGCATCACACCTTCCACTTGGGGTTCCAACGGACGTGTGCTTCACGCATTATCAGGGTTTAGTTGGGATACCGGTTTATAGGATTATGGTCGTACTATCAAGGGGCTCTTGAGTGAGTAACTCGATCGTATCGCTCGGAGTACGGTCAAACCTTTGCATCCTTGCATCATCTTTCTTGGTTGTTATTTGGATCTTATCCATGAGGTGTTTTAGAGCTTGTGGTTATTTCCATGACAAGCTCTAGTTCATCGAAAACGGATTTGGTTGTTATTTGGATCACTTGTTGCGTTTTCGAGTTTGGTGTTTTTCTCGATTTCTCGTATTGAGGTGTTGCACCTCTAAAATTAATATAAAATCAACCCCCACTAGTTTCCATATTTTGTGGGGTAGCTTTTGTCGTCCTCTTTCCAACAAAATTGGTTTCGTCTCATTTGAATTTACCAAACTCAAGTTATTTGTATTTAAAAGAAGAAAAGTAAATGGAGCGAAGGAACCAGTGGCCGGAACCTTCGGGCGTGGTACCGCCCGCGGTACCACCCAGGTGGCTTTGTGATACGTCTCAAACGTATCCATAATTTCTGATGTTCCATGCTAGTTTTATGACAATACCTACATGTTTTGTTCACACTTTATATCGTTTTGATGCATTTTCTGGAACTAACCTATTGACGAGATGCCGAAGTGCCAGTTCCTGTTTTCTGCTGTTTTTGGTTTCTTAAATCCTAGTAAGGAAATATTCTCGGAATCGGACGAAATCAATGCCCAACATCTTAGAATTCCATGAAGCTTCCAACACCCGAGAGGAACCAGAGGGGGCCAGGGGCCCACACAATAAGGCGACGCGAGGGGGCGCCGGCCTCGTGTGGGCCCCCCGTAGCCCTTCCGACTCCGCCGCCTATAAGAAGCCCCCGACCTAAATCTTCGACACGAAAAAGCCACGGACGAGAAACCTTCCAGCCGCCGCCATCGCGAAGCCAAGATCCGGGGGACAGAGTCTCTATCCCGGCACGCCGCGGACGGGGAAGTGCCCCGGAAGGCTTCTCCATCGACACCACCGCCATCTTCACCGCCATCGCTGTCTCCCATGATGAGGAGGGAGTAGTTCTCCCTCGAGGCTAAGGGCTGTACCGGTAGCTATGTGGTTAATCTCTCTCTGTACTCCAATACAATGATCTCATGAATTGCTTTGCATAATTGAGATCCATATGATGAGCTTTGTATCGCTACTAGTTTATGTGCTACTCATGTGATGTTATTAAAGTAGTCTATTCCTCCTGCATGGTGTAATGGTGACAGTGTGTGCACCGTGTGGTTCTTGTCGTAGGTTATGATCATAATCTCTTGTAGGTTATGGAGTTAATTATCGCTATGATAGTATTGATGTGATCTATCCCCCCTTCATAGTGTAAAGGTGACAGTGTGTATGCTATGTTAGTACTCGGGCTATTTTGCAAAGATCTATTATGCTCTAAGGTTACTTAAATATGAATGCTGAATGTTGTGGCGCTTGTTAACTCCGGCTTGAGGGAGCTCTTGTAGCCCTACACAATGAATGGTGTTTGTCATCCAACAAAAGAGTGTATGTAGCACAAATGAGGAGAAGTTATTATTTATTATGCGATCAATGTTGAGAGTGTCCACTAGTGAAAGTATGATCCCTAGGCCTTGTTTCCAAGCACTGAAACTCCGTTTATTTACTGTTCTGTTGCATGTTTACTCGCTGCCATATTTTATTCAGATTGCTATTACCACTCATATACATCCATACTACTTGTATTTCACTATCTCTTCGCCGAACTAGTGCACCTATACATCTGACAAGTGTATTAGGTGTGTTGGGGACACAAGAGACTTCTTGTATCGTGATTGCAGGGTTGCTTGAGAGGACTATCTTTGACCTCTTCCTCCCTGAGTTCGATAAACCTTGGGTGATCCACTTAAGGGAAAACTTGCTGCTGTTCTACAAACCTCTGCTCTTGGAGGCCCAACACTGTCTACAAGAATAGAAGCACCCGTAGACATTAAGCTATTTTCTGGCGCCGTTGCCGGGGAGGAAAGGTAAAAGGCACTCATACTCCGGTCCCAGGTAACTAAGTTATTTTCTGTTGCCGTTATAAGTGCTCGAAGCTATTTCCTTTAGATCCTGCAATTGCATCTTTTGGTTTCTTGTTTACACTAGTTAGGCATAATGGAAAGCAACAATGAGCTTTTATTCTATTTCCTGAGTTAAGACATGGATTGTTTGCTGCGAAAATTAAAAAACCTATGGAATCTTATTTGCATGCTAGTAGCAATGATATTAGTATGAACGCTTTGAACACCATTGTTGTTAATGATATGGAAAATTCTAAGCTTGGGGAAGCTGGTTTTGATGAGCATGATATTTTTAGTCCCCCAAGCATTGAGGAGAAAATTTTCTTTGATGATACTTTGCCTCCTATTTATGATGATTATAATGATAGTGGTCTTTTGGTGCCGCCTACTATGGAGAGTAAATTTTATTATGATTATACTATACCTCCTACACTTGATGAGAATAATAATGATAGCTACTTTGTTGAATTTGCTCCCACTACAACTAATAAAATTGATTATGCTTATGTGGAGAGTAATAATTTTATGCATGTGGCTCATGACAAGAATGTTTTATGTGATAGTTATATTGTTGAGTTTGTTCATGATGCTACTGAAAGTTATTATGAGAGAGGGAAACATGGTTATATGCATCTTAATAATATTAAGTTTTCCCTCTTTATGTTGAGAATCTTGAAATTGCGCTTGTGTTGCTTTTTTATGCTTGCCACTTTGTTCTTCATTAATCTATTTGAGTACAAGATTCCTTTTCATAGGAAGTGGGTTAGGCTTAAATGTGTTTTGAATTTGCTTCTTGATGTTCTCTTTTGCTTCAACTCTTCTTTCTCGCGAGAGCATCATTAAAATTGCTGAGCCCATCTTAATGGCTATAAAGAAAGAATTTCTTGGGAGATAACTCATGTGTTTATTTTGCTACTGTTTTGTTGAGTCTTGGAAGTTGTTTACTACTGTAGCAACCTCTCCTTATCAAGTTTTTGTGCCAAGTAAAGTCTCTATGGTAAAGTTGATGCTAGATTTGGATTGCTGTGCAGAAACAGATTTGCTGTCTGTCACGAATTTGGGCAGGGTTCTCTGTAGCTAACTCAGAAAAATCTGCAAATTTACGTGCGTGATCCTCAGATATGTACGCAACTTTCATTAGTTTTGAGTTTTTCCGTTTGAGCAAGTTAAATGCCCCTGCAAAATTCGTCTTTACGGACTGTTCTGTTTTTGACAGATTCTGCCTTTTATTTCGTATTGCCACTTTTGCTGTGTTGAATGAGTTTCTTTGTTCCATTAACTTTCAGAAGCTTTGGGCAATGTCCATAAGTGTTAAGAATGATTGTGTCACCTCTGAACATGTGAATTTTTGATTATGCACTAACCCTCTAATGAGTTTGCTTGAAGTTTGGTGTGGAGAAAGTTTTCAAGGGTCAAGAGAAGAGGGTGATATACTATGATCAACAAGAGTGAAAGGTCTAAGCTTGGGGATGCCCCGGTGGTTCATCCCTGCATATTTCAAGAAGACTCAAGCATCTAATCTTGGGGATGCCCAAGGCATCCCCTTCTTCATCGACAATTTATCAGGTTTCTTCTAGTGAAACTATATTTTTATTCCGTCACATCTTATGTACTTTACTTGGAGCGTCTGTGTGCTTTTATTTTCGTTTTGTTATTTTTATTCTCTGAATAAATTCATGCTCATGTGGGAGAGAGACACGCTCCGCTTTTTCATTTGAACACTCGTTGTTACTTTTAATGTTCAAGGGCGAAAGTTGATCGCTTCACTTGTTGCTATTTGGTTGGAATCAGAAAATTCTTCATATGTTCTTGAATAATTTGATACTTGGCAATTTTTTTGAGCTCTCATAAATCATGTTTAAGCTCTTGCATCATGTAGTTTAAATCTAGTAGTGGAGAACTACCGTAGAGCTTGTTGAAATTTGGTTTGCATGATTAGTCTCTCTAAGGTCTAGATATTTTCTGGTAAAAGTGTTTGAGCAACAAGGAAGACAGTGTAGAGTCTTATAATGCTTGCAATATGTTCTTATGTAAGTTTTGTTGTACCGGTTCATACTTGTGTTTGCTTCAAACAACCTTGCTAGCGAAAGCCTTGTACTGAGAGGGAATGCTTCTCGTGCATCCAGAACCTATGCCATTTGTGTCCACCATATCTACCTACTATGTGGTATTTCCTGCCATTCCAAGTAAATACTTCATGTGCTACCTTTAAACAATTCCAAAGCTATTATCTCTTATTTGTGTTAATGTTTTATAGCTCATGAGGAAGTATGTGGTGTTTTATCTTTCGATCTTGTCATTTACTTGACAGACTTTCACAATGGACTAGTGGCTCATCCGCTTATCCAATAATTTTGCAAAAAGAGCTGGCAATGGGGTTCCCAGCCCCAATTAATTAACTTGAATTAATAATTCTCTTCACATGTTTTGCTCTGATCTATCAGTAAGCAACTTAAATTTGCAAATAGACACTCCTCCATGGTATGTGAATGTTGGAAGGCACCCGAGGATTCGGTTAGCCATGGCTTGTGTAAGCAAAAGGTTGGGGGGAGTGTCATCTAATAAATAAAACTAAAAGTACATGTGTAAACAAAAGAGAAGAGGGATGATCTACCTTGCTGGTAGAGATAACGTCCTTCATGGGAGCCGCTCTTAAAAGTCTTGTTGATAAGGTAGTTAGAGTACCCATTACCATTCGTTGACAACAACAAACACCTCTCAAAATTTTACTTTTATGCTCTCTATATGATTTCAAAACTTGAAAAGCTCTAGCACATGATTTAATCCCTGCTTCCCTCTGCGAAGGGCCTATCTTTTACTTTATTGTTGAGTCAGTTTACCTATTTCCTTCCATCTTAGAAGCAAACACTTGTGTCAACTGTGCATTGATTCTTACATACTTGTTTATTGCACTCATCATATTACTCTGTGTTGACAATTATCCATGAGATATGCATGTTGAAAGTTGAAAGCAACTGAAACTTATATCTTCCTTTGTGTTGCTTCGATGCCTTTACTTTGAATTTATTGCTTTATGAGTTAACTCTGTTGGAGATATGCCCAAGAGGCAATAATAAAAGTGGTTATTATATATCTTTATGTTTATGGTAAATGTTTATATACCATGCTATAATTGTATTAACCGAAACATTGATACATGTGTGATATGTAAAAAACAAAGAGTCCCTAGTAAGCCTCTTAACTAGCTTGTTGATTAATAGATGATTAGTTTCATAATCATGAACATTGGATGTTATTAATAACAAGGTTATATCATTATATGAATGATGTAATGGACACACCCAATTAAGCGTAGCATAAGATCACGTCATTAAGTTATTTGCTATAAGCTTTCGATTCATAGTTACCTAGTCCTTATGACCATGAGATCATGTAAATCACTTATACCGGAAAGGTACTTTGATTACATCAAGCGCCACTGCGTAAATGGGTGGTTATAAAGGTGGGATTAAGTATCCGGAAAGTATGAGTTGAGGCATATGGATCAACAGTGGGATTTGTCCATCCCGATGACGGATAGATATACTCTGGGCCCTCTCGGTGGAATGTCGTCTAATCTCTTGCAAGCATATGAATAAGTTCACAAGAGACCACATACCACGGTACGAGTAAAGAGTACTTGTCAGGAGACGAGGTTGAACAAGGTATAGAGTGATACCGATGATCAAACCTCGGACAAGTAAAATATCGCGTGACAAAGGGAATTGGTATCGTATGTGAATGGTTCATTCAATCACTAAGTCATTGTTGAATATGTGGGAGCCATTATGGATCTCCAGATCCCGCTATTGGTTATTGGTCGGAGAGAGTTCTCAACCATGTCTACATAGTTCGCGAACCGTAGGGTGACACACTTAAGGTTTGATGTTGTAATAGTAGAACTTGAGTATGGAATGGAGTTCGAAGTTTTGTTCGAAGTCTCGGATGAGATCCCAGACATCATGAGGAGTTCCGGAATGGTCCGGAGAATAAGATTCATATATAGGAAGTCATTTTATATGTTTGAAAATGATCCGGTGCATTTATGAAAGGTTCTAGAAGGTTCTAGAAAAGTCCAGAAGAAATCACTAAGGAAGGAGGAGTCCCGGAGGGACTCCACCTCCCCATGGCCGGCCAACCCTAGAGGGGGAGTCCAAGGTGGACTCCACCAAAGGGGCCGGCCACCCCCCTTCATGGAAAGGTGGGAATCCCACTTTGGTGGGAGTCCCACCTTGGGTAGGTTTCCCTACTACATGGAAGGTTTTGGAATCGGGTCTTATTCGAAGACTTGTAGTCCAACACTTGGGGTTCCACCTATATAATGAGGGGCATAGGGGAGGGGGCCGGCCACCACAATCCACCAAGCTGGCCGCACCCATAGAGGCCGGCCACCCTCTCCCAAACCCTAGCCGCCCCCTCTCTCCTCCACCTCTCCCGCACGCTTAGCGAAGCTCCGCCGGAGTTCTCCATCGCCACCGCCACCACACCGTCGTGCTGCCGGATTCAAGGAGGAGCTACTACTTCCGCTGCCCGCTGGAACGGGGAGAAGGACGTCGTCTTCATCAACACCGAACATGTGACCGAGTACGGAGGTGCTGCCCGATTGTGGCACCGTGATCAAGATCTTCTACGCGCTTTTGCAAGCGGCAAGTGATCGTCTACCGCAGCAATAAGAGCCTACTCTTATAGGCTTTGGAAATCTTCAAGGGTGAGTCTCGATCATCCCCTCGTTGCCGTCTTCTAGATTGCATCTTGGCTTGGATTGCGTTCTCGCGGTAGGAAATTTTTTGTTTTCTATGCAACGAATCCCTACAGTGGTATCAGAGCCGTGTCTATGCATAGATGGTTGCACGAGTAGAACACAATGGTTTTGTGGGCGTTGATGCTTATGTTGTCTTTAGTTTGAGTACTTTGCATCTTTGTGGCATAGTGGGATGAAGCGGCTCGGGCTAACTTTACATGACCGCGTTCATGAGATTTGCTCCACGCTCGACATGCAACTTGTATTGCATAAGTGGCTTTGCGGGTGTCTGTCTCTCCTACTATAGTGAAGATTCAATTTACTCTTCTATTGACAACACTAGTATCACCGTTGTGGTTCATGTTCGTAGGTAGATTAGATCTCACTCGAAAACCCTAAACCACGTAAAATATGCAAACCAAATTAGAGAACGTCTAACTTGTTTTTGCAGGGTTTGGTGATGTGATATGGCCATAATGTGATGATGAATATGTATGAGATGATCATTATTGTATTGTGGCAACCGGCAGGAGCCTTATGGTTGTCTTTAAATTTCATGTTGAGTAGTATTTCAAAGAAGTTGTAATAGTTGCTACATAGGAGAACAATCATGAAGACGCCGCCATTGACCTTGACGCTATGCCTACGATGATAGAGATCATGCCCGTTGATGATGGAGATCATGTCCGTGCTTTGGAGATGAAGATCAAAGGCGCAAAGACAAAGCGGCCATATCATATCACATATGAATTGCATGTGATGTTAATCCTTTATGCATCTTATTTTGCTTAGATCGCGACGGTAGCATTATAAGATGATCCCTCTCACTAAAATATCAAGATAATAAAGTGTTCATCCTTAGTAGCACCGTTGCCAAGACTTGTCGTTTCGAAGCATCTCGTGATGATCGGGTGTGATAGAATCAACAAGTGCATACAACGGGTGCAAACCAGTTTTGCACATGCGGATACTAAGGTGGCCTTGACGAGCCTAGCATGTACAGACATGGTCTCGGAACACGTGATACCGAAAGGTAGAGCATGAATCATATGATTGATATGATGAACACTTTGAGTGTTCACCATTGAAATTACATCTTGTCTCGTGATGATCGGACTTAGGTGTGATGGATTTGGTTCGTGTGATCACTAAAACAATTCGAGGGATATTGTTTTGAGTGGGAGTTCACCTAGTTTTTAATTTTGTTAAATTAAAATTTGAACTCAATTTGTCATAAACTTAGTCTAAAATATTGCAAATATATGTTGTAGATATGGCGTCCCCAATCAATTTTAACCAGTTCCTAGAGAAAGAAAAGCTTAAGAGCAACGGTAGCAACTTCACCGACTGGTTCCGTCATGTGAGGATCTTCCTCAATGGCGGAAACCTGCAATATGTGCTTGATGCACCGCTAGGTGACCCTCCTGCAGAAACTGAAACCGATGAAGTAAAGAATGTTTACGCAACTCGGAAAACTCGGTACTCTCAAGTTCAGTGTGCCATCCTATGCAGTCTGGAAGCCGATCTTCAAAAACGTTTTGAGCACCACGATCCACATGAGTTAGTCAATGAGTTGAAAACTATATTTGAAACTCATGCGGCCGTGGAATGCTATGAAGCATCGAAACACTTCTTCAGCTGCATGATGGAAGAAGGCAGCTCGTTAGTGAGCACATGCTCGCCATGACCGGGCATGCGAAGAAACTCAGTGACTTGGGAATAGTGATTCCTAACAGACTGGGGATTAATCGTGTCCTTCAATCACTGCCACCTAGTTACAAGAACTTTGTGATGAATTACAATATGCAGAACATGAACAAAGAGTTACCTGAACTCTTCGCCATGCTAAAATCTGCTGAGATTGAGATTAAGAAAGAGCGCCAAGTGTTGATGGTCAACAAGACCACCAGTTTCAAGAAACAGGGCAAGTCTAGAGGTAAAAACAAGAAGGATGGCAAGAAAGCTGCCACACCTCCTGTGAAACCTAAGGCTGGCCCTAAACCTGATGCTGAGTGCTATTACTGCAAGGAGAAGGGACACTGGAAGCGTAATTGCTCCAAGTATTTGGCAGATCTGAAGAGCGGCCTTGTCAAGAAGAAGAAAGAAGGTATATCCGATATACATGTTATAGATGTTTATCTTACTGGTTCTCGTACTAGTACCTGGGTATTTGATACTGGTTCGGTTGCTCATATTTGTAACTCGAAACAGGAACTAAAGAATAAACGAAGACTACTAAAGGATGAAGTGACGATGCGCGTTGGAAATGGATCCAAAGTCGATGTGATCGCTGTCGGCACACTTCCTCTACATCTACCTTCGGATTAGTTTTAAGCCTAAATAATTGTTATTTTGTACCCGCGTTGAGCATGAACATCATATCTGGATCTTGTTTAATGCAAGACGGTTATTCATTCAAGTCTGAGAATAATGGTTGTTCTATTTTTATGAATAATATCTTTTATGGTCGAGCACCTGAAAAGAATGGCTTATTTCTGTTAGATCTCGATAGTAGTGATACACATATACATAACATTGATGCTAAGCGAATTAAATTGAATGATAATTCTACTTATATGTGGCACTGTCGTCTTGGTCATATTGGAGTGAAACGCATGAAGAAACTCCATACCGATGGATTACTTGAATCACTTGACTTTGAGTCACTTGATAGATGTGAAGCATGTCTGATGGGAAAAATGACTAAAACTCCATTCTCTGGTATGATGGAGCGAGCTACTGACTTATTGGAAATCATACATACAATGTGTGCGGACCAATGAGTGTAGCATCGCGCGGTGGTTATCGTTATGTTCTAACCTTCACAGATTTGAGTAGATATGGGTATATCTATTTAATGAAACATAAATCCGAAACTTTCGAGAAGTTTAAGGAATTCCAAAGTGAAGTAGAAAATCAATGTAACAAGAAGATTAAATTTCTACGATCTGATCGTGGAGGTGAATATCTGAGTTATGAGTTTGGCATGCATTTAAAGAAATGCGGAATACTTTCACAATTGACACCGCCGGGAACACCACAACGAAACGGTGTGTCCGAACGTCGTAATCGAACTCTCTTAGATATGGTTCGTTCTATGATGTCTCTTACTGATTTGCCGTTATCATTTTGGAGTTATGCATTAGAGACATCCACATTCACTTTAAATAGAGCACCATCAAAATCCGTTGAAACGACACCGTATGAATTATGGTTTAATAAGAAACCTAAGTCGTTCCTTAAAGTTTGGGGTTGCGAAGCCTATGTAAAAAAGTTACAACCGGACAAGCTAGAACCCAAAGCGGAGAAATGCGTCTTCATAGGATACCCTAAGGAAACTATAGGGTATACTTTCTATCACAGATCCGAAGGCAAGATCTTTGTTGCTAAGAACGGAACCTTTCTTGAGAAAGAATTTCTCACTAAAGAAGTGACTGGAAGAAAAGTAGAACTCGATGAGATTGAAGAATCTTTGCTCGTTGATCGAGTAGCGCAGTACCGGAAGATGTTCCTGTGCCGCCTACACCGGCAACAGAGGAAGCTAATGATAATGATCATGAAACTTCAAATGAGATAGCTACTGAACCTCGCAGATCGACAAGGGAACGTGCCACTCCTGATTGGTATGATCCTTGTCTAAATGGCATGATTGTGGATAACAATGATGAAGACCCTGCGACGTATGAAGAAGCGATGATGAGCCCAGATTCCAACAAATGGCAAGAAGCCATGAAATCCGAAATGGGATCCATGTATGATAACAAAGTATGGACTTTGGTAGACTTACCTGATAGCCGCAAGGCTGTCGAGAATAAATGGATCTTCAAGAGAAAAACAGATGCTGATGGTAATATTACTGTCTATAAAGCTCGACTTGTCGCAAAGGGTTTCCGACAAATTCAAGGTGTTGACTACGATGAGACTTTCTCACCTGTAGCGAAGCTAAAATCTGTGAGGATTTTGTTAGCAATAGCTGCATTTTTCGATTATGAGATTTGGCAGATGGATGTCAAAACGGCGTTCCTTAATGGAGACATTGAGGAAGAGTTGTATATGGTACAACCCAAAGGTTTTGTCGATCCTAAAAATGCTGACAAAGTATGCAAACTTCAGCGTTCAATTTATGGACTGAAGCAAGAGAAGTTGGAACCGACGCTTTGATAAGGTGATCAAAGACTTCGGGTTTATACAGTGTCATGGAGAGGCCTGTATTTACAAGAAAGTGAGTGGGAGCTCTGTAGCGTTCCTGATATTATATGTAGATGACATATTATTGATTGGGAATGATATATAACTATTAAGCAGTGTAAAAGGTTATTTGAATAATAGTTTTTCAATGAAAGACCTTGGTGAAGCATCGTATATATTAGGCATCAAGATTTATAGAGATAGATCAAGACGTCTAATAGGGCTATCACAGAGTACATACCTGGACAAGATTCTAAAGAAGTTTAGAATGGACGAAAGTAAGAAAGGATTCTTACCTATGTTACCAGGCAAGGTCTTGAGTAAGACTCAAGGTCCGGCTACGGCAGAAGAAAGAGAAAGGATGAGTCAGATCCCCTATGCCTCGGCAGTAGGCTCTATCATGTATGCCATGCTATGTACTAGAACGGATGTAGCACATGCTGTTACTTTGACTAGCAGATATCAAAGTGATCCAGGAATGGAACACTGGACAGCGGTCAAGAATATCCTGAAGTACTTGAAAAGAACAAAGGATATGTTTCTTTGTTATGGAGGTGACCAAGAGCTTGTTGTAACAAGTTACACCGATGCAAGTTGGAACACCGATCCCGATGACTCTAAGTCACAATCTGGGTACGTGTTTATATTGAATGGTGCGTAAGCTGGGCAAGCTCGAAGCAGTGCACGGCGAAGTCATCATCGAATCGGAGTACATAGCGGCTTCAGAGGCTTCATCGAAGCGGTATGGATGAAGAGGTTCATTGTAGAGCTCGGTGTGGTTCCTAGTGCATTGGACCCACTAGTCATCTATTGTGACAACATGGGTGCCATCGCCAATGCACAAGAACCAAGGTCACACAAGAGGCTGAAGCATATCAAGCTGCGTTATCATTCGATTCGCGAGTACATCGAAGATGGAGAAGTAAAGATTTGCAAAGTACACACTGATCTGAATGTAGCAGATCCATTGACTAAAGCTCTCCCTAGGGCAAAGCATGACCAACACCAGAATGCCATGGGTGTTAGGTACTTTACAATGTAATCTAGATTATTGACTCTAGTGCAAATGGGAGACTGTTGGAGATATGCCCAAGAGGCAATAATAAAAGTGGTTATTATATATCTTTATGTTTATGATAAATGAATATATATACCATGCTATAATTGTATTAACCGAAACATTGATACATGTGTGATATGTAAACAACAAAGAGTCCCTAGTAAGCCTCTTAACTAGCTTGTTGATTAATAGATGATTAGTTTCATAATCATGAACATTGGATGTTATTAATAACAAGGTTATATCATTATATGAATGATGTAATGGACACACCCAATTAAGCGTAGCATAAGATCACGTCATTAAGTTATTTGCTATAAGCTTTCGATTCATAGTTACCTAGTCCTTATGACCATGAGATCATGTAAATCACTTATACCGAAAAGGCACTTTGATTACATCAAACGCCACTGCGTAAATGGGTGGTTATAAAGGTGGGATTAAGTATCCAGAAAGTATGAGTTGAGGCATATGGATCAACAATGGGATTTGTCCATCCCGATGACGGATAGATATACTCTGGGCCCTCTCGGTGGAATGTCGTCTAATGTCTTGCAAGCATATGAATAAGTTCATAAGAGACCACATACCACGGTACGAGTAAAGAGTACTTGTCAGAGACGAGGTTGAACAAGGTATAGAGTGATACCGATGATCAAACCTCGGACAAGTAAAATATCGCGTGACAAAGGGAATTGGTATCGTATGTGAATGGTTCATTCGATCACTAAGTCATCGTTGAATATGTGGGAGCCATTATGGATCTCCAGATCCCGCTATTGGTTATTGGTCGGAGAGAGTTCTCAACCATGTCTACATAGTTCGCGAACCGTAGGGTGACACACTTAAGGTTTGATGTTGTAATAGTAGAACTTGAATATGGAATGGAGTTCGAAGTTTTGTTCGAAGTCTCGGATGAGATCCCAGACATCACGAGGAGTTCCGGAATGGTCCGGAGAATAATAATCATATATAGGAAGTCATTTTATATGTTTGAAAATGATCCGATGCATTTATGGAAGGTTCTAGAAGGTTCTAGAAAAGTCCGGAAGAAATCACTAAGGAAGGAGGAGTCCCGGAGGGACTCCACCTCCCCATGGCCGGCCAACCCTAGAGGGGGAGTCCAAGGTGGACTCCACCAAAGGGGCCGGCCACCCCCCTTCATGGAAAGGTGGGAATCCCACTTTGGTGGGAGTCCCACCTTGGGTAGGCTTCCCTACTACATGGAAGGTTTTGGAATCGGGTCTTATTCGAATACTTGTAGTCCAACACTTGGGGTTCCACCTATATAATGAGGGGCATAGGGGAGGGGGCCGGCCACCACAAGCCACCGAGCTGGCCGCACCCATAGAGGCCGGCCACCCTCTCCCAAACCCTAGCCGCCCCCTCTCTCCTCCACCTCTCCTGCACGCTTAGCGAAGCTCCGCCGGTGTTCTCCATCGCCACCGCCAGCGCACCGTCGTGCTGCCGGATTCAAGGAGGAGCTACTACTTCCGCTGCCCGCTGGAACGGGGAGAAGGACGTCGTCTTCATCAACACCGAACGTGTGACCGAGTACGGAGGTGCTGCCCGATTGTGGCACCGTGATCAAGATCTTCTACGCGCTTTGCAAGCGGCAAGTGATCGTCTACCGCAGCAATAAGAGCCTACTCTTATAGGCTTTGGAAATCTTCAAGGGTGAGTCTCGATCATCCCCTCGTTGCTCCCGTCTTCTAGATTGCATCTTGGCTTGGATTGCGTTCTAGCGGTAGGAAATTTTTTGTTTTCTATGCAACGAATCCCTACAAACTCTTATGCAAGACTTTTGGATGCTTGTCTTGAAAGTACTATTCATGAAAAGTTTTGCTATATGTTATCTATTTGTTAGTAAACTATAGATCATTGCTTTGAATCACTCCATTCATGTCATATGCTTTACAATAATGTCGATCAAGATTATGATGGTAGCATGTCACCACATAAATTATTTGTGTTATCGTTTACCTACTCGAGGGCGAGTAGGAACTAAACTTGGGGATGCTTGATACGTTTCAAACGTATCCATAATTTCTGATGTTCCATGCTAGTTTTATGACAATACCTACATGTTTTGTTCACACTTTATATCGTTTTGATGCATTTTCCGGAACTAACCTATTGAAGAGATGCCGAAGCCGCCTGTTTGTTTTTTTTTGGTTTCGAAATCCTAGTAAGAAAATATTCTCGAATTGGACGAAATCAACGCCCAGATCTTAGAATTCCACGAAGCTTCCAACACGAGAGGAACCAGAGGGGGGCCAGGGCCCCACACAATAAGGCGGCGGGAGAGGGGGGGCGGCCTACGTGTGGTCCCCCGTAGCCCTTCCGACTCCGCCTCTTCGCCTATAAGAAGCCCCTAAATCTTCGACACGAAAAATCCACGGTACGAGAAACCTTCCAGCCGCCGCCATCGCCAAGATCCGGGGGACAGAGTCTCTGTTTCGCACGCCGCCGGACGGGGAAGTGCCCCCGAAGGCTTCTCCATCGACACCACCGCCATCTTCACCGCCATCGCTGTCTCCCATGATGAGGAGGGAGTAGTTCTCCCTCGAGGCTAAGGGTTGTATCGGTAGCTATGTGGTTAATCTCTCTCTCTATACTCCAATACAATGATCTCATGAATTGCTTTGCATAATTGAGATCCATATGATGAGCTTTGTATCGCTACTAGTTTATGTGCTACTCATGTGATGTTATTAAAATAGTCTATTCCTCCTGCATGGTGTAATGGTGACAATGTGTGCACCGTGTGGTTCTTGTCGTAGGTTGTGATCATAATCTCTTGTAGGTTATGGAGTTAATTATCGCTATGATAGTATTGATGTGATCTATCCCCCCTTCATAGTGTAAAGGTGACATTGTGTATGCTATGTTAGTACTCGGTATTTTGCAAAGATCTATTATGCTCTAAGGTTACTTAAATATGAATGCTGAATGTTGTGGCGCTTGTTAACTCCGGCTTGAGGGAGCTCTTGTAGCCCTACACAATGAATGGTGTTTGTCATCCAACAAAAGAGTGTATGTAGCACAAATGAGGAGAAGTTATTATTTATTATGCGATCAATGTTGAGAGTGTCCACTAGTGAAAGTATGATCCCTAGGCCTTGTTTCCAAGCACCGAAACTCCGTTTATTTACTGTTCTGTTCATGTTTACTCGCTGCCATATTTTATTCAGATTGCTATTACCACTCATATACATCCATACTACTTGTATTTCACTATCTCTTCGCCGAACTAGTGCACCTATACATCCGACAAGTGTATTAGGTGTGTTGGGGACACAAGAGACTTCTTGTATCGTGATTGCAGGGTTGCTTGAGAGGACTATCTTTGACCTCTTCCTCCCTGAGTTCGATAAACCTTTGGTGATCCACTTAAGGGAAAACTTGCTGCTGTTCTACAAACCTCTGCTCTTGGAGGCCCAACACTGTCTACAAGAATAGAAGCACCCGTAGACATCACTTTGCTCTCAGTAAGTATATCCAGGGGATTGGGGCGCCCCGGAGGTACCTGGGCTGTTACCGCGGCCGGAGCCTCCGGCCTCCACCCGCGCGTGGCCACTTCCTCTCCTGGTCGCACAGCAAAGCCCACCCGCGCTGGGGCCCGCTCACGTGGGCAGCTCAGCCACCAGGTCGCCTCCACGCACGCCCGCACGACGCAGCCACGTGCCCTGCTCGATCAAGAAGCACGCACCCGCGCTGGGCCCCGCCCACGACGCTGCCAAGCGCGTTGTCTTGGCGTGCTCCCGCCGCACCCGCTCGCCCAGCTCCCTCCTGGCCCCACGCTCGTGCGCATGCACGCCTTCCCCCGAGCCGCACTGCTCGCGTTGTAGCCGCACGTCCTCGCTCGACCCCAGCTAGCCCAAGCCTCCTCTTCTTAGCAGCCCAACGGGCAAAAAATTAGGGGCTCCTTTTTAAGCCCCCTCTTCTCTCTCTTTTTGTATTGCTTCTTCTTCCTCCTCCCACTCAAGCTTTTCCCCACCATTTATGTTGACTTATTTGAGCTTGAGATCTTTCTCCTCATCCAATGATTCTTGCATCTATTTGAGAGAAAGATTGAGGAGATCCAGATCCACACTTTGACCAAACCAAATCATCTCTTTGTGAGTAAAACTTTGGGATCTAGATCTTGGAGAATTTTGTGTTCTCCTCTTTGTTCTTCCTCTCTTATTTCCCCAATAGCTTTAGTAGCTTTGTTGGAATTTGAGAGTGGAGGATTGGATCATCTTTGCGGTGTTTTTGCCATTGCATTTGGTGCATCTGTTTGACTTCTCCACGGTGATACGTGGAGGTGAAAGTTTGTGAGATATTCACTTCGGGAGCTTGTTCCCGGAGCTTGTTCCTCTTGGGTCTTTGGACCCTAGACGGCTTAGTGGTCTTTGTGGTCTTTGTGGTGTTCTTGGGGACTCTAATTAAGTTGTGGTGATTCTTCAAGGGCAAGGCCTTTGTGGCGATTTATTGGGAGCCTCCAATTAAGTTGTGGAGATAGCCCCAAGCTTTGTGCGGGTTCGGTGACCACCCTAAGGTTCCATAGTGGATCGAGGACATCCCTTTTGGTGGGAAATCTCGAGGAGAATACGGTGGCCTCGTGCATTTGGAGTGACTTGTCCTCCACACCGCTCCAACGGAGAGTAGCACTCGCAAGAGTGTGAACTTCGGGATACATCGTTGTCTCCGCGTCACTTCGATTATTCCTATACCTGAGCTCTTTACTTATGCACTTTACTTTGTGATAGCCTTCGTGCTTGAATTTATATATCTTGATATCACATAGTTGCTTCAATTGCTTACCATAAGTTGTTGGTGCACATAGGTGAA
The DNA here is from genome assembly GCA_030979885.1 of Lolium multiflorum. Taxonomy (NCBI): domain Eukaryota; kingdom Viridiplantae; phylum Streptophyta; class Magnoliopsida; order Poales; family Poaceae; genus Lolium; species Lolium multiflorum. The sequence goes on from CM061747.1 coordinate 153,240,894, forward strand.
TCCTAGTTATATAGGTTTTGTGTTTGACAAATTAAACGCTAGCTTTATTCCGCATTTGTTAAGCCATATTCGTAAAAAAATTAAACCGCCTATTCACCCCCCCTCTAGGCGGCATCCGTGTCCTTTCAATCGTAGCAACATACCCATCAAGTACTTAGGGATTCCCCTCTCAACTTTAAGCCTCAAAGCAATTAATGTTCAGTCTCCTATGGATAAAGTGGGGCCCAAGCTTTTTTCCTTGGCTTGGAAAATATATCGATGCAGCCTGAACGAGCAAGGTTGTGTGGTCGGCCGTTACCTCCCATATAATCTACCACATCACGCAACTTGTCATCTGTTGCTCCTTTTTTCAATCCATCAAAATTTAGAGAGGGATTTCTATTAATATGGCCACCAATATCGTCACTACAGATAGTGAGATCGCCAAGTTTTGACACATACCTTTTCTTTATGGGTTGAAACCAAAGGATACTGGTCCTTCTATTTTTCCCATCTATACCTAGAAACTTTGCATGATTTTAAGATTATCAAAATCAACAACTTCAAGGGACTCGCGACTAGGCACATCTCTGATTTTGTTGAGCTTTGTGGACAGATTTCAGAGGTGCAACTCGTGGAGTTAGTAGTGGATGACATAACTTGTAAGTTCACTACCTCGGGGTAATACTCCGCTCGGTGGCATCGGCTTGTAAAGCTCAGTTCAAGGGCATGACTCGCTCCTACATGCCAGAAGCGGTTTGGAAAACTTAGGCTCCCCTAGTTAATGCAATCTTTTTTATGTAGCCTATCCTACAAAACAGAGTGTAACATACCGTCTTCAAAAAAGAGGATGTCCAAATTGCGGGCTTTGCCAACTTTGCAGGCGTGAAATGGAAATGGCGGCACACCTCCTATTCAAAGGTCGTTACACTATTCAGATTTGGAATATGACTATGGCATGGATCGGGCCCACTCCGGTTGACATATCACGGTGGTCCACGTTTGAAACCGTGAAGGAATGGCGGGAGTCTTCCATCTACATCAATGGCACTCGTAGGAAATCTTTGGCATCCCTCATCATGGTAACATCGTAGGGAGATATGGACCGAATGACCATCGAGGTTTTTTCCATCATGTATCCACCATGCCTTCCTATGTGGTGCAAAAGATTAAGATGGATGCGGCTTTGTGGAGCCCGGCGGGTGCTCATCACTTGGGGTCAATTATGTTGGGAGAGTACGTTCACGAGCTAAAGCTCGTTTGTAATTTTAAAATTTCTTATTAAGTAGATGGGGCAAAGTTTTTATATTTATTTTAAAAAAACGATGTTACTTCATTTGTGTAAGTAGATTTGGTTCTATCCTTGCTGTCTTTTCCTTACTTAGTGAGCAAATGCACAACCAGCATGAATTCCTTTCTTACAAATGACTCCAAACAGTCTTTGAGCAAAGAGAAGAATGTTCAACGGAGAAAATCAAACCACAAGGCCCACAAATCATCTACTTGAGTGATAAGAAAATGGTTAATTAGAATGAGGAAGAATCCAACACCACTTGGCTATATTATCATCGTAGTCTTGCAAAATCTTCCGGCACAACTGGAAATGATAAGCAGCCGTGGACGCCATGGGCCTGGCGTGCTGACAAAACCACACTTATAAACCACGGACAACACGCAGCCTCCATCCTCAGCCTGCCCACCACTCACCCGAGAGGAGAGGAGAGGAGAGAGAGATGTCTATCACGTCGCTTCCGCCGCCACCGGAGCGGAGGGTGCCGCTGGTGGTGCCCATGGTGCCGCGGCTGGCGGAGGAGGGAGGCGCAGGAGCTAAGGTGGACGACTCGCGCGGAAGCGGTGGCGTGGCAGGGATATCGCCGAGCATCCTCATCATCGCCGTCATCGTGGTCGTGATGCTGCTTGCGTCCATCTCCATCCACTACTTCATCCGGAGCCTCTGCCGCCGCTCCTCATCCTCCTCCGCGCCGCCGCTCCCGCTCGTGGCGGTCCGCAGCTCGGCCGTGGCCCCCGCGGCGGCGGCGCCGTCCGTGGCCGGCCAGGGGAAGGAGGCCGCGGCGGAGCGGGAGCGCCTCATCGAGCGGCTGCCGCTCTTCACGCTGGCGTCGTCGCTCTCCGCGCTGCCCCGGTCCTCCAGGGACTGCGCCGTGTGCCAGAGCGTGTTCGGCGGCGACGAGGAGCTCCGGCTCCTCCCTGCGTGCCGCCACGCCTTCCACTCCCGGTGCGTGGACCCGTGGCTCCGCGCCAACCCGTCGTGCCCGCTCTGCCGCGCCTCCATCGCGCTCCCGCACCCGCCACTCCCGGAGCTGCTCCGCGTCGAGCTCGGCAGCGTCAGCAGCCGCCGCTCCACCTCGTCCGACTCCGCGGCCGTCGCCGCCGCCGCTCCCCGCGCCTACCCGCTGCCGAGCCCCAACAACTCCACCACGGAGTACCTCGTCGAGGAGGACCTGCAGGTCGTCCTCAAGCCGGCCAACCCGCCGCTGGCACCCACGGCACGAATCACCGGCGAGCCGAGCCAGCAGCTGGCAACCGCGGGGGAGCGTGCGCTGCTGCCGCAGCAGCAGCCGTCGTCGTCCGTGACGCCGACGGCGTCGTTCAGGTCCGTGGGCCGGTCCAGCAGCAGGTGGAGCAACCGGTGGAGCAGCCGCTGGAGCAGCGGGCGGTGGAGCAGCCGGTACGACGCCGGGAGCGTGACCGCCGCCGCCACGGCGGAGTGGTGGTGGGATATGGACGGCGGGGTGGCGCCGGCGGTTTCGCGGAGGGGCGAGGCCGAGGACGGCAGCGCGTTCTACGGGTTCGTCCGGTGGCTGACGGGGGCGTACTAGTACATACGAACACGCAGGCGCCCGTTCAGTGGCGGGATAAGCTCTCGCCGGACTCTGCCGCCGGCGATGACAGTGTAATCCCCGAAGTGGCCCTCCCCTCCCTGGCATCGAATTCTGATGCTCTGCCCGCCTCTGCTTTTGGGCATCCGCGACCATCTGTAAACAATTTCTCCCTCCCTCTCTCTCTCTCTCTTTCGTTGTGGAATTTTTTGTGGTGGCGTACGGAATTCGAAATCTGGTTCCGAATTGGAGGAATGTCGGCGGGAAGACTGAGGAATTCGGGGACTTTGAGGAGAAACTCCCCTTCCTTCCATGTTGCATTTGGTGAAATGAAATTAGAAATTCACGTTTTCCAACGCTTTCAAATCAACAACACTCCTACACTACTACTGGTGCTACTCTACGTACTAGTAAACTACAATTTGATTTGGGTTGCTAATGAGTTTGTAATTTCTGTTGGTAAAGTACTGTGGATTGCAAGGGCAGTGATGAAGAGAGAGAGAGAGAGAGAGAGAGAGTGTGTGTGTGTTTCCTGCTTTGCTCTGTCTCATGTGTGTGAGTGTGACACAGTGTGAGATTGTGTACAACATTATTGTGGACTTGTGCGACTAGAGGACAGTGGCATACTTTGGGGCAGGACAGGCAGAGCATTTCTTGTGTGTCCAATGCACATGGGCGTTCGGATATGGACCCAGATTTCCTGGTCCAGGGCACGCAGCATCAGATCAAAAACTCACTTCTACTCGGAAAAAAAAGGACTTGGCTGTCTCATTTGGACAAGTAATCCCTATGATCCAGCTAGCATGTGTGCCCATTATATATTGTTGCTGCCTACAGTAGTTTTGTTTTTTGTTTTCTGTTTTTGCTAAAGTGTTCGAGCGATCACGTCTGCATTGCATGGATAAAGTGGGTGTGGGTAGCTCCAGAAAAACTTTGCTTTGACTGTACCACTGCACTGACGTGTCCTGCATCCCTGCCTCGGACTAATTGCTAGGTGGACATTCGGTTCTCGTGTTGCCTATTGTTGCTTGTAATAGATTTTTTTTTTTGAAAAATTGAGAATCCAATTATCCAAATAGCCTACTTCACGTCATATTATATGAAATCTGCACAAACCCAGGTATTCTTTAAAAATAGAAAAAAAAGTGAACGAGGCTCACAATAATTATGTTTGCCCCCCCAGAAATATCTATATCCCACATGATACCACTTCATAAAATTTGAATTCTAAGTGTCGAAAAATTTAGAAAAAAATTGTGGCTGTTGACAAGATGTGTGTTTACATTCTCTAGATTTTTCACAACCAAAATTAAAATACACCAAGAGAAACAAAAAAGACAAATTGTATGTGAATAGTGGCATTTTGTGTTTTTGTCTTTATGTGACACTATTCATGTTTGATTTCTCATTTTTATTTCTCTTAGGGTATTTTGAATTTAGTTATGAAAGTTACAGGGGCACGTAGAGACGCATCTTGTGAACACCCAAAATTTGGGTTTTAAATTTTTTGACATTTAAAATTTTAATTCTAAAGAGTGGTATCATGGTATCATGTAAGGGGTGGTATCACTAGATATGTTCTCCCCCCCCCCCCCCTCTCCCAACCCCCATTTACCGATCTCCGGTCCAGGGACCAATGGTGGCCGGCCCCCGAGAAGTGCGGTGGCGCAGGTGGAAACGGCGGTGGCACGTAGGAAAGGAAACCAAAAGTTGTATTGTGGATCCGCACGGCTAGGTGGCGACGGTGCATGGGGAATGGCGGCGTCGATCCGTGGGGGAAACGGTGGCAGTGGTGCGCGAGGACTTGGCCGCAGAGCACATGTGGTCCTCGATGTCGTGTGTGTCTTGTAGCAAGGAACAAGATAACCTGTCGCAAAATTGAGAGGGCCTGGCCTGTCAACTGTAGAGGAGCCACCTCAAATGTTGTAGCTTAGTCGCTTCGGCCCTCGAGGCTAGCCTATCCGCATGTACGAAAAGTGGCTGGTTCTATTTATTTTTTAGATTCAGTTCCAAAAAATGTGTGACTGTTACCTGCTGATGAGTGTGGCCATGTAGGGCCAGGTCCTCCTTTAGAGCTTCTCTCTCAAAAACGAAAATTAATATTTCACCATGCTTTCGCAAGTACTTCATCAAACTGAAAACTAACAAAAAAAATAACTAAGATTATGATTATATAGTACCAACAATAGTTCACCATCAAACACAAGCATTATATAACACCAACAGTAGTAGTTCACCATCACACAAATGCATACCCAGAGGCCAGAGCATAGTTGCCCCGAATATAGACGTTCTCAACCAAAAAAAAAATACATAAGTGCAGAAACAACATATAAATTGCTTAATAAGCAGCATCAAACTAGATAGGGTAAATCATGGTAGCATTTTTTTTTTCAAATCCTCTATTCCCTCAGAGACCTCATGTAGTTCTTGCTCCCCGCCCCTTGATCTTCACTTTCTCGATGGCCTTTGGGGGCGGCACAACACCCTGGTCGATGACCATGGCACGCAACATTCTGAGCAAAAACCACCAAAAGCGGCATGCTTAGCCATGAAAGAGGGTGGATGAACGTCTTCTCAAACATTGACATGGCTAGAACCAAGAGACTCAATGTGCATAATCACGTTGTTGAAGTCAGTCGTTGTGTTTGCAGAAGGATCAGGTAAACTTGTCATCGACCCATTAGCCATTTGTAATGAGCCAACTAAAGCTTCTTGAGGATGAACTTGTTGTTACAATGACAAGACTCATCGTCTCTGGCAACATACATAGCAAAAGGGTGGGAAACATAAGAGTGATTGACTCTAAAAAAGAAATGATGCATCTAATACTAACATCATTAGACAAAACATGTTGCATATAAAAAAAAAGAGTGATTAACCATAAGAGTCATGCATGAAATGATGCACAAAATCATGTGTTACTAACCAATATCACATCATGCCATATATGTATCCGAGCAAGCCTATGAGCTAGGGTACTACAACAAATTATTTACTAAGAGGCGGATAACACGGCCAACGTCATATACAAAACCTGCCAAAATTATTAACACAACCCAAAACATTTACGAACACAACCAAAATTAGTTACAAGCATTATTTAGAAGAACATTAACTAATAGCCTGATATATATGACATATATTCAAATCCTTGCTAGAAAGCTCTAGCTAGCAATCTAATCTTTACACGGCTGTAATGAAATAATTAGATAGATCTAGAAAAATTAATAGGGAACAAACATATATGAATTAACTGATGCTACTAATCCTAGAAGTCAACAAAAATAGTAATCCCCAAATTAAAAACACTATCTAGAAATAATATAAATCAAATGAGGGACGTAGCAATCGGCTCTAACCCTAGTAATAACTAGGGTAAAGATAAAGGACCTGATGGTACGCATGACCTTACCTCCTCCTCGTCGAAGATGTTCTCGTGGAAAGGCGGCACATAGCTCTCATGCACATCGATGCCGCCGAAGACATTGCTCACCAGCGATAGAAGTGCGAAGGGAGCATCCACCTCCGCGTGCAGCCGCTTCCCACAGTCGTCCCAGCTGATATAATTTTGCATGCACGTATGTGTAGTGACCATAGTCGATGCACAAACCTCCTCCGATGCGCAGACCGTCGCCAAGGTGACGACTGCCACCTCACACTTCATTGACAGATCTTCTGTGGCTTGAGAGGGATCAAGGAGGCTGTTGCGTGCATGGGTGAGTGAGGGTTTCCAATGAGTGATGCAGAGAGGGGGGTTTTCTGCCAGATTGGGGAATTTTTTTATGGGAATGGGGAGGCAATGCTCAAGAGGGTATATATAAGAGTGGAACTTTCGGTCTCCCGCATGCACATTTTCGTATGTGTACGCTTCGTAGGTACATATCACCCTGGGTTTGAAGATAAAGCCATTCCTAGTATTTTGCACAAGTAATTGAAAAGAAAATATAGGAAGGTGCCCTAAGAGTGTGTAAGCCGATAACATTTTTATACATGTGCCCTACATCCACCTAGCACACGCCACAGTCACCAAGATTTTGGCCGACATTTGAAATCAATCCAAAGGTGGTTCCAAAAAATCAGAAAACGGAAAACCAGTGCATGGAGACATGGTATGTGATGCACTACCTAGAAAAAATAATAAGCATGGGCGTCCCAAACATTTGGTGAATTATACTTCACATATTTTGACACCAAGCAGGAGTTCACTTGGATTTTCAGTTTTCACCCATATGATCTAGGTAATTGCAAGGTGCTCAAAAAACTTTCGAATCTTGACCCCGTCTTTTGACAAGGGTTGAATCTGCACATTCCCAATATCTTCGCAAACTAGGGTTTCTTGGCTTCCCACACAAAATTCTGAATTTGACTAAGAACTAGTGCCACAATGTCCCAAAATGTGTTTTTTTTTTTTGCTCAAACGTTAGTGGAAGGGACATACCAAAACCTGGAATCATGACCACATGTTCTACAACGTTGTGAATCTTTCCATTTCCTACAACTTTGGTAACTACGTATCTTTCTTACACAAAAAAGTGATTTCCATTTTATTATTAGCTAGATGGTGTTTGTTTTGAAGTGGGTACCAAGTAGAGTGCGCAAAATGGCACAACTGCAATTTTTCGCCGGTGGGGGCATGGTAGGAAAGCCTCCTCCACGCTTTTAAGAATTATCTCAGCTTGCAGCCATATAATAAATTAGTTTTGAGCTAAATCGTGATAAATGCTAATTTGAACGGTGGGTGTAGAAAAAATAGTGTTCATTTTTTTTTGAAAAATACAGGGAGGTGCGTTAATGTAGTGTAAGCCCATAAATTTTGCCATACACGTGCCAGTCACTGCGAGTTTGATCAAAATTTAAAATCAAGACAAAGGTGGTTCTAAAATATCAAAGAAATGGAAAACCAGTGCATGGAGGCATGGTTTATGATGCATTATGTACCTAGAAAAAAATACCAAGCATGGCGTACAAATCATTTGGTGAAAAGTCATTCACAAATTTTAGCACCAACTAGGACTTCACTTGGTTTTGTACCTAGATAAGCTAGGTAAGTGCAAGGTTCTCAGAAACTTTTTGAATCTCTTGACCCATCTTTTGCGGAGGTGTGAATCTTCCCAACAACTTTCCAAACTAAGGTTTCTTGGCTTGCCACAAAAAATATTGAATTTGACTAAGAACTACTACCCAAATGGCCCAAAATGGGGTTTTTGCTCAAATATTAGTGGAAAGGACATGCCAAAAGCCTGAAATTATGATCCCATATTCTGTGTATCTATCTATTCTCTACAACTTTGTAACACTACCTTTTTTTTACCACAAAAATGTGATTTTCCATTTTATTCTAGTTAGGTGGTGTTTTTTTTATGTGGGTACCAATTAAGTGGAGGGTGAAAAATGGCACCACTACAATTTTCACGTGTGGGTGGCATGGTAGGAAGGCCCCCTCCAAGTTTTAAACAATTTTATCTGCTTGGTGTCATATAATGAATTGTTTTGAGCTAAATCATGATAAATGCTAATTTGAAATGTGGGTGCATAAAATACTGTCCAATACATTTTTGAAAAATATAGGAAGGGGCCCTAATGGTATGTATGCACAAAACATTTTCCATACATGTGACCGGTGTCCACCTAGCGCATGCGGCGGTCACTACAATTGTACTGAAATTTGAGATCGAACCGAAGGTTGTTCAAAAAAAAATCAGAAAATAGCAAACCAATGCATGGAGGCATGGGTTGCGATCCATTTCCTAGAAAAAATACCAAGCATTGCGTACGAATCATTTGGTGAAGAATGCTTCACAAAGTTTGCCACCAAGCAAAAGTTCACTTGGCTTTTCTACTTAGATGAGCTAGGTAAGTGCAAGGTGCTAAGAAAAGTTCGGAATCTTGACCCTCTTTTACAGAGGTTTGAATCTTTGCATTCCCGACAACTTTGCAAACTAGTATTTTTTTGTCTTGCCACACATAATTTTTAAATTGCAAAGAAATAGTTCCCAAATGGCCTGAAATGGGGTTTTGTGCTCAAAGGTTAGTGAAGGGACATGCCAAAACCTGGAATCATGGCCCCCTTCTTATGCAGGGTTGTGCATCTTTCCATTACCTACAACTTCGCACACTACCTTTATTAGTGGGCCAAAGGGCTGGCTTTATAGTAACAATCATTTATAAATGTTTTAAAATGCATGAATTTTACATAAACACATAGAGGATTTTTCTGAAAATTTTATTTATTATACATAATTTCTTAATATCAAATGAAAAAGTTATGAAATTGACAAAGTTAAATTCATTTTCTAGAAAAAGATAAAAGAACAATTGTTTGTACCTTAGGGCATCTAGCCACCGAGGCCGACCGATGAGCCATCGACCTCCGTTGCACTTAGGCCAGCGGGCCCAACCCTTCCTGTACTAATGCTAATACCAAATTCCCACCGCTATTATTTTGTCCCTACAGATGGGACCCACCTGTAAGAAACATCTTCCTCGAATCCCTATTCATGCCCGCATCTACGGGAAGGTTGGACGAATCGACTAACCTCATGTCGTCGTCGGTGGATGAGGCTGAGGCTTAGTCCTCGAGCGGCGCTTCACCTCGATGCCTCCCTTAACCTCCGCATCGCACACCTCACATGCACCTCCGAGGCGGCGCAATATATGGGCTATGCCATGGCCAAACTTGGGAACTCGCGATGACACACCTTGCATCCACTCCGACGTCGTCCCCTCTTAGCCCATCTTGCACGACGCCACTGAGGACAATGGCTCGCCAATGCATCTGCCACAGACAGGCGCTCGCGCGTGGTGAACCCTAGGCCCCTCCCTCTTGAACAGTGATGACCAAAGCTGAGGAAGTCAAGAACCTGGAGAGTCATTCCTGACATATTAGAGATACTGCATAAACCAACAAAAAAAGGACCAAAGCGTAAACTTGTACCTAGCCTACAATTTTGGATTTTTTTTGCTTAAATATTTTGTGTTTGGGTCATTTTGGACCTTCTAAGGTAATGGCGTGTAAACTTCAGGTATATAAGAGCATCTCCACCGGCGCACCCCATAGTTGTCCCGATAGCGTTTTGAGGGCCGGAAGCGAAAATGGGCTCACACCGGCGCGTCCCAAATAGCGCTGGCGCTTTTTCGAGCCCAATAGAAGCGCCGGCAACCCCGAGTTGGCCCCTTGGCGAAGGTCGCGAATCGGACGCGCCGACGCCTCGCGAGGCGGAAAATTTTGGGCGTGGGAGCCGCCTGTCAGCCACACATCCCAAAAGTCAACGCCAGCGGGGAGTGGCGGGGCCGACGCGTCAGCGGCACATTCAATTTTAACCTAACAGTCGCCTACCTCGCGACGGAAGTTATTGGAGTGCAACGGCCGTGCAGTTTCCGCAGACGCGCAGCAAACCGTCTCGTTGCTCCTAGCTCTCTGTGTCGGCGTTAATGAGCGCCACCGCTCCCCCGCCTCCCTCCGGCCTATAAAAAGGGCGCTCTCGCATCGTCCCTCCCACACAAACCCTAGCGCCTCTCTCCCCAACCCTAGCCTCCACCATCTGAAGAGACGACGCAATGGCTGGTAGAGGCAGAGGTCGAGGCCGAGGTCGTGGTCGCGGCCGTGGTTGTGGTCGTGGCCGCGGCAGAGCTGCATGCTCGCTGTCGCCTGCGAAGCCGTCGTCTTCATCGTCGGACCTGCAGGAAAAGGAGCGGGAAGTGTTGTTCGAGTTCGTCGTCGTCCTCAAGGGCGACCACTCGGTATCCAGAGGCTGCCAGACAAGTTCGCCGACTTCGTCGCCGGCAACGAGCCGGCCTCGCTGCATCTACGGGATGCTGCCTGTGACTGCTGCCGGTGGATTGTGGACATGATCTTCGACACGCGCAACAAGATGCACCTCCACACCGGCTGGGAGAAGTTCGCGCGCTACCTCGACCTCGAAGCCGGCTGCGTGCTCACGTTCTCCTACCTTGGCGAGGCCGATATGAGCGTCAAGGTGTTCGACGAGACGCGCTGCCGCCGGCACTACCACGGTGACAGCGCCGAGGAGGACGACGACTGAGTATTGTTTCTTCGCAGCGAAAATAAGCACGCATGTTTTCGGATGTTCTTCCTCGAAAGGACCAACATTGCTATCATCACGAGCTGGATTTTCCGGTTTGGGTGACTGGGAGTGCCTGAGAGTGTTCTTTCTTGGCAACGAACACACGAACCCTGCGATGCCAACACTAGTTAGATTTCCTCATTTTCCAATGTTTTAATTTATGTCAACCATGGTTCAAACTATGTATTAGTTTGTGGAAACCATGTTCCAAATTATGTCTTAGTGTAAACCATGTTCCCAATTATGTATTAGTTTGTGAAATATTTCTTCTCTTTATTTAAATTTCTATACTTTTATTTGAGATTTTAATTCAAATCATCTATCGGGGCCGCCGGTTTGGGGGCGCCGGTGAGAGGATGCAGTGCCGGCGCCCCATACGGTGCCTCTGCCGGTGTTAGGGGGTGGTGGGGTCTTGGCCAATGTGAGGCTACAGTACCCTAGTGGAGATTACCCTCGTGGATTCCATCGCCCTTGACCCCTTCTTCTGAATCCTTCGCCGGCCTCTCTCCCCCTCGCCGCCGGCGGCCATGGTGGCCGGCGCTAGGTGGGAGAGGGGTCTGGCTCCTTGTAGTTTTAGGTTTCTTAGTGATAGCTTCCTTCCCGGCAAATAAAATCGAGGTCAGATCTGGAGCCTATCTTCTTCCTCCTCCTGCCATTCTTGGTGGGGATGAGGTGGCGATTTGCTCTTCAGCTGACTCCTCCAGGCCGGATCCATGGCAAGGAGTAGCTTCGGCTCTCTTTGCTCCTTTTTCCCCTTGTTCTTCTTTTCTGACGGAGTCGATGTCCTGGCGAGGCAACGGCTGCTCTCCGGCGAAGCGCTCCGACGACTCTCCAAGGTGGAGGCGTGGTGGGAGATGCAGATCTGGCGAGATCTTCTTCAATAATCGCCGCAGTAAGTTCCTCCGTCAAGGTTTTCATCAGCTCTGCTGTTCCTATCATCGTCATGGTGGCGATGGAGGTAGCCGAGCTCCGCTTGCTTGGTGGCGGGGAGATTCTTGCTGCTTCGGAGCTTCTTCCTGGGCGCAACACACTGCGACGACTGTCGTGGTGATCCTTGGCCGTAGTGGCGGCCCATCTGCAACCTCCATGGCGGAGGCCCTCATGGTCGGCTGCTGGAGCTCGACGCCGCGGGAGAGTCAAGTGGTGCGTCCCCGACTCTCAAGTGGTAGCCAGGGGCCTGATCTTCGCGCCGGACAAGAGTATTCGAGCGTCCTGTGCTCGGGACTCGGCGGCGACGCCTTGAGTCCGCCGGTGATGGGTGGCAGAGGAGCATCTGGACTTGATTGCTTTTCCTTCTTTTTAGTCAGGGTGCTTTGTGCAAACTGGAAGGCCTCTTCTTCAAATTCTAGGTTTTTCAGGGCAATAGATGCTAAGGGGCTTTTCTGTAAGATGTACCTGCCACGTGTGTTAATTTAATGCTCCACTGGGGTCTTTTGACCCCATTTCTGTTCAAAAAAAAAAAAGTAAGCAATGTGAGCTCGTGGCAAGGGACTGGAGGTCCCCATAGCAAATTGCCCCTGCCTGCCTTGTATTTCTCTTTCCTCAGCTCATCTACAGCCGCATTGTGTACTGGCTGCTACTGCATTGCTGCCTAGCCAACTGAAGACAAGCCTGGTTAATTGAGCTTCCATAGCTCGTCTTTTCCTCCACCACCTCTTGGCTTCTTGCCTTTACATCGACGTGGGTAGAGGGTTACTTGTGGCTAGTAGATTAGTAGTAGTATTACTGTTTTGAACAAGATGATCTGATATCGCGCTGAGCTGTAGCGGTCGCTTTGACTTGGATGTTTTCTCAAGAGGGGGCAAGCAAAAAAGCGAAAGAGGGGCCAGCCCTGCTGCCCTGTGATTCTGAACTCAGCATGCAATTTCCTTTCTACTTTTTCTTCTCTAGCTTTTCCTTTCTCCTAGTGAGGCAGGCACGGTATAGCTAGGTACGTAGCTGCTACTAGCTTTTTTCAGTCAAATATGTTTGCGTCGACTGATTGACTCCACAGTCCACACACACTGAGCAACGTCGATTTTGACAAAACTGACCTATTTCTGGTAACAACGCACGAAATAACCTGTCCCAGAAAAGATTTCACGAATTGACCCTTTTGCTTGGCTCCGCACCGGACGGAGCCAAGCTCCATACCATAACGCCATTGTGGACGGCGTTGTGCTACCACGACGCCACGGCCAGTGGCGCTATGGCCACGGCGTCGTGCTGTCTCGGTTGGCTCCGCGTTTGGTGGCGTCGTGCGCCTTAGGCGGAAATAATCCCCAGCCCAGCCCGGCCCACACTTAGCTACCCAGAAGTTAACCTCTTCCCGTGAGAGGAACACGAGCTGGAACAGCATGGCGCCGCCGCTCTCCTCCCCACTCAAATCCCTGCTCTAAAACCGCAGATTTGAAGCCATTTTCGGTGGATTTTCTTCCCTTTGCAGTACTTAAGGTAATCCCCTCCGATTCCCTCAAATTCCTACTCTATAACCATCGATTTGGCCTGATTTGGTTAACCCTAGTTCAACCAATAATTTCTGATTTATGTGTGGTTCTTTTGTAATCTAAGAGTATGCAATCTGTGAGTAGGAACTTAGTTTGTAGTGATTTCGTTTTTTGCGTTTGGGCCGTCGTTTGCTTGGGCACGCACCAGCCGTAGCATCGGCCGCATACTGCACGAGGCAGAGCAGAGCAGCGGCAAGCAGCGCCATGTAAAGCTGGATGTATATTACTCCAATTGGGTTTTGATGTTGTAGTAAATCATCCGGCTCAGCTTGTTAGATGTTTTAGTTTGGTCCTTCAGATAACTAAGTTGCAAATCAAATTTGTGCATATGAATTCTTATGGAGAACAGTTATGCCACTTTGTGTCGTAAAAATACTAACTTGTTTGTATTTTCTCACATATGTAGGATGGAACCGGAATCTATCCTAGATGACCATTATGACAAATGGCACCGCGGAAGGATTATGGCGGAGAAGGGAGAGGTTTTCAAATGGTTGCATTTGAGGTGCCATGAGGTCCATGGCAAGAAGATGCCATATGATGAGCGATACACACAGTATATCAAGAAGACCGGACTTCTCCCTTTCGTCCACCTTGTGTCCCGGTCGACGCCGCATATGAACCCATGCGCGATCACGGCACTTGTTGATCGATGGAGACCGGAGACACATAGTTTCCACTTGCCTTGTGGGGAGATGACAGTGACTCTGCAAGATGTTTCCATGATCCTGGCACTTCCTATCAAAGGGGAGCCTGTGTGTCGGAGCACATCTTCTGATGGATGGCGTGAAGCGATGAGGGATCTCATTGGGAACGCGCCGACGACGGAGAAGATGGCGGCTGGTGCTCCTTATTCTTGGATCCAAAGGAACTTCAAGAAGTGCCCCGAGGGCGCCGAGGACGAGGTGGTTGAGATGTATGCTCGGGCATACTTGTGGTATGTTGTGAGTAGGGTTCTTTTCTCAGACGGCACTGGATCGAATGCCTCCTTCATGTGGCTCCAACTATTTGCGGGTTGGGAACATAATCTCAGTTGGGGAACAGCGGCACTTGCTTACTTGTACCGACAGGTAATAACTTGTACCACCTGGATTGTTGTCTTTCTTCGCTACATTGTTCATTACTTGTACCCTGGATTGTTGTCTTTATTCGGTATATACATATTGTTTTTGAATGTGCAGTTGGACGACGCGTGTTGCAAAACGGGAAAAGGAGCAAGTATTGGTGGTTGTATGCTTCTATTGTCCATATGGTCATGGTTGCGCTTGCCAGTTGGCCGTCCCATTGATATGCGCCGGAATGATTGGAATGATCATAGAGACCCATTACGTTTTCCTACCGCGGCGTACATATGGGACAATACAGAACCTTTCCATGGTGAATCTAAGGAATGCTACATGAGGTACATCAGCCAACTCGACGCTCTTACCCCGGAGAAGGTAATAACTTGATTGGTCTTTATTTCAATTTGCTTTCCACCACATGGCTCAACCAACCCGAGGTTTGTATTACGCATAGGTGACATGGGAGCCCTATGGAGAGCCCGGGAGTATTGCTCGACACATATTGTTTAGGCTGAACCCGAAGTGTCTAGAAGAAGCACATCTTTGGCGGATGACTTGTCCATTGATATGCTTTTATGCAGTTGAGTACCATCTTCCAGATCGGGTGATGAGACAGTTTGGTTTGTTCCAAGAGACCCCGCCGCCATGGAAGGACACTAGAATAGAGTTGCACGAGTGAGTCCTTCATACATAACATATTCATGACCTACTGAATATACTGCTGACTATGAATTTTAACTTCAAGGTTGGACAAAATAAGGCAGAAAAAGGAGAAGAATTGGCCCATCCGTCACAGGCACTACATCAGCAAGTTCAAGGCCATCATTAGGAGGATTGAGGACCCAAAAACAGTTCCGGTTCCTCTGCAACCATTCGATAGCGAAGCATTCAGCCGGTATCTTTGCTGGCTACGTAGTGTGTCTCGTTTGTACATAAAGCCGCCGGCTTTTCCACCCGTGGACGTAGAAGACGGAACATATCTGGATGATGAGGACATGGCCAAGTTGGATTATAACAGACGCACAAGAGAGGGTAGAAACCCTGACCCCACACGTGAACTCCGATTTGTGGTAAGTATTTAATGCATTTGTACTTCTTATGGTGAAGAGAGCAAGCATGATAACTTGATTATTTTGGTAGCGTGAGGAGGTATCTAGAGTATTGAGCGATGCTGAGTTAGCATTGCAATCCGGGACCGAGTCCACCCTTCGAGTTTTCGCTGAGGTACGAGTGAGATAATTTTGTTTCCATGCATGCATGTTTCTCCAAATGTTCTAACATTACCACCCTCCAATCGCAGCGCACGAAGAATTGGGCCCGTGGCTTATGTGCTTTGCTTGGTTGTCGTACCATCGAGGCCTCCTCACCGACTCGGCCAACTCCCACTTCCAGCTATGAGCACAATGAGGATGAGGATGAGGGCGGCGATGAGGATGAGGTCGATGGTGATGGCGAGGATGATGAGGGTGGGGATGAGGATGAGGATGAGGTTCGGGATGAAGATGAGGATGAGGGTGCAGGTGATGGAGAGGATGATGAGGGCGAGGAAGAGGTATTGACACTCCTTTTTGCTTGTGGCTTATGTGCACTATAGTTGAGGCTTAACATGATGACTTGCCTTTATGTTGTGTAGGAAGAACTTGGTGCAAAACAACACGATGAGATTGGCATGTCCCAACTTCTTGATGCACCGGCTCCTAGTCAACGGTTGAAGCGTCATAAACCGAGAGAGCCATACACTCCGGATGAATGGAACAAGCACTCTACTAGTCAACGGTTGAAGCGTCATAAACCGGCTCCTAGTCAACGGTTTCCTATCCTTTTTAGCGGATACCCTTGGTTCAAGCACTCTACTAATACCACCATCAACTATAGCCTTATTCGCAAGGCTAAGATCTCGGAACAATGATGGGCGATGAGCACGGCCTAGTACCTTCTTGTGAGCTGCGGCTTCTTTAGCCGTTAGCCCATCCTCATCAACATCTTCGTCGGGCCCTTCATCCTCCGAGTCTGATGCATGAGATCGCAAATAAGGGAGGTCATGGTCCATGTCCTCCTCTATGCAATTTGCCTCCACGTCACCGACTTCATTCTCACGGAGCCCATGCTCCTCTTCATCGCCCTCGTAGTCACCACCCTCCGTTTCCTCCTCTTCATATTGGTCATTACGAACCGGGCTCATTGGAGGTTGGCTCATTGGAGGTTGGCTCATTCGAGTGTCGTACACATCGGCACTATGATGCTCAGACGGCTCATCGCGAGCACATGGGGAAGCATGCCGGTTCAAGTCGATGCTCAACCGAGCAACAAACTTCCTTGTGGCAAATAACTCGAGAGACTTATCTTGGGAACCCTCCACAATCTCCTTGTATGCACTCCAATTCAACTCCGAGTCAACGGGCATTATCTTCAACCGATTGTGATGTCCAAACCCGGCATTATACCTTCCAATCAATTCACATGCATCACTTGGCTCCATCCACTTCAAATCGAATCGAATTCTTTCAACAACCTCGGCGTAGCTAGGACTAGTGGTGAATACCATAACTACCTCCTTTGGGTCAACACACTCGGCATTCCCTTTCAAAAAAGCCGCTTTGTTCATATGATGAACATTCACGATTCTTGCCATCTAAAAAATGACAACAATCCAAATGCATCAAGATCTTTCATAACCCTAATCCTAAGCACCAATTTAAACACCTAATGTTTCATAGTCATCAAACCAAGAACCATTGGCCAGAGTTTCATTATGCAAAATCTAGGGTTTCATTACTTGAGAAGAAAAGCACCAAATCCACGAAATTAATTGGACAAAAAGGGGGAGAATAGGGGAGATTACCTCTTGGGCCTAAAGGGAGTCGAAATCCACCAAGAAACGCCACAGATCTGAGGGATTTGATGGAGAACTTAGGTGGGGGAGTGAGAGAGAGACGAACCACTGCTGGGGGTCGGGCTTTGGAGGTGGAAGAAAACCTTTTGATGCTAAGGACAGCGCAGATGCGGGCCGGAGGGTTATTTCCGTCAAACAGGCATGGCTCCATTGCGGGCGGAGCCAAGCTACAAAGCATGACGCCGTCCAGGACGGAGCCAAGCTACAAAGCACGACGCCCGCTGAATGCCACGTCAGCGTGGCCATAGCGCCACTGGCCGTGGCGTCGTGGTAGCACAACGCCGTCCACAATGGCGTTATGGTATGGAGCTTGGCTCCGTCCGGTGCGGAGCCAAGCAAAAGGGTCAATTCGTGAAATCTTTTCTGGGACAGGTTATTTCGTGCGTTGTTACCAGAAATAGGTCAGTTTTGTCAAAATCGACCTGAGCAACCAGGGGGCAGCCCGTACGTACGCTGGCCTTCTGCGATCTTTTATGGGCCGGCCAGGTGACCAACGTGCTGTACCTTGCGTTTCTTTCAAAAAGAAAAGACCTGGCTGGCTGTACTACCATTGCTAGCTAGTCAGGGCATCTCCAATGGGGCGACCCAAACGGACGAGCTGGGCCGTCCGTTTGGGCCGTTTGGGTGGCCGAACGGACACCCGGACAGCGCCCCGCGTCCGCGTGTCCGTTTGGGTCGCACGCGGCGCCCAACGCGCGGACGCACCGCATATATAATAAAAAAACATAAATGAAAATAAAAAATAAAAATAGCACAAAATAAATATAAAGTACTGGTTAGTTAAACTTAGCCCTATTTTGGGCAATTTTTACACAAAAGAAAGCCCTATATGGGCTTTAAACTAAAAAAAGAAACCCTAGTCGTGGTTTGCCATGGTGGCCGCCGGCAGATACCCCGTAGTGTCGTCGTCGTGCCGATGACGACGACGCCCCGGCGACGCGCTGTCGCTCGAAACGCCGGAGGGCACCGGGGACTCGGCCGGGCTCCCACCGCGCCCTTTCCTGTGCGGAGTGCGGGTTCGGCGGGCTCGCCGGCCGCGCAGCCGTGCCCTCCGCGCGGACTCCTGCCGGAGCTGCTCCTCCGCTGCGGCCTGGCTCCGCCTGCAGCCGGACCGTGGCCAGGCTCCTCCTCCGCCAGGAGCGTGGCCCGGCGCTCCTCCTCCTCCCGGAGCACCGCCGACACGTTGCCTCCTCCTGACGGCGCGCCAGCACGAGGAAGGCCCACGCCTCCGCCGGGCGTCCTCGGGCCTTCCCGCCGCCTCCTCCCGCGGAGGTGCAGCCGTCTCGACGAGGTGCGGCCATTTGGCCAGCTCGTCGAGGTCCTCGCCGCGGACGCCGCGAGCGCCGCCCGCAGCCTCCGGTCATTCTCCTCCTCCTCCCGGGGCTGCCGCCGAGAGGCCGCCGGGGCGGTGCCGGCGTTGCGCGGCCGCGCGTCGCGGATGTGAAGCACGTGCGCCGCACGCATCGTGCTCCACCTCGAACCACAAGTCCCGGGGACTTGCGTCGCCGTACGCGGGGTCCTCGGAGGTCCGCCGGCGCGCGCGCGGCGCCTCCGGATCTCCGCGACGCGGGCGCGGCGGGGATGGGCGGCACCGGAACCCGATCCGGCTCAGTGCCGTGGGGAGGTGCACGTCCCCACGGCATTGGGACGCCGGCGTCCCAGAACATCTGCGCCACCGCTACGGTGACGTAGATCCGCTCGCGTCGGCCGCGGCCCCATGGCGAACGGCGCCGCGCGCACGACCGGCGGGCCGCGCCGCCTCGTGGTCGCCGCGGATGGCGAGAACTCGCGCTCGGGGCCATGGCGGCGCGGAAGCTTCGAGCTCGCGCGTGCGGCCGGGTGGAAAGTGGGGACTGGATAGGGACAGTCCCTTTCCCCGTCCACATTTAATAGGACCGGGGCACCGCCAGTGGGCCAGGCGGACACGCGAGGACGCCGCGTGCCATCCGTGGCACGCAAACCCGGCCAAGATTTGGACCGGGTTTGCGCGTTCAACGCCGCGGCCGTCCGTTTTGCTGCGTCCCCGCGTTGGGCCGGGTTTTTGTCCGTTTGGACCCATCCGGACGCGCGGGCGCCGGATGGGTCGCCCGGTTGGAGATGCCCTCAGGGCAGACCGGGAGAGGTGTAGGGATGCTGTGGACTGAGACAGGATAGAGCCAGCGTGTATAATAAATCATCCCTTTAATTATGCATTAGCTATCACTGATTTAAATATATGTAAACACATTTCATATATATATATATATTTATATATATAAAAATACATATAAGTCTGCGATATGTAATATGGAACAGATAGCGTGAAAACTGAGAGCAATTTTATGCATGCTTCGTGCTACACTGCCTAGTGCACGTGCTGTATGTTTAAGCCCGTCACAGAAACAATGCAAATGCACCGTTAGATAGGCGACACCAAAACTAAGTTGGATGTAGAATGACAATTCTATTATCGAAAATGCATTTTATAATGTAAAAAAATCTGAAACATGTTCTCGAGTGTACGCCAGGATTTTATGTTCGAACACAAAGTTCTACTAAAAAATATTTATGTGTGTCAACATAGCATGTGGACACCGGGTATTTTTTGAAATTTTTTTTTTAAAAAGTGTTATACTCGCTTCGATCCAAAATATTTGTCGCTTAAACGAGTGAATAGACACACATATGATTTGGCGACAAGCATTATGGATCAAGTTTTATGTATCCAAAACGTACTATAGTAGTATTCACGGAATAGGTGCATCTACACCTATGCTCGAGCTGGACATTTTCAATAAAACGCAAACACAAACAAACAAAGAAAGAAACAAAATCGATACACACGCGTTCGTTGCCGCAAAGGAACGGCACGTCACACATTAGCCACTTGCATCCATTCACACGCATGCACCGCGACCAGCCGTGTCATCCGATCATTTGGGACTCCTTTACCACGCACACGCGATCCTGTTGAACAAAATCATCAACGGGTCGTCATCCGTCCAAAGCCATCGCGCGCGCGTCATCGGAAACCGCATGCATGCTTGGCCCCCAAGCTAAATTACACCCACGACCTTAATCTAATCCTGGCTCAATCGGGTCGAACCCGGTACGAACGGCGAACCTAACCCCATTAGTTTAGCAATTAATTAACACTGAAAGGTTTGATAAATGGAAAAAAACAAGCGCGCGTCGTATGGTGAGTTGGTGACCAGGACTCGTCTTCCCGCGCGGGAACACGCTTATGATACGCACAAGTCATTTTGACGTTCCATACGTTATTCACTACGGGAAAACATGGATTTGCCGTGTTGGCCAAATACACGGCAAAGCCCCTTCGGAACACGGCAAAGCTCTTGCCGTGTGGCGGAACACGGCAAAGTCCACACGGCGAAAAACAGCACGGCAAAGGATCTTTGCCGTGTGCCTTTCTGCGCGGAACACGGCAAATCCTTTGCCGTGTGCCTTCCACCCAGGAGCACGGCAAAAATACAGTTGACGGAATCCCGAGTTAACAGACGGCGCCACGTCAGATGGTTTTTGCCGTGTGCATCTAAACAGAGAACACGGCACATATTTAAATATTCGCCGTGTGCCTACAATATAGAACCACGGCAAAAGCTTTTCTTTGCCGTGTGCCACACCATGAGACGAGCTCGGCGAAGAAATGGCACGGCCAACCCCTTTCCCTGCTTTGCCGTGTGCCACGGACGAGGGTACACGGCAAAGGTCCTCCCTCTTTGCCGTGTGCCACCAACTAAGGAGCACGGCAAAGGCCGTTTGGCCTGACCAAATGGGCGCTCCGTATGCACAGGATGCTGCCACGTGTGCTCTTTGCCGTGTGCATGCACACGGCAAAGGGCACACCCAGTTTTTTTTTTGATTGTTTCCTTTTAATCCCTGCATAGAAAGCAATAAATATACAAATAACAGTTTAAAACTCACAATGTCATCACCATATATTCCCATATACTCATAGCCGGTGTCACCATATCATCATAACCACATAAATAACAACAAAATAGATCATCAAATGTCCATACAAGTCACATAGAAGTCACATAGTTCATCAAATGTCCATACAAGTCACATAGAAGTCACATAGTTCATCAAATGTCCATACAAGTCACATAGTCCATCAAATCCATCAAATGTTCAAAGAAGTCATATAGTCCATAGTGGTTACATATCCATAGTGCAAGTACATAAACACCATTAGATAAGGCAAAGCTAGCCACATGTCCACCGCAAACACATGAAAACCTTGATGATCAAGGGCTCTACATGTTGGCCACGCCGGTGATGATCAAGGGGCATCATGTTGCGCATCCTACAAGTTTCAAATCAAGAGGGCATTGTGAGATTGGCACATCATATATTTTTGACAAGTTTCAATTTTGACAAGTTTGGACAATAAAGTGAGATTGACAAGTCATATATGTTTGAGAAGTTGCAATTTTGAAGAGTTTGAAGACTAGAGCGAGTGAGGCTAAACTTAGAAGCGTGTGAGACACCAATTTAGGAGAACTAACCTGGAACAACGCGCGTTGGTTCCCCATGTTCGCGCTTTGCTGAGCTGACGTACGAGGCGTCGGTGTGATTTCCAATTCACCTTGGGCCGCATGGTTGGAGCCGCCAACCGAACTCTGTGACTACAACAACAAATGGTGAGCATTATTTAACAATAGACGCAAAGACAGCAAAATGGCATATGTAGTGACTACTTACCCAAGGGAAGGTGAAAGGAGGAGGAGGATGAGGACCAGTCCCGCCAGTCGGTATCAAGGATTGCATCTAGACTCTCATAACCTCCAGCATCTGCTGCTGCTGGATCAGGGCCTGCTGCTGCTGGGCCAGCTGCTGCTGCTGCTGGCTCACCAAAGTCTCCATGTCCTCACGTCGCCTCCTTTCTTCAGCCACCTCATTCTACGTTGTGCCATTTGTTTTGTCATGATTGTTGCAGCAGAAAATATGAAACGAAGTGTAGATTGGGAAGGATAAAGAACATACCCGAATCTCCTCCATAGCTATGGTCCCAAGCCGTGGGCGTTTCTCAATAGCGGGCTGGGAGCTCGTCCTGCCCCTTCGGAGCTGGGAGAGAGTAGGAATGGTCTCAGGGGGAATGTTGCCATCTGCAATCCATAAGCGCCCATTCCTCTGGCCTTCTCCCGCTAGCACAGCAACCTCAGGGTCAAAGTCGGAAGTGCGAGGGTCGGCGTCGTCCCCGTGTACCTCCTTGAACTTTTGCACGAACTTGGTACTCCGCAACTCTGATCCTTTATTCACCCACATCGACCCCGTTGTAGGATGAGGCTTTTTCCTTGTATGCATTGTTTCCCAAAACTCGAATACGTTGGGATCCACGCCTGTCTTTTTAGCCTACAAAAGAGATAGCATTTTAATACATGTAGTAGCTAGTCCACGAGCATGCATCGTTCCATGGACCATCAGGTTAATTATTGCACTAACCTGCAGGCTAGCTCCATGGACCATGCATGCACGTAGCTAGTTGTTAATGGCTGATTAGTTAAGATTGATTATTTGGACCATGCATGCACGTATATTTTTTTGTTTAATTGTAGCTAGTACTACGATCTAAGTGTGTATATTGTATTGTTGCCTAAATGATTAGAGAAAATTCCTTATATGACACTGCCTTTTTAGACCACAAAGTTAATGCCATAGCACATTATATATTGGTTTCATGTCTTTGACAGCCAAGATAATTTTACTTGCATCATTTAAAAGAACCTGACTATAAATGTTATAATATATTGTATACGTATGTCTCAATTACTGTGTGCACTTCCATGGTAGGAAAAATTCCATCAGTTGCCAATTCTATTGTATACTTTATTTCAGGTTGCTTCCTTAAGGGAACAATTATATGAAAGAATTTTGCCATACTGGCCCCAGCTAGAATTTAGCATCTCTACCATATCAACAGTAGTTTGTTATGTTGGATTACTGTTTATTTCAAAGAAGTGCAGTGCTCACCTCTCTTCTCCTGGCGACCTCGAGAGGGAGGCTGCCCTGGACGTGTGAAGCACCGTCCATCATCGCTCGGTAGGTCTGTCCCTCCTCGTGCTTCTTCTTGTACTCGTCGCTTGTCCAGTGCTTCACCATGGCCACGTAGCATTTCTTGTTGGAACTCACATACTGAGGAACCACCTGCACAAAACACAAATATTAATGAAACGGGATGTTTTTAACAAGTCAAAAATTCACATTTGTATGGAAATACACAGATTGTTAGCTGCATGTAGGTGTGGGAATGTTGCGCAGGCCTACCTGCATGTACTGCCAAGCATGCAAATGCTTATTTCGAGCTTGCGACTTGCTAATGCGGACGTTGCGCTTCTCGGCGTACCAATTGAGAACGCAGCTCACACGCGCATCATAGTGCATGTCCGTGACCATCTTGGTACAAATATTGAACAACACGGCCTTGCATTTTTCGTGCTTCCCCGGCTGCATGGTAAAGTACTTCTGCAAGCATGCACAAAGGTAAAAAAGGTGAAAGCTATTATAGTGCTGCTATTGTCAAAGGCATTACTAAATGAGGAGAAGTGAATGGAACTTACCCAGAAAAGACATTGCACTTGCTCCTGCATGTCTCTATACTCGGGGCTCGGGTTCTTTGCATACTTGTAGTCCTCCCAATACCAAGCTACAGTTCTTTCACCACTAGGGAGCTTCACAATCCCAGGAAAATTTCTTCTCATGATGCAGCCAAGAATGCTCGAATAGGTGCGAGGCGGCGTGACATCATTCTTATATGCAAACACCCTGCACAATGAAAATAAAATAAACACATTAGAATAAAAATGAGTAGAGCAAAAAAATATTAGAATGCAAGCACAATTGATACGTACCTAGATCCAACGGGTTCGAGCTCAAGATGGCTGTGAGCGTAAGGTAGGTCGGGGAGCCCGCTGGCCCCACGCTGCCTACGAGTGATAGCCGGGGCATTCAGCAACTCCTCTTCAGACTCAACGTACTCCTCTGGCTCTACCCATTGCCTCCCATCATCATCATCATAGGTCATAGCCTCGTCCTCAGAGCTGCTCTCCACCTCCTCCTCCTCCTGAGAGGCCCTAGTCTCCGCATGCCGCTCCTCATCTGAGTGACAAATAAAACTAGGGTGAACAAGCTCGTGCAATTCCTCCTCTCCACCATCCTCCACGTCCGCCTCCACCTCCTCCTCCTCGGCTAAGGGGCGACTAGTCGGACGCCTCGTCCTCCTCCTCCTACGTGGAGGGTCGGCTGGGGGAGAACTAGCTGGGGGAGGACTGTCTCGAGGAGGACTGTCTCGAGGAGGACTGTCTCGCTGTCTCGAAGTGGATCCTGAAGGGCCCCCAACAACCTTCTTGACGGATGTCACAATATTCGCCAATTTCTTGACTCTCTTCTTGGCGGTCTTTGCCGCCCCCTTTCCTTTTCCGCCTCCTCCCCGTGGCATCTTTCAATCACCTGCATTGACAAAAAAGATTAGTTTCATTAGTACACATGATACAAAAGTGATATAAGTAGATGAATATTAATAAGGACATCAACAAGTAAATTAAGAATATTATAATGCAACAAATTATGTACAAAACCATCCACAAGTCGATAATGCAAAATTATAGGGTAGCCTAACAATCACATAGAGTTCTCACAAATAGGCTAGTTTTACAATAATTATTACATAGAGTTGCTACAAACTTTAGTATCCATTGTCCGGCTCATCGCGAGCAATTGTGCGAGCAGTTGTGTCATCATCGCTATCATCGTTGCCCCACCAATCATCCACGTAACCTGGCGGTGGTCCCACGGGATCATCGGCGTCAAGGCCTGCACGAAAGCGCTCAAGCAATGTCAAGTCTTGTTGGTTCTCGACATCCTCAACTTCATCTTGCGCCGTGTCTTCATCCATGCCCGTAGCTTCGTGTTCTTCCTCCATGTCCTCATTTGAAGGCAAGTCGATAGTAAATTTCCCTGGTAGCCCTTCTTCCTGATAGAAGTCGCCATCGTATGTAGCCCCTGCTTTGTACCTTCCAGTATTTTTCATTGAATTGTCTATGGCAATGAAAAGGAGAAGAGTTAGCCACGAACTAATAATGAGTAAATGTTTGCAACAACTAAGCATTTAACACTTACTCGATGTACGGCTTCACTTCGTCCATGCTTTTCAGAACATATGTGTGGATCTCTTCCCACTCTTGATTTTTGATACACTTTTTCTGTGTGCCACTTGATTTGCCACCCAGCCCGATGAAGATGCTAAGTTGTGCAACATCTTTAGGGTCGGCAGCATTGTAACGAAGCACTGGATTGTGTCGAGTAGCAATGTTTTCATCATAGTACTTTGTCGTGAAGTTTGACACTTCCACCTTAAGAACAGCCTCGGCAATGGATGCCTCGATCTTGCATTTGTTGCCACACATTTCGCGAAGCTTCTTCGTTTCTCTCTCAGGCCCATACTGCCAACGGGTTTGCACAGTGCCCCCCAGCAACGCCTCCCACGGGAGATGCAGGATCATATGCTGCATCGGATTAAAGAACCCTGGCGGAAGGAGCATCTCTAGCTTGCAAAGCAACTCCGGTGCCTGGTCATGCAGCTTCTCAACCACTTTACGGTCTAGCTCCTTAGCACAGAGCTGGCGGAAGAAAAAGCTCAACTCTGACAGCACTAGCCAAGTCTCCTCGTCGACAAAGCCTCGAATCATCACCGGCATTATCCGCTCTAGCCATACGTGATAGTCGTGACTCTTGAGCCCTCCTACTCGCAACGTGTCAATGTTTGCACCCCTCGCCCAGTTAGCTGCGTACCCATCAGGAAAACACAAGCAGTCCACGATCCACCTGAATATGTCTCTCCGATCGGACCGTGAAGGGCAGAATCGGGCCTTTGGCTTAGACCACTTGGGGCCTTTGACTCCAGGAGGCTTCATGTCGTATTCTGGCCTATCGCACCACTGTTGTTGATCGATTCGTGCCTTAATGTTATCTTTCGTCTTCTCAGTGTCCATGATGGTGCTCCAAAGGGCCTCAGCGATATTCTTTTCAGTGTGCATTACATCAATGTTATGCGGGAGCTCGAGCTGATGAAAATAAGGGAGTTTAGAATAAGCATGGAATGTGAGTCCACTGGTGTGTCTCTCCATATCCTTCGAAACCATTCCCATTGGCATTAGGGCGAAGAGCTTCCAACTCAGCCTTGATTTCGGCGCCGGTCCTCAACCGTGGTCGTGGAGTAGTGATAGCAACGCCTTTCTTGAACCTCTTTTTGTCACTCCGGAATCTATGATTCGGGTCAAGGAACTTTCGATGTTCGTCAAAGCAGGAATACTTGCCTCCCTTTGTCAGCCAGAAGAAAGTCACTGCCTGCCTACACACAGGGCAAGGCCACTTCCCATGTGTACACCAGCCGCAGAACAAAGCACGTGCCGGTAGGTCATGCAGAGATGTGTGGTACCAGACATACATATCAAAGTGCTTTTTTGTTACGGCGTCATATGTGCGCACCCCGCGCCCCTCCCATCCAACCAGCAAGTCATCCACCAACGGTTCCAGGTACACGCTCATGTTCTTACCCGGGTATTTTGGCCCTGGGATTATGAGCGACACAAACATGTTCTGCGATCTCATGACAACGCCAGGGGGCAGGTTCAGGGGAATAACAAACACGGGCCAACAACTATATGTCGCAGCTGACATGCCATATGGATTGAACCCATCAGTGGATATCGCAATTGCCACACTCCTTGGGTCGCCTGCTTTCTTCGGATGCAAAGCTGCGAACTTCTGCCATGCTGCACCATCCGATGGATGTATCATCTTCTCCTTACGATATCTATGCCCCAATGAGGGCCAACGCATCTGTTGGGCAGATTCCTCTGTCATGAAAAGCCGTTGGATCCTCGGGAGAAATGGAAGGTACCGGAGGATCTTTTGGGCAACCCCTGTCTGCCTTTTCTGACCATTACCGGAGTCCACCTCGAAATACCTAGAGGATTTGCATTTGATGCAATACTTTCCTTCAGCATGTTCTTTCCTGAATAGCATGCATCCCTTTGGACAACAATGTATCTGCTCATATGGCATCTTAAGTGCACTGAGGATTTTGTTAGACTCATACATGTTCTTCGTTAGGAGGTGCCCTTGCGGCAGAATGCTGCCAATGATAGTCAGAAGATCATCGAACCCATCTCTACTCAAGTTCCTGTCGCTCTTGAAGACCATTAGGCGAGCGATTGCATCCAGCTGGGTAACCTCCGTAAGTGAATGAAGAGGTTTTTGCGCGGCAAACAAAGTCTCGTAGAACTTCTTTGTGCTCGGTTCCGGCACCTCAGTTGTGTCCGCCTCCTCAGGGGTCTCCGCCTCCTCATGTGTCTCCACCTCCTCAGGTGCGTTTGCATCAAGGAAGTCGTCCAGGCAGTTATCAAACCCAGCACGAAAATGTCCCGCTGGCTGACTCTGTTGTGACTGTTGTGACTGCGTTCTCGCACGTTTAGGCGGCTTTTCGCCATGGAATTTCCAAACATGGTAGAACGGTGTGAACCCTTCCTTGATCAAGTGTTTACTAACGTCATCCTTATTTTGTCTTTTCTCGTTACGGCATTTCTTGCAGGGGCAGAATATTTTTGCGGGCTTGCTAGGGTCTGCAAACGCATTTTCAACAAACTGCTTGGTCTTGTCTCTCCATTCAACTGTAAAGTCCCACTTGCTGTTTCTGCCCGTGTACATCCAATCACGATTCTCCATCCTTCATTAGTGCCAAAACATTCATACAATCCTTTCAATCCACATTTCACAAATAATTGCAACCGGTATTAGTTCCATGGTTTGTCACAAGTTTTACGCCACTCATCCTATGGCTGTACTAGGATCCTAATCCCACCCGAGGATGTGCAGATTGGATACGTTCTCCATGCTCTAGCCGTACCAAGACAGAATTTCGGCAGCACCTCCCCGCTGTTCTCCAGATACACGTCTCGGCGAATAGCCGAGAGGTTGTGCATCCGGAGAACAACGGGAAGGCACCGCCGAAATCCTGTCTCGGAACGGACTAGAGCATGGAAAACGTACCCAATCTACACATCCTCCGGCTGTCCAAAAAACGTGGACAATCCGGAAGAGTTACGGTTAAAAATATGCAATTTAATGCATATTTATTCGCGTAGCCCTTCCGAACGGGAGACACCTAGGTTTCGCGACCGACTTGGTTGTCTAGACACAAAAAAAACCTAGGCACGAGAGGTGGAAAGGCCTTACCCTCGAAGCGTGATCGATCGCCGCCGAAGATGCCCTGCGAAGACGGCGCCCTACCCTCAAACTCGACGCAGATCCTGCAAAAATAAGACTTTTAGTGTCCAACCATTTTTGTCTATAATATGAACTGGTTGATACTAGTGCGCTTCTGTAAACTGCACCACTCCGCAGGTCTACCGTGTAGTCTAGTCACTAGACAATTGTGCTCCTAGCAAATAAAGAAAAAAACTAGAGTCCTGTAATGATACACTGACATTTAGAAACATTTTGGAAAAAGTACTGGTATGAATCTACAAGCTTTTTTCGAGAATGCAACCTAGAAGCTTCAATATCCAGAAATACTCTGCTTACTTTTGGAGTAGAAATCAAATTAGCTATCAGTTGGCAATTGGTAGTGTCCTATTGCTGTCACCGGGCATTCGAAATTCAACTCGTGAACCTCTGAGATTACTTGTGCATCTGACTAGCACAACAAGGAGCATGTGATGGAGCATTGAGCATACCTCAAGATTGCAGGACATGGCCGTCGTGGGAGAGAGGGTCGCCGGAGCAGCAGCAGCGCGCAGCCGGAGCAGCAGCGCGGAGCAGCAGCCGCGCAGCAGCAGCACCGGCCGGGCGGCGGCCTCGCAGCAGGCGGCGGCCTCGCAGCAGGCGGCGGCCTCGCAGCAGCAGCTCCGGGCAGGGGCAGGGGCGGCCGTGGTCGACGGGCCTGAGCGGGTAGCGGGCGTGAGCAGGGGCACGGGACGGCGGGCACGGGACGGCGGGCCTGAGCAGGTGGCGGCGGGCGTGAGCAGGGGCCCGGGACGGCGGGCGTGAGCAGGGACGCGGGCGTGAGCGGTGGCGGGCGGGGCAGGGGCGCCGTGGTCGACGGCGGCGGGGCAGGGCAGGGCGCGCGGCCGTGGTCGACGGCGGCGCGAGGTTGGCGGCGGCAGCGTGGAGTCGCGGGGGGAGGTCGGGGACGGCGGCGCGGGTCGGGGACGGCGGCGCGGGTCGCGTGCGGGAAGAGACAGAGGAGGCCGGGCGATTTTTCTTTTCTTTTTTTCTTATCCAATTATTCCGGCCACGTACAAACCCTAAGTCCCTCACCTTTGCCGTGTGCCTAACGGTTGCACACGGCAAAGGGCCCTTCGCCGTGTTCCTTCCAGGATAGACCACGGCATTGTTGTAATTGCCGTGTTCCTACAAAAATGCACACGGCAAACGTTTTTTTCAATTTTTTTTTGATTTTCCTTCCTTCTTTACTAAAACGAACGGAACACGCCAACCGGGTTAGAAACGCGCGAAACCGAGGTGACCTTTACACATAAAATAACGTGTCCCGGTTCTAAAAATGATTTTTCCAAATTATTTGGGGCGACAGAAAGTGGACGCTTAGTTCAAATCCGGACCGTTTCCAGCGGAATCGGCAGGACACCGCACGGAGCAGCGGGTCTACCCAGAAAGCTAACCCAAGCGGCACGCATGTGATCCACGGTGTATATGGGTTCCTCTATCAACGTGCAGAGGTCCCTCTGAATTATTGAATGCGCCCTCTATAGCTGCTTCACAAAAATAGCCCGCTTCGGCACTCGAAAAATGTGAAACGGGTTTTTCGTGGCACCAAAAGGGAAACACTCCATACGGCGTTGCTTCCCGTCCCAAGGCACACGCACGTGCCCGATATGGGCTCGTTCCGACAAACTATGCGTGTCCGGAGGGCAATACCTAGCTCTTTTGCCCTAAAAGCCATATAACTCCGGACATGATAGCTCATTTCGTGAAGGGTTTTTCAGAAGAACATCCATATCCCACATCCGTCTTTTGTTCTCGCTACTAGGTCACATAAAACGACGCCCCGCAACATCTCGCATATTTCCGACTTTGTTTCGATACATTTCTGCCCAAAATGGGACTCACATGAAATGACGAACCACCAGAACCGCAGGCCGGGGTTCACCAAGTTGGGAACGCGTGAAACCGAGGTTACCTTTACACATAAAATAACGTGTCCCGGTTCTAAAAATGATTTTTCCAAATTATTTGGGGCGACAGAAAGTGGACGCTTAGTTCAAATCCGGACCGTTTCCAGCGGAATCGGCAGGACACCGCACGGAGCAGCGGGTCTACCCAGAAAGCTAACCCAAGCGGCACGCATGTGATCCACGGTGTATATGGGTTCCTCTATCAACGTGCAGAGGTCCCTCTGAATTATTGAATGCGCCCTCTGTAGCTGCTTCACAAAAATAGCCCGCTTCGGCACTCGAAAAATGTGAAACGGGTTTTTCGTGGCACCAAAAGGGGAACACTCCATACGGCGTTGCTTCCCGTCCCAAGGCACACGCACGTGCCCGATATGGGCTCGTTCCGACAAACTATGCGTGTCGGAGGGCAATACCTAGCTCTTTTGCCCTAAAAGCCATATAACTCCGCACATGATAGCTCATTTCGTGAAGGGTTTTTCAGAAGAACATCCATATCCCACATCCGTCTTTTGTTCTCGCTACTAGGTCACATAAAACGACGCCCCGCAACGTCTCGCATATTTCCGACTTTGTTTCGATACATTTCTGCCCAAAATGGGATTCACATGAAATGACGAACCACCAGAACCGCAGGCCGGGGTTCACCAAGTTGGGAACGCGCAAAACCGAGGTGACCTTTACACATAAAATAACGTGTCCCGGTTCTAAAAATGATTTTTCCAAATTATTTGGGGCGACAGAAAGTGGACGCTTAGTTCAAATCCGGACCGTTTCCAGCGGAATCGGCAGGACACCGCACGGAGCAGCGGGTCTACCCAGAAAGCTAACCCAAGCGGCACGCATGTGATCCACGGTGTATATGGGTTCCTCTATCAACGTGCAGAGGTCCCTCTGAATTATTGAATGCGCCCTCTGTAGCTGCTTCACAAAAATAGCCCGCTTCGGCACTCGAAAAATGTGAAACGGGTTTTTCGTGGCACCAAAAGGGAAACACTCCATACGGCGTTGCTTCCCGTCCCAAGGCACACGCACGTGCCCGATATGGGCTCGTTCCGACAAACTATGCGTGTCCGGAGGGCAATACCTAGCTCTTTTGCCCTAAAAGCCATATAACTCCGGACATGATAGCTCATTTCGTGAAGGGTTTTTCAGAAGAACATCCATATCCCACATCCGTCTTTTGTTCTTGCTACTAGGTCACATAAAACGACGCCCCGCAACGTCTCGCATATTTCCGACTTTGTTTCGATACATTTCTGCCCAAAATGGGACTCACATGAAATGACGAACCACCAGAACCGCAGGCCGGGGTTCACCAAGTTGGGAACGCGTGAAACCGAGGTTACCTTTACACATAAAATAACGTGTCCCGGTTCTAAAAATGATTTTTCCAAATTATTTGGGGCGACAGAAAGTGGACGCTTAGTTCAAATCCGGACCGTTTCCAGCGGAATCGGCAGGACACCGCACGGAGCAGCGGGTCTACCCAGAAAGCTAACCCAAGCGGCACGCATGTGATCCACGGTGTATATGGGTTCCTCTATCAACGTGCAGAGGTCCCTCTGAATTATTGAATGCGCCCTCTGTAGCTGCTTCACAAAAATAGCCCGCTTCGGCACTCGAAAAATGTGAAACGGGTTTTTCGTGGCACCAAAAGGGAAACACTCCATACGGCGTTGCTTCCCGTCCCAAGGCACACGCACGTGCCCGATATGGGCTCGTTCCGACAAACTATGCGTGTCAGGAGGGCAATACCTAGCTCTTTTGCCCTAAAAGCCATATAACTCCGCACATGATAGCTCATTTCGTGAAGGGTTTTTCAGAAGAACATCCATATCCCACATCCGTCTTTTGTTCTCGCTACTAGGTCACATAAAACGACGCCCCGCAACGTCTCGCATATTTCCGACTTTGTTTCGATACATTTCTGCCCAAAATGGGACTCACATGAAATGACGAACCACCAGAACCGCAGGCCGGGGTTCACCAAGTTGGGAACGCGCAAAACCGAGGTGACCTTTACACATAAAATAACGTGTCCCGGTTCTAAAAATGATTTTTCCAAATTATTTGGGGCGACAGAAAGTGGACGCTTAGTTCAAATCCGGACCGTTTCCAGCGGAATCGGCAGGACACCGCACGGAGCAGCGGGTCTACCCAGAAAGCTAACCCAAGCGGCACGCATGTGATCCACGGTGTATATGGGTTCCTCTATCAACGTGCAGAGGTCCCTCTGAATTATTGAATGCGCCCTCTGTAGCTTCACAAAAATAGCCCGCTTCGGCACTCGAAAAATGTGAAACGGGTTTTTCGTGGCACCAAAAGGGAAACACTCCATACGGCGTTGCTTCCCGTCCCAAGGCACACGCACGTGCCCGATATGGGCTCGTTCCGACAAACTATGCGTGTCGGAGGGCAATACCTAGCTCTTTTGCCCTAAAAGCCATATAACTCCGGACATGATAGCTCATTTCGTGAAGGGTTTTTCAGAAGAACATCCATATCCCACATCCGTCTTTTGTTCTCGCTACTAGGTCACATAAAACGACGCCCCGCAACGTCTCGCATATTTCCGACTTTGTTTCGATACATTTCTGCCCAAAATGGGACTCACATGAAATGACGAACCACCAGAACCGCAGGCCGGGGTTCACCAAGTTGGGAACGCGTGAAACCGAGGTTACCTTTACACATAAAATAACGTGTCCCGGTTCTAAAAATGATTTTTCCAAATTATTTGGGGCGACAGAAAGTGGACGCTTAGTTCAAATCCGGACCGTTTCCAGCGGAATCGGCAGGACACCGCACGGAGCAGCGGGTCTACCCAGAAAGCTAACCCAAGCGGCACGCATGTGATCCACGGTGTATATGGGTTCCTCTATCAACGTGCAGAGGTCCCTCTGAATTATTGAATGCGCCCTCTGTAGCTGCTTCACAAAAATAGCCCGCTTCGGCACTCGAAAAATGTGAAACGGGTTTTTCGTGGCACCAAAAGGGAAACACTCCATACGGCGTTGCTTCCCGTCCCAAGGCACACGCACGTGCCCGATATGGGCTCGTTCCGACAAACTATGCGTGTCGGGAGGGCAATACCTAGCTCTTTTGCCCTAAAAGCCATATAACTCCGCACATGATAGCTCATTTCGTGAAGGGTTTTTCAGAAGAACATCCATATCCCACATCCGTCTTTTGTTCTCGCTACTAGGTCACATAAAACGACGCCCCGCAACGTCTCGCATATTTCCGACTTTGTTTCGATACATTTCTGCCCAAAATGGGACTCACATGAAATGACGAACCACCAGAACCGCAGGCCGGGGTTCACCAAGTTGGGAACGCGCAAAACCGAGGTTACCTTTACACATAAAATAACGTGTCCCGGTTCTAAAAATGATTTTTCCAAATTATTTGGGGCGACAGAAAGTGGACGCTTAGTTCAAATCCGGACCGTTTCCAGCGGAATCGGCAGGACACCGCACGGAGCAGCGGGTCTACCCAGAAAGCTAACCCAAGCGGCACGCATGTGATCCACGGTGTATATGGGTTCCTCTATCAACGTGCAGAGGTCCCTCTGAATTATTGAATGCGCCCTCTGTAGCTGCTTCACAAAAATAGCCCGCTTCGGCACTCGAAAAATGTGAAACGGGTTTTTCGTGGCACCAAAAGGGAAACACTCCATACGGCGTTGCTTCCCGTCCCAAGGCACACGCACGTGCCCGATATGGGCTCGTTCCGACAAACTATGCGTGTCGGGAGGGCAATACCTAGCTCTTTTGCCCTAAAAGCCATATAACTCCGGACATGATAGCTCATTTCGTGAAGGGTTTTTCAGAAGAACATCCATATCCCACATCCGTCTTTTGTTCTCGCTACTAGGTCACATAAAACGACGCCCCGCAACGTCTCGCATATTTCCGACTTTGTTTCGATACATTTCTGCCCAAAATGGGACTCACATGAAATGACGAACCACCGAACAGGCCGGGGTTCACCAAGTTGGGAACGCGCAAAACCGAGGTTACCTTTACACATAAAATAACGTGTCCCGGTTCTAAAAATGATTTTTCCAAATTATTTGGGGCGACAGAAAGTGGACGCTTAGTTCAAATCCGGACCGTTTCCAGCGGAATCGGCAGGACACCGCACGGAGCAGCGGGTCTACCCAGAAAGCTAACCCAAGCGGCACGCATGTGATCCACGGTGTATATGGGTTCCTCTATCAACGTGCAGAGGTCCCTCTGAATTATTGAATGCGCCCTCTGTAGCTGCTTCACAAAAATAGCCCGCTTCGGCACTCGAAAAATGTGAAACGGGTTTTTCGTGGCACCAAAAGGGAAACACTCCATACGGCGTTGCTTCCCGTCCCAAGGCACACGCACGTGCCCGATATGGGCTCGTTCCGACAAACTATGCGTGTCGGAGGGCAATACCTAGCTCTTTTGCCCTAAAAGCCATATAACTCCGGACATGATAGCTCATTTCGTGAAGGGTTTTGCAGAAGAACATCCATATCCCACATCCGTCTTTTGTTCTCGCTACTAGGTCACATAAAACGACGCCCCGCAACGTCTCGCATATTTCCGACTTTGTTTCGATACATTTCTGCCCAAAATGGGACTCACATGAAATGACGAACCACCAGAACCGCAGGCCGGGGTTCACCAAGTTGGGAACGCGCAAAACCGAGGTTACCTTTACACATAAAATAACGTGTCCCGGTTCTAAAAATGATTTTTCCAAATTATTTGGGGCGACAGAAAGTGGACGCTTAGTTCAAATCCGGACCGTTTCCAGCGGAATCGGCAGGACACCGCACGGAGCAGCGGGTCTACCCAGAAAGCTAACCCAAGCGGCACGCATGTGATCCACGGTGTATATGGGTTCCTCTATCAACGTGCAGAGGTCCCTCTGAATTATTGAATGCGCCCTCTGTAGCTGCTTCACAAAAATAGCCCGCTTCGGCACTCGAAAAATGTGAAACGGGTTTTTCGTGGCACCAAAAGGGAAACACTCCATACGGCGTTGCTTCCCGTCCCAAGGCACACGCACGTGCCCGATATGGGCTCGTTCCGACAAACTATGCGTGTCAGGAGGGCAATACCTAGCTCTTTTGCCCTAAAAGCCATATAACTCCGGACATGATAGCTCATTTCGTGAAGGGTTTTGCAGAAGAACATCCATATCCCACATCCGTCTTTTGTTCTCGCTACTAGGTCACATAAAACGACGCCCCGCAACGTCTCGCATATTTCCGACTTTGTTTCGATACATTTCTGCCCAAAATGGGACTCACATGAAATGACGAACCACCAGAACCGCAGGCCGGGGTTCACCAAGTTGGGAACGCGCAAAACCGAGGTTACCTTTACACATAAAATAACGTGTCCCGGTTCTAAAAATGATTTTTCCAAATTATTTGGGGCGATAGAAAGTGGACGCTTAGTTCAAATCCGGACCGTTTCCAGCGGAATCGGCAGGACACCGCACGGAGCAGCGGGTCTACCCAGAAAGCTAACCCAAGCGGCACGCATGTGATCCACGGTGTATATGGGTTCCTCTATCAACGTGCAGAGGTCCCTCTGAATTATTGAATGCGCCCTCTGTAGCTGCTTCACAAAAATAGCCCGCTTCGGCACTCGAAAAATGTGAAACGGGTTTTTCGTGGCACCAAAAGGGAAACACTCCATACGGCGTTGCTTCCCGTCCCAAGGCACACGCACGTGCCCGATATGGGCTCGTTCCGACAAACTATGCGTGTCCGGAGGGCAATACCTAGCTCTTTTGCCCTAAAAGCCATATAACTCCGGACATGATAGCTCATTTCGTGAAGGGTTTTTCAGAAGAACATCCATATCCCACATCCGTCTTTTGTTCTCGCTACTAGGTCACATAAAACGACGCCCCGCAACGTCTCGCATATTTCCGACTTTGTTTCGATACATTTCTGCCCAAAATGGGACTCACATGAAATGACGAACCACCAGAACCGCAGGCCGGGGTTCACCAAGTTGGGAACGCGCGAAACCGAGGTTACCTTTACACATAAAATAACGTGTCCCGGTTCTAAAAATGATTTTTCCAAATTATTTGGGGCGACAGAAAGTGGACGCTTAGTTCAAATCCGGACCGTTTCCAGCGGAATCGGCAGGACACCGCACGGAGCAGCGGGTCTACCCAGAAAGCTAACCCAAGCGGCACGTATGTGATCCACGGTGTATATGGGTTCCTCTATCAACGTGCAGAGGTCCCTCTGAATTATTGAATGCGCCCTCTGTAGCTGCTTCACAAAAATAGCCCGCTTCGGCACTCGAAAAATGTGAAACGGGTTTTTCGTGGCACCAAAAGGGAAACACTCCATACGGTGTTGCTTCCCGTCCCAAGGCACACGCACGTGCCCGATATGGGCTCGTTCCGACAAACTATGCGTGTCAGGAGGGCAATACCTAGCTCTTTTGCCCTAAAAGCCATATAACTCCGGACATGATAGCTCATTTCGTGAAGGGTTTTGCAGAAGAACATCCATATCCCACATCCGTCTTTTGTTCTCGCTACTAGGTCACATAAAACGACGCCCCGCAACGTCTCGCATATTTTCGACTTTGTTTCGATACATTTCTGCTCAAAATGGGACTCACATGAAATGACGAACCACCAGAACCGCAGGCCGGGGTTCACCAAGTTGGGAACGCGCGAAACTCCGACGGCGGAGATTTCAGCCGTGAAACGGCCCCCAGGCCGCAAACGGACGCCTGTGAAGCTCGTGTTGCTATGGTTGGTACGGCGACGAGGAGGCATCTCGACGGCTGCAGAGGATGGATTCTTCGATGGTGGTGTTTGGAGGAGATTTGGTTGCCGGTGCTAGAGAGGAGAAGTGCTGGTGGATGTGGAGGAGAAATGCCCGAGACATGGGTATATATAGGGAGGGCGAGTGCTGAAATGGAGGAAAAGAAATGGCGGGAAAGAAGAGAGAAATGGCGGGGAAGAAGAGGGAAATTAACCTTTGCTGTGTTCTTTTTGAACTGGCACACGGCAAAGCAATCTTTGCTGTGTTTTTTCAATCTGGCACACGGCAAAGCCATTTTTGCCGTGTTCCTTCCTGTTTTGCACACGGCGAAGGTTTCGCGCCAAAATGCTGCCGACATACAAGTTCGCGCGGGAAAAGTTGGCGGGAGGGGAGCGGTGTGCGCGGGACAAGGACCTTTGCCGTGTGTCCTTTGGGGACACACGGCAAAGCCACGTCGTTATGACGGCGCCGTCCCGGGAACTCCCTCTGGACACGTGGCGCAGCCTTTGCCGTGCCGCCCATCTTTGCCGTGTGTCCTGGCCGACATTCGCCGTGTTCACCTCTTTGCCGTGTTCTTTTTCGAACCTTTACCGTGGTGGTTTCTTTGCCGTGTTCTTTTTGTGTATGTTGCCGTGTTTTATATGTTTGCCGTGTTCTTTATCCGTGAAGCACGGCAAAGCTTGTAATTGCCGTGTTCCGTGACGCTTGGCACACGGCAAAGGTTCGGCAACACAGGAACTACAATTTTTCCCGTAGTGATTATCACTAACATCGCACGCATGTGCGTGAATTCTTCAGGTTAATTAGTTAACTAATTTTCTTTTTTTTTTCTTGCGAAAAAGTTAACTGATTTCCTACAGAATATTGCTAGCTTGTTGAACTTTTGGACAAGCCTACCTCGGTACACAGAGGCCGAGAGGCTAGAGTTGTTGTCACGGTCGACGATTGGCATGGTTTCGATCTGCCTTGGTAGGGTTTCGATCTGCCTGTAGGTGCATATCTTCATCCTAAAGCTTAAGGCATATAGCTACTTTGAAAAATTAAACTAAGTAAATTTGATTAAATTTTAGAATAATCTATCAATAAATATGATATTTTGTAGATACAATACGAAAACATATTTTTATTATCTATCTAATGATATTGAATTTATATTTTACATGTTAATGATTTTTGGCAAAAACTTACTCAAACTAGATATAGTTTGGCTTTCTAAAAATAATATAAGTATTAAAACTTTAGGATTGCATCTTTTTGATAAAGGGCGTTTCATTACTCAAAATATTCAAGCATTACACCCAGCCTCTGCATAAGTAAGATGCACACAACCGTTCGAGTATCAAGTTTGAAAACAAATAAACATAAAGGCAAACAAAAGAGCCAACTCGACTAATCTTCGTTGGCTTCAATCCGCCTAATATGCAGTCACCCATGTTGGGAAGTAAACTTCTTGGCCGTGTTCTCCAATCGTGTAGACACATCCATAAAGAGGTCTCGGTCCTCCAAGCGTTGAAGTGGCGACCATGAACAGAGCAAAGCCGTACATCGGTAAATGACTTGCATGAGAGAAGAATTCTTGTCATTGAAAACATTGTCATTTCTACATAGCCAAAGTGTCCATACGACTGCAATCACGCCCACTCTGATGAGCGTTTTATACCTAATATCTACCTCATTTAGCCAATTGCCAAATATATTTGCAATGCTACGTGGCGGGTATAAGGTAGAACCCATCTGAATGATTGACCATATAGATCTAGCAAACCGACAGTTGAAAAAAGGTGTTTTATTGTCTCATCTTCATGACAGAAAAAAAACATTTCTTACAACCGTGCCAGTTGCGCTTAACAAGGTTGTATTTGGTTAAAATCACACCGCGACGAAGGTACCACGCAAAGAATTTCGTTTTCAATGGTATCTTCATCTTCCAAATGTATTTATTATTGACAATCGGTTGACTGAGAATGGTAAGCGCCTTATACATTGAATTAACCGAGAAAACACCGTTCTTAGTTAGATTCCATTGGAATTCATCAGTCCCCTGAGCTAGTTGTATTGAAGCTAACCTCTGTAGCAATTCATTCCAACTAGTCAAATGGGGGCCAATTAGAACACGCCTGAACGTCATGGTGGGAGGAGAAGTTTTCGTAACCTTCTGTGAGGTGTCTCCCTTGTAACGAATAATATTGTACAAGGGTTGATATTGTTCTCGAAGAGTTGTTGTTCCCAACCATCTATCTTTCCAGAACCTAATCTCCGCTCCATTCCTTATGGAGAACGTACCATATGGAAAAAGTACTTCTTAGTTGCCATAATGCCACCCCAAAAGTAAGAATCTCCGGGTTTCCAATAGATCTGGGATATCGCTTTTGAACCCACATATTTTTTCCTTAACAGTTGTTGCCATATACCATCATCAGTTAATAATCTAGTCAGCCATTTTCCTAGCAATGCCCTGTTCTTAACTTCAAGATCATGAACACCAAGTCCACCTTAATCTTTTGGACGGCAGACAACACTCCATTTTGTTACCCGATATTTTTTCTTCTTACTATCCGCTTGCCAAAAGAATCTTGAACGTAGATAGTCTAATCTATGTAAGATTCCTTTGGGCAGATGGAAAAAGGATGTCATGTACAGTACCATATTCGTAAGTACCGCATTTATGAGAACCAATCTCCCTCCAAGGGACAGTAGTTTGCCTTTCCAACTACTAAGACGCTTCTAAAGTCTTTCCTCGACAAGTTTCCACTCCGCCAACATCAGTCTCCGATAATAAATCGGAATACCTAGATAACTGATTGGAAAGGAGTCAAGACCACATCCGAACAACTCGGCATATAGGTTGATATTGTGTAGGAGTAATCATTTAACATGGGTCCTGGACATTGATGATTTTGTCGACCCGTGGCCATGTCGCCACAGAAACTCCACATGTAGATAATGTCATGGCTATTTATAAAATAGCATAATCGCAATGACTCGATTCTCAAATTGAGTAATTAAATGGATGGTGCATATCCATTTATACTTTTGGGACTCTCTTAAGGAGAGATATATTGTTATAAGCATCACACGAATGACTATTGATTCGTGTTTGGGACTTGAAGTCCGTTGATACTTATCACTCTTTTGTCGATAACTCAACAGCAAGTTGACATTATATGATAAGGCAATTTCGGATGTATATCTGATTGTAAGTCATTAATGTACTTTACATTGTCCTATGATGGTAAATATAAATACCATTTTTATTTTAGGGTGAAAATATGATGAACTTCTTATGAAGGATCATCACGTTCAATGGGTGTGATACCATTGCCTAAATATCATGCTTGCGCTCTTAGTTCTAAGCAACTTAGTGGTTAAAACCCACAAAGAGTTGAATGTAAAGTGAAGGCAAAATGACAAATAAAAATGGAGTATATATCTCAAAAGGGAACGGATCATTTAAAAGAAATGATCGCAATGACAACATTGTTTGTCAAAGGGGTGGTAGTACAAAATATCGTACCAATGGT
Source organism: Lolium multiflorum (assembly GCA_030979885.1). NCBI lineage: Eukaryota > Viridiplantae > Streptophyta > Magnoliopsida > Poales > Poaceae > Lolium > Lolium multiflorum. The sequence continues at coordinate 153,281,744 of CM061747.1, forward strand.
TACCAATATGTCATGTATTGGATTGAATCATACCACCAACTCCTTATCAGAGAAGGCAAATGAGTTCAATGGGGTAAGATTGAAGTTCAACTTCAAAGGAACTAGAAGGAAAATTAACTTCACTACAGCGATGTACTTGTGGATGGTTATTCCCAAGATGTGCTGGAGATCTCGTGTATTCTCCTGGTTATCCCAAATATCAATAGCCTATAATTGTACTACTAGATGTAGCATAATTCACAACATTATGTCCCGGGGACATGATAGTTGAGAAAATTCAGTGTATAATCATTTCATACTCAAACTTGTTGCGTACACAATAATTTTTCCTCCTTTATCACCATGATGTGAAGTTAGAGAAATTATTGACAGACCAACACTTGACTGTTGCAATATTCCCAACAATCATAAGATTTTATGTGCATTGGACATGTCATGAGGGAACTAATTTTACGGCACTCTCACCTTAAAATTCAGAATATGCCACACATTACTTTTGAAAAATTCAAGAATGTATGTGGATTACTCAACCATTGTGTGGGTTATGTTCGTGTTTTTTGGTTGCACAGATACATCTTGAAGATGGTCTTATGTGTGTATCATTCACACAAAACCATGTGAATACTGAATTAAGTGCTCAAATTGAGGCTCCATCTCGTCGAACTCACCTAGCTAAGGATTCTCGCAACCCTAGCCTACCGCACCCCTCCTCCCAACCCTCCCGCCGCCGCCGACAGCGCCGCCGGGGCAAAGATCTCGGGGCATGGCGGCGGCGGGGGCCTCCCCTCGTGGCGCGTCAGGAACGGCGACCAATGGAGCCTCTCACGCGGCGACCCTTCCGCCTCCTGGGCGGCGGTGGCCGGATGAGGAGGCGGCGGCGGCCCTCCCGGGGTTGATCCAGCTGCAGGCTGCGGCCTCCACGCCTCCCATCGGCGGCATGCCGGCGGTGGTGGCTGGTGGAGGCGGGCGCCTTTCCCTCCGCCTCTCGCCGGTGAGGGGTGATGATCTTGGGATTCTCCCGCGGTACGAGGACGCCCGGGGCAGCAACCTTGGGTTCGACGGTGGAGGTGACCCTCTTCTTCGCGGGAGAGGATCGGCCTGCGGTTGGTGGTGGTGGATCTATTGATCTATCACCGCGTTCCAGCGACGAGATGGAGGGGCTTGGAAGCCGGCGATGGTGTCGCCGGTGGAGGGTTGGAGTGGCCAGCCCAGGGTGGTCGCCGACGTGGGGGTCCGACCTGAATAAAGGCGGCGGTCCTAGAGCCTCTCTTGCGTGAAGAGGAGGACCTACCAGGCCCGGACTCGTGATCTGGCCGGAGTGTTGAGTACCGAAGGCTCCGCCGGCGAATGTGTTTTGCCTGGAGTTTGCTGGGATCGGTGGTATTCGGTCTTGCGCACCCATGTTTTTATTCCGACCGATTGGTTCCGGAGGGAGCGGCGCGAAGCTCTTTTTCTGTGTTGACATCAAGTGACTATGGATCCATGATGAAAGTCAGAAGAAGAGAATTTCATGAAGGCCGGAGGGAGGACTAGCTAAGGGAGGTTCAAGTCTCCGCACTATTGAGGGACTTGCTTGGTGTTCCGGGCTTCACAGCAGCGGTATGAAAGTGGGGGCGACACCACAGGTGAAGTTCAGAGTCTTACCTTTCAGGGTGAAAACCTGGCCTTAACTGGTTGTGTCTGGCAATGACCTTGTTTGAGGCATTGTTTTGAGAGCGGGGACTATCTTCAGGGTGAAAACCTAAGATCTTTGATCGGCCGACGACGGTGTAGAGCACTGTTCGCTTCTTAGAGGCGTCGTTTTTGGAGAGTCTGTTTTTCAGGTGTTGTCTTGGCGGTGGTTGTATTGCTGTTGTTTGGCCCGAGATACTGTAGCGGTACTTTTGTTTCTTAGTTTTCTTTTTTTTTTTGGCTGTGTGCATCCGTAGTGCCATTAGGGTGGTGCGTTGTTGCAGAGGCTGGGTGTAATTGGTATCTATTGATATTAATATATTCCCTTTATCAAAAAAGTGCTCAAATTGACAAATTTAGAGCAGTGTGTGCTAACGTGGGATAATACCGTTGGAATGGAATTATCGTTGAATTTGATTCGCGAACATTCAATGGTCATATTCAGTATATTTTGTACATACCCAAAATGGTTTGACTAGATCTCTTCTGAAAGAGAGTCAAAGTTGCATGGACAATGTTACAGAATTGTGATTTGCCAATATTTAGTTGGTGCTAACATGCGGAATCACACACCGCAGGTTTAATATTGCGTCCCCTTGCAGTTTGTATGTGGAAATAGGATTTCTGATCTGCGGTAATCGGTTGCATCCGATATCACCACCCCGGCGTATGTCATGGAACCTCACATATATTAGGGATCTATGTGAGGAATAATTGTGGTATGATTGTTAATCACTCACATACCTTAACCCTGAAAAGGGAGTTACTTGCGGCATGTACATTTTCTGGCATTAGGGGTAGATGTGTACCACACAGAATGCCAGGAAATGGCTAAGAAATATCATTGACATTTGATCCACGTACTTAAGAAACTGAACTAGAGGTTCAGGTTATGAGAAATTTGGATTTTATTGCAAATAATCTGCCAATATATTTACTAGTGACAAATATGTCAGGTTATGTATCGGATTGAGTGGATGTACCTAATAAACAACTTGTCTCCCCATATGAGAGCAAGAGGGGGGAATTCTGATCATATGATACTAAGTTCTCTTTGTTTTTGTTGGAACATAAGAGATGGTCTCTCAATCACCAAATATGGCCGGTTCAACCTAATGTTGGATGACACATGTACGATGTGTATCATCCAGGACCCAACACAGATGTGCACACATTTTTGTGTGATGTGACATCGAAACACCTTGACTCTGATGTTATGGAAAGTCACAACGAATTGAGAGACACAATGAAAATTCCACTGATTATACTGATTCATGAGAATCGTATATGAGAAAGTCTACATATGTCAACATATAAATCTTCCTGGCAATTGCTAAAATCCTTTTGGGCCCTGAACCAAAATCCATTGAGAGTGTTGTTGCACTTATATTGGTTCAAATAAAAGGAAGCAATTGAGGAAGAATAGCGCTCGCTCATCGGAGAGAGGTATTTACGATAGTAAAACCTTCTCCTCATAAGTATTTCACATAGGGAAGATTGAATGAGGTGGTGATAAAGCGAGGCTTTTGTAGCACAAGGGTTTTTCGCAGAACCCCGACATCAGTCATGATGTGATATACCTTCTTGTTATGAGTGGAATTATGTTTCGATGCAAAATGTCATTGGCAGTATTGATCTCAACTTGGACTTCTATATTGAAGTTATTGAAGAACTTAATATTCTAAATCCAAAGGAAAATCGCAACATGTGTGTGTGAAACTTCTGGAGTCATTCTATGACTTGCAGTAGTCGGAGATAATTATGTGGTACAACCGACTGTGTGAGTTCTTCCATGATAAGGATAACTCTAAATTGTTGATGTGTACTCATGGATAAATCCTTAATTGGATTTTACGTCACCTAAGTTGTGCTGATCATCTTATCATCAATGTCTTTATGCAAGACATTTGAGATACACACAATCATTTTAAGATGGAGATTTGGGTCAAACCAAATCGTGCTTAAGTTTTTAACTTGATCTTGTTCCCCCTAGGAATAAATGTATATCAGTCTTAAAATATCCCAAAATATTGAATACATTCAATACAGATATATAATATCAGAGACATATATGATCATCTGGGATATCAATCCTTGGAAAGGTGGGAAGATGGTGAAGTGATAGATGGAGCTGAAGTTCCATATCTACCATCGGAGCACATATCTTGCAAAATACGTCAGGATTGACATTATGTTTGTTGGCATTTATTGAGAGTGCAATCCCCCGAAAGGTATAAGGTTTGTGTATGGATTATTCTAAGATGTATTCAAGGCACAAAACTCTTGATTAATTCTAGTATGAAAATCAAGATGGCACCAACGTGTGATATATGATAGTGGCTAATTATCTGGCTATATCAAAGACTGGATTTACTAGATGAGTATTTAGAAGAAAGTCTTCAGAATAGATTCTAAATAGGTTCTTCCGGTGATCATTCTGTAGAAATTATATGAAGCATCACAAGATGTGTTTGAATTCGCAGAATGATTAGCCACATGTGAGTTCATGTGGAGATTCATTCGAATCACCTATCATTATCTACCAAGATAATGTCACTTGTATTGCTTATGAGTTATATTTATCCTCGTAAATTAAATAAATATAAGAGGGTAATTTGCAAACAAAATATTGTGATATTCACAGTATCTCTACCAACACTTGTAGTCCATAATTAAGTTTGTGGAATTGGTACGAGACAACCTTTAGGTTTGCAGTGTTGAGGAGGAGTAAATCCCTAGTTATATCTCGTTGATGATCTTCCGATCACTGATATTGTACTCTTTTTACTTTTCTGAGTTATCCCTAAGGTTTCTCATATAAGATTTTTAACGAGACAATATAAATACAAGTGAGGATGTATGCCACATGGTTTCTCCTTAATTTTTCCCACTAAGTTTTAAAAGAGTTTTCGGTGGCATATCATTATAATATTTCTCCTCAATTTTTCCTAAAGGGTTTTTTAGGAGGAGTCTTTGGATTGCATTAGGTAGATGACAAATTGATCAAGGGAAAGTGTTAGAAAATAAAACATGTGATCAATTGTATATGGGAGGAATGCCTCCCAGGAGGTGTCTCTTGAGAAAGAGGTGTCTCCCCAACACACCCCTTCAGCCTGTATATAAGTAGATCTTCCACATTGCAATGAAATAAGAGAATCATTTGTTCTACTTTTATGTGTCTCTTCCCTTTATACTACAACATATCTAACTCAAATTCGTCGAATCACAAGTTTGGGGCTACTTGACTAACGGGCGAAACCGTGTCTCAATTTCGGTTTTAGGGGACGATAGCGGCGTCTCTTTGCTTTGTTACCTTGTCAAAGGTAATGCTATTGCAGGTCTTATCATTCTGCTCGAGCTGCTCAGGGAGAATTCAAGATTTGTATCTACCGGATCGGATGATGGCGGCCCCCAGCACCATGCTCCCTCATGGGGCATTGTTTTGGAGCAGTTGGAGCCTCAAGTTGTCAGGAGGTGGAATGGGGTGATTTCTACCGCGTCGATGATGGTTGGTCTCGGCTGCATGGTGCAGCAGGGTGTTGAAAGGTCCGTTAGACGTGCTGTAACTATCAGATCACTGTTTGGTGGTCTAGTGAGACCTCCGAATTTAAACCATGTGTGCAAGTGTTAGATGAGGGCACACGACCACAATCATGGTCATACAAAAAAGAAGGTTTACTAGCTAGAATCGTTTTCTACATCGATCGGTACTGTCTCTCTCTCTGTGTTCCCGTGTCTCTATCTTACGTGATCTGATCTAGATAAGCCATATGAATAGTGTATGTATACAACGAGTGCAGACAATTGCTGCGCCAATTCTTGGCGTGTCCAGTCACCAAGACCGAAATAGGAGACAGTGGTCCGGAGAAGGGCGAGGACCGTTCGTCTCGAGCGCTCCCGCGGGCGCTCGGGCGAACCCCAACACCCGCCGCGCCTAGGCCCCTCTCCCTCTCCTCCCCCCGCCGCCGTCGGCTGAAGCCGCCGGGCAAAGCCTGGTCGGTGCTGGCGGCGGCGGACCTCCCTCCCCTCGCTCTGGTCATTTGCGCGGGCGGCGTGACCGGAGGCGTTGTCCCCGCGCGGATCTCGGCGCATCCGGGGTGGGCTGGCCGGCGGCCTGCGTCCGGCGAGGTCCGCGCTCCTCGAGGCGGCGTGGAGAGTGCTGCGGGTGCCGTCTCCGTGGGAGGCGGAGGCGGGCGGCTCGGGTGCTTCTCCGACGAGATCTGATCCGGCGGCGGCCGGCCCTTCCGACGACGGCGACTGGGACGACGGCGCAGGTCTTGGCGCAGCAAGCAGCTTTGGTGGGCGCATGGGGGCAGCTCGTCGGCCGCGCCGGCCGGATCTGGGCCAGGGGGCCCGATCTGGATCTGGCAAGCCTGACCCGCCCCGCCCCTTCCCAGCGGCTGCCATGCCATCCCAGGGGGGGTCTGCTGGCACGCTGGGCCGTCGGCACGGAGGGTCGTGTCCGGCGGAGGGACGTCCGCCTGCTGTCTTCTGGCCTCGGCCTTCTTCGGGTGTGTACCAAGTTTGTGTCAAGGTGGTGCCTTTCGCTGCGCGGGTGCAAGATCGAGGATGCCGGGGCGGCGGCCCTGGAAGGTGGGAACCTTGTGGGTTGGCGGTCGAGCCCGAGGTTCTGGTGCTGGCTGGGGCCATGGACATGGGGTTGTCATGGTTCTCAGTGAGCTGCGTTCTGTGGGGGCGTGGTGGCTGTCACCTCGGTGGTGGCCCTCGCCATGTCTGGGTGGTGGAGAGGTGATGCCGAGAGGAAACTCTCGCCCTGGGTCTTCCAGGGCCACGACGGCGGCGTCCACGGACGTCGTCTCCTTCTTGAAGGCGTCGTTGTGGCCTCTCTCTGCCCCCCTTTCGTGCTCCGGGTGAAAACCCAAGATCCCCGGATCGGGCGGTGGCGGCACTCCTGTGTCGTGCTCTTCTTGAAGACACCGTCTTGGAGCCCACATCACAAGGCTCTCCGACGGTCGTGTCGGAGGTGACTCTTCGGCGATCGTCGGGAAGGCTTGCTCCGTGCCCTTCCCTTGTCGAGCTTCCTTGGCGCTGCTGTTCGGTTTGTGAGCATCTTGGCTTGGTCCCCGGTGGTGGTCGGCTTCCGGTGGTGTTTCTGCGACGGAGGAGGTCTGTTGAGGCGCGCGTGAAAATGGCTTGCTCTCGAGTGAGCTCCGGCCCGACACTGTAGACTCCACCTCTTCTCCGAGTCCTCGTAGGCGCGTTGGTTGAGCCTGTTGGTTGCGCTTCCGGCTGTAGCTTCTTCGATAGTTCGTGTGGGTGTGTGGTGTCGTTCTGTAAGCTGGGTTCAGCACTTTGTATCGTTATCGCCGTTGTGGCTTTGTTAATTCAAAGTTGGGCACTTGAGTGCCTTTAATCTAAAAAAAAATAGGAGACAGTGACAGTGGCAGTGGTAGTTACATGTACAGTGCACCCCGATCGGCCGATCACGGACTTGTAATGCTATCTACTGTAGTTTCTAGTGACTAATCATATTAATCTCTAACTCCAGCTCTCCTCAGAGGCAGAGGGATGCGTGCTTCAAATGGAGCACGCATCAAATGGACATGAGGATGGAGTTGCTGGGCATGCTTGCATCATGCGTGGTCGCATGGATGCGATAGCAATACCTGCAATAGCAGCAGTGGCAACAGGCAATACATCATGGCCGAGAGAGCAGGCAAAGGCAGAACTGTGCCATCTCGGCTGCGGCTGGGTTTCCTCTCTTCCTGATGGCGATCACTAGTTCGTTACAGGCTTTTCATGTTTATTTAGTTCAATATATACCTATCCTACATTCCCACAGAAGAACAGATCGAGAACAATATGAAATCATGAAAAATGAAGCAATTCATCGGTTAACTATGGCCGTTCCGAGGATACTTCGAAACGACCCGCTCCTCGCGTCGCTCCCCAGGCGACGCTGGGAGCTTCCCTCGCGCCGCCGCCGCCAGAGGCTCTCCTGCGCCGCCCCTCTGCCGCCGCTGCCGCTGGCCACTGCCGCGGTGGCGGCGGGCCTCATCTCCAAAGGAGGTTGGGGGGATCCCATGCTCGCTCGGCTGGGGGAGGCCGGCCCGTGTGGGGCGTCGCCGGCATGGAAGTGGGAGCCAGGGCGGCGGCCTTGGAGCTCCGTCTGCTGCGGCGACGGAGGTGTTGCGCGGCTGGGCGCTGTGGCTTGCGGCGGCGCGGGCGTGGCGCTGCAGCACGGGTGGCGGTTGGTGCGGGCCGTCCCGGGCCCGATCTGGGCCGTGGCGGGCAGGCGCGGCGGCGCGGGTGGCGGGCGGGGCAGTCGGCTGCTCGGGGCAGGGTCGTCTGGCGTGCGGCCGGACGCGGTGTTGGTCCTCGCAGCCGGCGGGGGTCTTCGGCGCTGGCGTCTTCTCGCCGGCATGCGGCTGCCGGCGGCGGCCGTGGCCCATGGTGGTCCTCTACCACCTCGTTTCTACGTCTGGGCGCGGGTGACGGTGGCTGGGAGGCCGGGGCGGCGGCCCCGGGAACGCGGTGGCGTTGGTGGGCGGCAGCCGGGTGGTGCCTCGACGCAGAGGTTGCGTGGAGGTCGATGGATCTCGGGATGCCTCGACACGGTGGTCGTGTGGTCGCTGCCCCGGATTCGTCGGCGACCTGGCGGCTTTGGTGGGCCACTGCGTGTGGCAGGTTGCCATCGCTGGCACCTGCAGCCATGGTGGAGGTGTGCCATGGCGTTTGGACGGCGGCGCGGCGGCGCCGCTCTTCGGGTGGTCGGGGCGCTGTCCGGCGCCCTACGGCGGGTGGCGAGTCGATATGAGGTGTTCGCTCTGCTGCTGCGCGTGAAGGCCGGAGCGGCGGCTCCGGGATGTGGAGGTCTCTTCTGCTCTGTCCTGGCCGTGCGGGCGGCAGGACACGACTGCGTGGGCGGCCGAAGGGCTTGTCCTGAAGCACCGTGGCATCATGGCACGGTTGGCTTCGTGTGGCGGCGGTGGCGAGCTACGACGCGGGCACATCTTCTTCGCCTTCGTGGATAGGCTTCATCGACTTGGGTTTAGGTGAACTCCGCGCGAAAGCACTGCATCCACTTCGGTTGGTGCCGGCGATGTCGGCGTCCTTGGACGTCGTTCCCCTCGTTGGAGGCATTGCCGAGGAGCTCCTTCACCTCCCTCGTCGCGTGAAGTTTCAGACTCTCCGGGTGAAAACCTGAGCTTTGGCTTTCGCTAGAGCGGGCATCGGCGGCGTCTTCGTCGTCTCCCCCTTGGGGGCGATGTCTTGGAGGTCTGGTACTCCGCTAGGCAAGTTCTGGTTTGCTTTGCGTGGCAGCTGCTTTGCCGGCTAGGTGGGTGCGCGGTCTCGGGACCGGTGTGGACGTCGGAGCGGCGGCTCCGAATCTCTTGTCGAGTGTCGTCCCTTCTTGCTTGGGCTGAAGTGTCGTCGGCTCGTAGCGTGCGCGGCCTCGGGGCCGGTGTGTTGTGTTTCGGTTGTTTTTCGGTTATCGCCAGTGTGCGCGGTCTCGGGACCGGTGTGGACGTCGGAGCGGCGGCTCCGGGAGCTTTCCTTGAGTGATACCTCCTGCTAGGGCGGGAGTGTTATCGGCTTGTGTGGTGCGCGGCCTCGGGGCCGGTGTGTGGCGTTTGGTTGTACGGTTTTCGATCAGTTTCCCTTATAAACTGACCAAATTTCCCTCTTCTTAATGAAAAGGCAGTGCTCCTGCCGGTTGCTCCAAAAAAAAAAAACTATGGCCGTTCCACTGTCTTTTAACATGATGATGAGCAGCACATATAAATACACAATCTATTAGAGATATATTTCGTGTGCATGTATTTGGTAGTTTAGGATTTGCAATCCGTCTCCTACCTTATCTCTAGGAGAGTTATCTTAACCTGTAAGTTTTATACCACTATATATACTCGTCTATGAGGCTCAATACAATATCGATCATATACCGCCAATCTCTCTCCCTCTCTATCGTTCTACGTGGTATCAGAGCGGCACGGTCCTTGACCTAGCCGACGTGTAAGCTTCCGCGCCGCCTCGCCTCCGGGATGTCGATCTCCATGATCTACTCTGGGGCCCATGCAACCGGTATGAGGGTTTGTTCGCCGATCGGTTGATGGGCTGCCCTCATGTCTTTTTTTCCAACCTTTAGATCATTTTCATTTTATCCGTCGATCGTTCGATCGGCGTTTTCTTTTTTGGTTTACCAATCATAGATCGGATTGAGTATCCCACCACCGCCTTCACCCCGCGCCTCTACTCAGACATCGGCATCGACGATCTACACCGCGCCCAGGCGCCTGCCTTGGCAGGCCCTTGCGGCCTCTATGGCAGGCTGCCGCTTGCCTCGGCTGGATGCTGCGCCCGTCCTCCTCGGATCGTCTTCGCGGGCTTCGACCGGAACATCATCGACAACGTTGCCATCGCCTACGATCTGCGCGTTGTCCACACCGTGGCTCATACAGCGCCACCATCGGTCTAATCAACCGATCGCGCGCCCATTTCCGCCAAGCACGTCCCCGAGTACGCGCCTACACCGATCGAGCTACATGTTGTGTCGCCCCTTCGGGCCGCACCGCCGCCGCTCTTGGTCCATGCTATCGGCCTCCGACACGCCTTCCACTAGTGGTCTCCCGTTGCTGCACTGACTTGCGCCCTGCAGCTACGCCGCCCCTTCGGGCCGTTGCCACACACACTCTACTTCGCCGCCCTCGCGCAACGATGTCCCAGGCTACCGCCGCGCCGCCTCCCAAGGCGCAGGTCGCCACCGTCCACGCATGGTCTTCTTCACCCTATTGGGATCTCCCTTGCCAACTTCGTGTACCGCCGCCACGCTTCTAAGTCATCAACGCCTCTACCCCGGCAACGCCTCCTCCTCGGCAACGCCAATCTCTCTCCTGCATGGTCACTCCTGGTCACCGCAGGCCTCCACTCCACCAACGACACAACCACGCGGACTAAATCCGCGCCTCTCTAGGTGTCCAGCATGACCACTTATGGTCGCCGCTGGTTTCGCCGTTGTTTACATCTTTGTCTGTCACGACTTTGCCGCCAGCGTCATTGCCTCGTCCCCGACTACTACGAACTCCTCTACTCTGACAACCGCGGACAGCACGAACATCTCTCTCTTCGCCCTCGCAACCGTCCTGGAGGCCTCCTCTACTAGTCTCTCTCAGACATGACGCACACTTCATGATGGTCCCTACCCTCTTAAGCACGGTACTGGCAACACCGGTGTGTGCCTTCATCCCCGACGCGTCCCTGGGTCTGGCGAGCTTGAATCGGCGCCTCGTCTTCATCGGCATCGACAACGTCTTCTTCGCCATCGACTCTCCTACGAATGCTATGACCGCGTCACCGACAAGTTATTTTTGCGTACTCGGTTCTGGCAAAACCGTTGTATGCCCTCGTCACCGACGTGCGCCTGGTTCTGGCACAACTATGGCTGCACCTCGTCCTCAACGGTTTTGACAAGATCGTCTTCAGCATCGACACCCTCCTCGACAATTGCTTCGATCACATCCCCGTCTTCATCACCAGCGCATCCTAGCGCCCACGACTCCATGGCGCTTCCTCGCGCCCGCGGCTTCCTCTGCGGCAACCTCGACACCGGCATCTCCTCGCACGGCTACCTCGACCTCGGCACCGCCCCGCGCTCTCATATCTCTCGACATCGGCACAAGGGCTACCACCTCGCTTGAAACTCACCAGCTTCCTCTATAGTCCAAGCTACCGTGATGCAACACCGTCCACGACACTCCCGCTGCGACTACGGGGGGATGTCAGCCCACTGGTTCTACTTCGGTTTCTCTCCCGTCTGACCGTCCACGGCGCTTCAGTTGTTCACGACGCTACCGCTACGACTGCGGGGGATGTTAGAGATATATTCCGTGTGCATGTATTTGGTAGTTTAGGATTTGCAATTTGTCTCCTAACTTATCTCTAGGAGAGCTATCTTAGCCTCCAAGTCTTGTACCACTATATATACTCGTCCATGAGACTCAATACAATATCGATCATATTCCGCCAATTTTTCTCCCTCTCTATCGTTCTACACAATCATTTTCCTCTGACTTAATTTGATTCCTCTGCTGATTAATTTGCTCCAGCTTTCTGTGAAATATTTTTGTGTTGGTCACTCACAACCACTTGAATCTTGATCTGATCGTTCTACCATTAGCTAGCTTGGAACATTAGCGGCAATGGCTCATGGCTGGTCCTGTCGTGTGCTCCCTTTCCTGCTAGCAGCGGTGCAGTTCGGCACAAATACATAACAGTTGGACTTTTGTTTGCGGTACTATACAGGTTTTTTGCGGGCAAAATAGATCTTTACTAAGTTGGGGCTACAAACTGATCGAGCTCAATCTCCTGGAGAATACACACAGGACCTGAGCCAAACCATATATGGGTATTCTGCTCTGCTCTTGCAAAGTTTGCAAGGCAGTGACTTGCCCAAACCTGCATACGATCTACTTTTACAAAGGTGCAAATACGACCTTGCTCAGCTAAACCTCTAATCTCTGAGATAATGTGTACGTAAGGGGAATGGGGAATGACAGTTGCAACCAGTGTAAACAGTATGTTTCTATCTGGAGCGGTAGGGTGATTGGGTGCGGCGATATATAGAGAAGGGAAGTGTGGGCATTATTAGAGTTAATGATGACATAGGTCATTACTTTCAAACTAATAAGGGGTTGCGTTAAGGGAATCTTTTATCTCCAATACTCTTTAATCTTATAGCGGATATGTTAGCAATTATCATTGCAAGAGCGAAGGAGGATGGTCAAGTCAGTGAACTCATACCTCATTTAGTTGAGGGAGGAGTCTCTATTTTACAATATACAGGTGATACGATTTTGTTCATGGAACATGACTTAGAGAAAGCATTAAATATGAAATTAGTTTTCTGCATCTTTGAGCAATTGTCTGGTCTCAAAATCAACTTTCACAAGAGCGATTTTTTTTGCTTTGGTAAAGCGCAAGAAGTAGAAAATGAGTATAAGTTGTTATTTGGATCTGACACAGGTTCGCTTCCATTTAGATATCTAGGGATTCCAATTCATTTTCGCAAGTTAAAAAATGGTGAGTGGAAACCGGTTGAGGATCATTTCGAAAGTAAACTTAGTAGTTGGATTGGTAAATGCTTTCTTATGGTGATAGACTGGTACTTATAAATTCAGTGCTATCGAGCTTACCAATGTTTATGCTTTCTTTTCTAGAAATACCCATAGAGGTAAGAAAGAGACTTGATTTCTTCAGATCACGGTTTTTTTGGCAAAGGGATGGCCATAAGAAAAAATATAGGCTCACTAAGTGGAATATTATTTGTAGACCGAAAGATTAAGGAGGGTTAGGAGTGGAGGTTTTAGAATTAAAAAATAAAAAGCTTACTTAGCAAGTGGCTATATAAACTCATGAATGAGCAAGGTGTGTGGCAGGAGTTGCTTCACACCAAATATTTACACTCTAAAACATTGTCTCGGTTTCAGCTAAACCAACTAACTCACCTTTTTGAAAGGACTAATGAATATAAAATTTAAATTCTTCAAGAGAGGATCACTAGTATTAGGTAACGGTCACAACATCAGGTTTTGGGAAGATACTTGCTAGGAGATGAACCCTTGTGTGACCAATATTCATCTTAATTTATATATTATTGTCTATCATAAAAATGTCACAGTTGCAAATGTTTTGGCATCGACACCTCTTAACATAGGTTTCAGGAGGACTTTATCGCCTAATAATTGGGATAGATGGTTGCACTTAGTTCAACAAATAATGTTAGTTCAACTATCAGAGGCCGAGGATACTTTTAAATGGAACCTCACCGCATCCGGATGCTTCTTAGTAAAATCGATGTATCTTGAATTGCTAAATGACAACACTGCTTATTTTAAGAAATATATTTGGAAGATTAAGTCTCACTTAAAATCAGAATTTTTATGTGGTTCTTAGATAGGAGGGAAATACTTACAAAATATAACATTAGTAAGCGAAATTGGCATGGTTGTACTAAGTGTTATTTTTGTGATTAAGAAGAGTCAATGCAACATCTCTTTTTAGATTGCCCTTTTGCAAAAATTATTTGGAGGATAGTATACATGACTTTAAATATTCCTCCTCCTGTTAATATTACAAACCTTTTTGGTAATTGGTTCAATGGTGTTGCAAAGACAGATAAAGGACACATTAGAATCGGTGTGTGCACTTTATTATGGGCTATATGGAATGTGCGCAATGATTTTGTCTTTAACAAAAAAAAAATTCCATCATTCCTGCAGGTTATCCCTATGGCTACGCATTGGATACATATATATTCCTATCTCCAGCCGCCGGAGGAGCGGCATGCCATAGATATTGGGTGCAACCGGTTGGCGACGGTAGCATGGGAGTTTTACAGCCGGTGCGGTTGGCAGTCTGAAAGACGTATAACAAGATGATGTTAAAGCACCGATGGATTTTAGTTTCTTTTAGATGGTTCTTTCATGTTGAGACCTTGTGTGACCCATGTGATGTAATAATTTGTAATACTATAATAATAATAATGCAATAAAGAGTCATATGCATCGATTGATGCAGAGGCTGGGGCTTCCCCGTTTCAAAAAAAAAATTGGAGCGGTAGGGGGCTGTGGCGGAGAGCATGATCAAGACCCTCCGAACAGCAAGAAGCTCTGCCTCCAAAGCTTCAGTACATGAAGAAAGATATCGACAGGTAGAAAAAAATTATTTGGCCAGTAGAATCCTAGAGGATCATACCGGTTCCTCATGTACCATTTCCCCCTTTAAAGGAACCATCAATAGAGAGTTTAACACCCCTCTGGTGGCCGGCTCCAGGGTTTATCAGGTGGCTCTTTGGTACGAATTTGAGTAGGAGCAGAATTGGTGTCCAACGAAGGACTTTTCCTTACTGATGTTCCTCAACATTTTCAGATAACCGCGTAAGAAGTTTACTGATCCTTCAATAGCTGGTAAAGATTTCTCATGAGTTGCTTCATTCCTAGCATGCCAAACTCTCCAAGAAAGAAGCAGCAGATTGTCAATCATCTGGTCAGGTATAGCCAGAATAATTGAACGGAACCATAGACTTGGCGAAGCCTGAAGGTCTGTATCAAGTTCAGCAAGAGTTAATCACTAGGACAGTAGCAAACAATATCTCCAGTTCTGAATATATGCATTCCAAATATACCCATGCAAGGCGAATGCTCCAAGGCCTGGTTTCTCTACGATCTGCTCGTATTTGAAGGCATGTAGCTACTCTTAACTAACATACCGGCAGAGTAGGTATGTAGGTCTTTGTTGTGTGTCCCAGGTCAAGGCACCCGGCGAAGAGGAGGTTGATGTGGCCTTTTCGTCAGGCTTTGCCGTGTGCACCACAAGAAAACACCCGCCAAGAAATAGCGGTGACGTGGCTTCCATTGTGTTTGCCTTGTACCTCACCAGAAATCACCCGGCAAAGAAAAACGATGACGTGGCTTCCATTCGTCTTTGCCGTGTGTTCCAAGGCACTCGGCGAAGAGAGGAAGATGACGTGGCCCTTCTCTGCTCTTTGCCGTGTACCTACAAGGATTCACACGGCGAATTCATTTTAAAAAATTAAAAAATGGGTGAATGGAAACCAATAGAAGATAGGTTTGAAAGGAAGTTGAGTAGTTAGATTGGAAAATTATTATCCTATGAAGACCGTTTGATCCTCATTAACTCTATTCTAACAAGTCTCCGAGGTTCATGCTCTCTTTTCTTGAGATACCTAAATGGGTAAGAAAGAGGCTAGACTAGTATAGATCGTGTTTCTTCTGGCAAAGTGATGGTCACAAAAGAAAGTATAGACTAACTAAGTGGAATATCATTTGTCGGCCTAAGGACCAAGACGGGTTAGGCATTAAAGTGTTAGAATTAAAAAATAAATATTTACTTAGTAAGTGGTTGTTTAAACTTTAAATGAAGAAGGGGTATGGCAAAAATTAATTCATAACAAATACTTGCACTCTAAAACATTATCCCAAGTGACAGCAAAGCCACTTGACTCACCTTTTTGGAAGGGTTTAATGAAGTTTAAGGATGAGTTTTTCAATCGGGGTCATTTCAAAGTTGGAAATGGACTAAACACTAGATTTTGGGAAGACTGATGTTTAGGGGATGCTTCGTTATCTGAGCAATACTCATCCTTATACAATATAGTGCAGCGAAAACAAATTTGGGTGGCTGACATTTTAAGTAGTAGTCCACTTAATGTGGAGTTTTGCAGGAATCTAACACCCAACAAGTGGGCGCAATGGATTGAAATTGCTGAAAATCTTATGCATGTTAACTTGACGGAAGAAAAAGATTCTTTTGTTTGGAGCCTCACTAGTTCCGGTAGCTTTACAATGAAATCAATGTATCTTGGTCTTTTAGATGATCACACAGTATATCTTTGAAAATATATTTGAAAATGAAGTTTCCACTAAAGATTAAGATCTTTATGTGGTTTCTACATCGAAAAGAAATTTTAACCAAAGATGATCTTGCTAAAAGGAATTGGCAAGGTAGTAAGACATGTGTGTTTTGTAATAAAGACGAGTCTATTCAGCACTTATTCTTCAAATGTCCTTTAGTAAAAAATATTTGGCGCATAATATTCATGACTTTTAGTTTGTGACCACCAAATAATGTTAACAATCTTTTTGGGAATTGGTTAAGCGGTATTGCCAAAAAATATTTTGTGCAGATTAGGAAGGGAGTTTGTGCAATTATCTGGGCTACATCCTCCTTCGAGCAAAGGACATGTGTGGGTTATATGAAATGTGCGAAATGATATTATTTTTAACAAAACAAAACAACAATCTTTCCTGCAGGTTATTCCCTTAGCTATTCATTGAATCCGTATGTGGTCCTATCTCTAAACAGAGAAACAAAGGAATGCCATGAAGTATGGGTGCAGCCGAATGGAGACGGTAGCACGGGATATCTACAACCGATGCAGCTGGTGGCGTAATTATAGAATCACATACTGATGTATCTTTGGCATGTACTTTTGGGTCTCTTTCGCTGGTTGATCTTTGTATCGAAATTAGTTGATCCGTGAACTGTAGTAAGGATAATACTTATATCAATAGGGAAATAAGCGGCCATATGCATCGCTTCGATGCAGAGGGTGGGGTATGCCCCATTTCGAAAAAAAAGACGGACCGAAAATGGAGTTGCGCTTTTCTCCGCCGTGTGTCTATAGCTACGCTTGACACCCAGCAAATGCCCTTTGCCGTGTATCCAAAAAAAAAACACTTCGCGAAGATTCTTCGCTGGCCAGGTCTTCGCCGAGTGCTGTACGCGGCGTGTTGTACACGGCGAAGTCATCGCCAGGTGTTTTTTTCTCTTCCCCGTTTATTTTAGATACCCAGCAAAGATGTCGTTTCCTGTAGTACGTGAATGTTGAGACTCTTTTCTCAAAAAACGATTAATCGGGACGACCTCTAGTTTAAGGCCAATGGTAATTAATCTCATTACTACCGGCTTTAAGAAAGCAAAAGGAGATGAAAAAGCAGTGGTTCTAATTTGGTCGCTCTAGGTACGAAGCAATAAAAAAAGAACGGCATGTGGATTAGCGAGCATTTTTTTTTTTTTGCGGGGGAAAGAAAGATATATTAAATAATAGGGGGATTACAGTCTTGGTCGACGGCTCGACGTACGTCCGTGGGCAAGTCCATGAACCACACGTTCGACCTATGGTTAACCCTACCTATCTTAGCAAGCTCATGACTGGCCCTATTGGCGTCACGCCTAATCTTGGATACAGATATCTCTCTTTCCTTTAAAAGCTCACGAATGACAGAAATTCTAAAGGCATATATAGAGGTATTCGGGGTGGCCTCCTTGATGAGTTCGACCGCCTCCGAGCAATCAGTTTCAACTGAGAACGGGAGGGTAGTGTACAGGAGGCCTAGCTGGACGCCTTCCTCTATTGCCATCAGCTCCGCTTCCATTGCATCTTGGCATTGTAGTATCTCGCGGCTAGCAGCAACAATTACTTTGCCGTGGTGGTCTCTCAGTATCATCCCAATACCCGCTTCATTATTATTCACGAAGGCTCCGTCCGTGTTTAGCTTGGCCTGATTCGCAGCTGGTGGTTTCCATTTCATGCACACCTGATGCCTCTCTTCTTCGACCCTGTTCTTCACTCCTAGGCCAGAGCCTTGATCAATGATCATTTTTCCTTTGAGAATGTCCGCCGCAGGGTATTGCTTGGCCAGAGTTATGGAGTTGGCGTAGTCGGGACCCTTCAATGGAGGGGCATGGTTTTGCATGTGTCATCTCATTATGGTTGTGCCAAATCCTCCACAAGACCAAAAGTGTTCTCGCACGCTGTGTATCTGGGATAGCAATAAGCAGCTGCAGCAGCCACTCGGGTCCTATTGGCCTGATCAGGTCATCCACTGGTAGTTCCCACTCATCTTTCATCGCCAACCAGAGAGCACGAGCTTGAGGGCACCGCATAAAAATATGGAATGTATCTTCAGCTTCTTGGCCACAAATCGGACATGCGCTAGTCGTCGCCATTTTCCTCCTTGCCATATTTTCCTGTGTTGCTAAGCCATTGCGGCAGACCTTCCAGGCAAACATTTTTATTTTGGGAGGGACAGGGGAATTCCATATCAGCTTCCAGCATGGTCGATCACCATTGGGACGTCCGCTCGTGGCTCCCCAGCTCCGGTCTTGCATGGCATTGTCAAAGGCCAATCTATAAGCACTTCTCACTGTAAAAATACCTCGCTTCTCCGGGTACCAAGCAATAAAGTCACTCTCATTCCTTCTCGAGGTCTGAATTTTAATAATGTCAGTGGCATCATCTGGTTCAAAGTAGTACTGCACTCTATCAACATTCCATGTACCGTCCGGCAAGAGGAAATCGGCGACCCATCTATATCGGCAGCGACGTTTGGGGGGTCTAGACAGGCGAGAGCTATCACGGGGAATCCAAGGATCTCGCCACACCCTTATCTGAGCTCCGTTGCCCACGCGCCAGATGATGCCGCATTTCAGTAATTCGAGGCCATGCTCGATGGCATGCCATGTCGGCGATCCATTTCCTGCAAACACCGTGTCAATTAAGGAGCCATTAGGATAATACTTTGCTTTCAAAAGTTGAGCACACAGGGTATTTGGAAATTGTATAAGTCTCCAAGCTTGTCTAGCAAGTAGTGCTTGGTTGAACAAGCGCATATCGCGGAAGCCCACACCTCCTTGGGACTTTGGTCGGAGCATGCTATCCCATCCAAGCCAATGCGTCTTCCTCTTCCCATTTTCAGCACCCCACCAATACCTTCTGATCATCTTTGTGAGCTCATCGCATAGACCCATCGGTAACTATATTGTATAAGGATGAGTATTGCTCAGATAACGAAGCATCCCCTAAACATCAGTCTTCCCAAAATCTAGTGTTTAGTCCGTTTCCAACTTTGAAATGACCCCGATTGAAAAACTCATCCTTAAACTTCATTAAACCCTTCCAAAAAGGTGAGTCAAGTGGCTTTGCTGTCACTTGGGATAATGTTTTAGAGTGCAAGTATTTGTTATGAATTAATTTTTGCCATACCCCTTCTTCATTTAAAGTTTAAACAACCACTTACTAAGTAAATATTTATTTTTTAATTCTAACACTTTAATGCCTAACCCGTCTTGGTCCTTAGGCCGACAAATGATATTCCACTTAGTTAGTCTATACTTTCTTTTGTGACCATCACTTTGCCAGAAGAAACACGATCTATACTAGTCTAGCCTCTTTCTTACCCATTTAGGTATCTCAAGAAAAGAGAGCATGAACATCGGAGACTTGTTAGAATAGAGTTAATGAGGATCAAACGGTCTTCATAGGATAATAATTTTCCAATCTAACTACTCAACTTCCTTTCAAACCTATCTTCTATTGGTTTCCATTCACCCATTTTTTAATTTTTTAAAATGAATTCGCCGTGTGAATCCTTGTAGGTACACGGCAAAGAGCAGAGAAGGGCCACGTCATCTTCCTCTCTTCGCCGAGTGCCTTGGAACACACGGCAAAGACGAATGGAAGCCACGTCATCGTTTTTCTTTGCCGGGTGATTTCTGGTGAGGTACAAGGCAAACACAATGGAAGCCACGTCACCGCTATTTCTTGGCGGGTGTTTTCTTGTGGTGCACACGGCAAAGCCTGACGAAAAGGCCACATCAACCTCCTCTTCGCCGGGTGCCTTGACCTGGGACACACAACAAAGACCTACATACCTACTCTGCCGGTATGTTAGTTAAGAGTAGCTACATGCCTTCAAATACGAGCAGATCGTAGAGAAACCAGGCCTTGGAGCATTCGCCTTGCATGGGTATATTTGGAATGCATATATTCAGAACTGGAGATATTGTTTGCTACTGTCCTGGTGATTAACTCTTGCTGAACTTGATACAGACCTTCAGGCTTCGCCAAGTCTATGGTTCCGTTCAATTATTCTGGCTATACCTGACCAGATGATTGACAATCTGCTGCTTCTTTCTTGGAGAGTTTGGCATGCTAGGAATGAAGCAACTCATGAGAAATCTTTACCAGCTATTGAAGGATCAGTAAACTTCTTACGCGGTTATCTGAAAATGTTGAGGAACATCAGTAAGGAAAAGTCCTTCGTTGGACACCAATTCTGCTCCTACTCAAATTCGTACCAAAGAGCCACCTGATAAACCCTGGAGCCGGCCACCAGAGGGGTGTTAAACTCTCTATTGATGGTTCCTTTAAAGGGGGGAATGGTACATGAGGAACCGGTATGATCCTCTAGGATTCTACTGGCCAAATAATTTTTTTCTACCTGTCGATATCTTTCTTCATGTACTGAAGCTTTGGAGGCAGAGCTTCTTGCTGTTCGGAGGGTCTTGATCATGCTCTCCGCCACAGCCCCCTACCGCTCCAAATTTTTGCAGCACAATAGCGAGCATTTGTGCGGTGAAAACAGCAGTAACTTCACCTGGTTTGCAGCACATGGTGGTGAAAGAAAGTTCGGCCAAGACGAGGCGAGCTCGGATCGAATCGAACAAGAACTCGCGTCAAGCTCGAACATTTCTATGCGCTGCACTTACCTGTGTCACGACCTAGCGCTACACAGACAAAATAAAAAAAGGAAAAGCCTGAGTATCTTCCCTTCCATGATCGATTGTTTCCGTAGCTTTCTCTCTCGCAACACTACCAATGAGTGAGAGAGAGAGAGAGAAATGTAATGTAATGAGCAGCTGGTGTCATGAAAGTTGAAACCGTGTCATTGTCTTTTTTTCCTGTTAAGGAAGATGAAGGCGAGAAAGGGGAGGGGAATCGATTCTCTTCTTCCTTTGTTTCTCTTCTGCCTTAGTTCGATCAACTTGATCGTCAAGTATATTTACTCTGCTAGTGTGATTCATAGGATTTCTGCCAGTAGAGAGTAAATTAACATCTCCAGCTTGTTGTCTCCCGCAAAAACGGGACATGTTTTACTGCTAGGAAACATCCTTGTTCCGTCCTTCTGGTCATTGACCATACAGTATAAGAGCATCTCCAACAGGCGCTGTAAAATCTCGCGCGCTATATCGGTGATTGGGCGCTGTATACTACCGCGGCGCGCCCCGGCAGAGGCTCTATTTTGCAGCGCGCGTTGGTGTGCGAAAAACGCACCTCCGGCAGAGGCGCTATCTTGCAGCGCGCGCGTCAGAAAGTGCTAATCCGACCGTTTTTTTTTTTAAAATTCATCAAACAAACTATGAAATTTGATCAAAAATACGAATATATTTAAAGTGCGACGATACAATGCGACATTTAAAACGAAAATACTAATAAACTACTCGTCGGACTCCCAGTCGAAGTCGGAGCTGCTCAGAGTCGTCTCCGACACCGGCGTCGACGTCGTCGTCCACTGGAAGTCGGAGGAGGAGGACGAGAGGACGACGGTCGACGGCCCTGCGGCGTTCTTCTTTTCCTCCTTCCTCCTCGCCGCCGCCTCGGCCTCGCCTTCTTCCTCGCCGCGGACTCGGCGCGGCGCTTCTCGCTCGCCTTCTTCTTCGCTTTCATCGCTGCCTTCTCCTCCTCCTTCGCGCGTAGAAGGCCTCCGTGGCGGCGACGTCCTCGGGAAGCTGCGCGCCCATTCGAGCGCCGCCTCGTCGCGCTCGGCGATGAGGAGGCGCTGCTCCAGCTCCGATGGCGGCGCTGCTGTTCGCGCGTGATCATCGGCGACGGCGGCGCCAGCATCTCCGCTGCTCCCGCGTGTAGACGTCGTGGAAATTCATCGTTCGGCGGGAGCGGCCGAGCCGCCACGCGACGGCGTCGTACGCCCGCGCCGCCTCGTGCGCGGTGTCGAACGTGCCGAGGCGGATCCGGGCCGGAGCGTTGAACCGGCCGCTCGGCCGCGCCCAGCGCCGTGATAGCCGGAGGAGGGCGGCGGCGCGGAGGCATCTCGAGGAGCGGCGCGGGAGAGGCGGAGCGGCCGGAGGTGGAGCGGCGCGGGAGGGAGAGAGGCGAGGAGGGAGAGAGACGCGTGGACGAAGTGGCAGTTGGCCGCGCCGCGCGTGGCGTGTTTATAGCGCGAGTTTCCCGCGCGGGATAGCGCGCGGGCGGCAAATTTTTTAGCGCGCGCGCCTTTTTCCCGCCTCCGCTGGAGCAGCGCGGCAGCGCCCGCGCGGCAAACCGGCGGTTTTTTTTACCGCGCGGGGCTTTTAGCGCGCCCGTTGAAGATGTTTTGGACTGTACACATTTCCCACCAGCTTGAGCGTAAACCTTATGGTGCAAATGTGTCTTGACAAATGATTATGTCGCTCCCACCGGATAATTCTCAGATTTACCAGCTTGAGAGCGAGCTCTGACCGGTAAAACCCAAGCAAACATGGTCTCGCTTGTACGTGGATATGATATACAACTTACCGATGCATCATAAATTCATAAACCCAGCTAGTTGTTAGGAAGCTGGGAAATGACTAGCAACCGCGAGACCACGACCGTGGTTATCTACGAGAGCATGAGCATGAACTGGGGTTGGAGGCCTGGAGCAGCAATGCTTATTGGATTTGGGATATTAATCTCAATTGAGAACTGAGTTCCAGCTGAGTGGCAAGGCAAGGCGAGTGCGCAGCCAGCCCACCCGGGTTCGAATCCCCATCACGCGGTAATTTCATGGGAGGGGCGAACTTTAATCGGGTTATCATCCTAGCGTCCATCCGCGGGGAGAGTCTCATTTCTACCTAACAACGTATAGCCAAGGGAGGGATCATTCCCTCGTTGGTCAACATTTTGGATATTAATCTCAAGAAGCGCAGAAGAACGTCTGCAGAGGAAAAACGTCTTCAGGTTGGTATGTGGAACCTGAAGTATAGTATGATCTAACAAGATGACACATTGCACCGGGTGGTATATTTTTTTGATAAACTGTACTCCCTCTGTCCACAAATAAGTGTACATGCGGGTTTTTCAAGATAAATTATGAAGTGGAGTAAAAAATACATTGGGAACATGCATCTCTTCTCTTTAATTATTTCACCTCCAATAAGCTAAGTGCATGTAGAAAGTAAGAAGAATATGTGCTTAATATTATTGGGTTTGATTTTCGTGCTATGAGAGAGAATCAATTAAAATGCATTGGGAAGATAGGAGTACACTCTTTTATGGATAAAGTTTTAGAGCTAGATGTCCACTTATTTAATGACGGATGGAGTAGGATATTACTATCAAGATAATATCAATTACAGTCACCCATCCAACAACACAATGTCAATAGCTAGTAGAAATAGAGGTGGTATAGTCAAATCATATGGACCTAAAAATGAAAAGAGAAAGGTGCTTGGATCCAAGCCAGAGCGATGGGAGTTGTTTGCGCGGGAAGAGGCAGGTAGGAGACGAGCGTGGAAAGCGAAGTTTTCGGGAGAACATGTTTCATAAATCCTATTATTATTATTGTTATTATCCCAACTTAGCTCTTACTAGAAACTAGTGATAATTGTTTTTTAAGATATTTGTTCTAAAGCAAAGATAAACAAATTCATCTCGAGAAAGTATTTAAAAAGGATTTGGACTAATGTCACGATTGTTTTAATCAAATTCCTTTTTTTTCGAAATGGGAGCATAGCCCCGGCCTCTGCATCAATAGATGCACACAACCTTTTATTAAAAGTTTTAAAATTTAGAATTCATACAACTCATGGATCACATAAAGTGTACACAAAGATTAACCAAAGTTAAACAAAAGGAATGAGTCTCTTAAGCATCTTGTAATCTTCTAGTAAGCTGCCAGCCACCCAGGTTGTAGATATCCCAAGTTACCATCTCCAGACGGATGCATCCAGAATCCATATGTGTACGTTGTGGTAAGACCATTCGTGGATCCAATGTGTAATCATACGGATAACCTACAAAAAATGAGAGTTCGTGCTCTTTTTAAAAACAATGTCATTACGGCAATTTCATATAGCCCACATCAAAGCACAAATACCCGTCCGGATTTGTTCTTTGGAACTTTTGTCAACTCCATTTAGCCAATTAAATTGAAACGATCCTTGGGTGATTCCTGATCATTAAATTGAAACGATCCTTGGGTGTGCATATATGTCCCACATATGTCAAGCCGGTATTTCCTCCTGTGCTGCACATTAGGGAAAAAATCCGTTTTGAGATTTTCGAAAATTACATCGTGAAGACTGGTAAGCGACTCAACAACGGGATGATAAGAACATGTCGTGGCACTTCTCTAAAGGCAGTTTACAGTTTACCTCTACCGAATTGTCATATAATCATGTAGATGCATCTATCATAATGTATAGACAGTGCGAGGGTTTTCCGCAAGGTTTCCACCTCCACCATGCCGATGATTGTTGTAGCTAAAATTAAAGGAGAGGCGGCTCTTTGGAGCGCGGCGGGTGCTACACACTTGGGTTATGTCATGCCGCGAGAGTGATCATTTGTTTTCCGAGTTTTTACTCGGCTTGTAACAAATCATAACTTTTTCTTATTCAACGAATGGGCAAAGCTTTTGCCCCCCCTTTCAAAAAAAAATTGTATAGACTATTATTTGAGACATTGTATAAAGTGTCTTGAATGTAGAGACATCAGGTTGAGACATTATTGTCATATAAATATTAAGTGGTGCTTACCTACACCACGCAGACTCCATTGTGCGTCGTCAAGGAAGGAGAACAGCGTCGCCGGCCCGGCCACCGCGCGCGAATGAAGGACCCTCAGTGCCGCCATCTGCTACCCCCAGCACCTTCAGCGCTGGGGCCCAAAACCGTCGCGGGCGAGTCCGGTGGCAGCGGCAGCTAGGAATTCGGCGACGGGGTGGTCTTTTTGGCGGCGCTAGCTTTCGCCCCGGTGC
Organism: Lolium multiflorum; assembly: GCA_030979885.1. Taxonomy (NCBI): domain Eukaryota; kingdom Viridiplantae; phylum Streptophyta; class Magnoliopsida; order Poales; family Poaceae; genus Lolium; species Lolium multiflorum. The sequence goes on from CM061747.1 coordinate 153,306,691, forward strand.
CGCCTTGGGGATCGGCACAGAAGACTGTTTTTCTGGGTTCCTTATGGTTTTTATGCCTTCCAATCTATATTCCTCTTTAGTGCAAAATTTAAATTTCTTGTATATGTCCATGATGTGCTAAGTTGTCTTGTTGTTATTGCTATTTGTGTGTGATTCCCACTTTTTTTTATCAAGACAATATATTATTCCCGCAAAAAAAAAGATAATATATTATGACACTATTCAACTTTTAATGTGTGTTTCTACAATCTCAAAATTTTCAACTGTTCTATTATTTTCCTATTAAGATGTTCGGGTATGGCAACATGCGCATTCATATTTCAGTATATTTAAGAGAATAGGGTTAGTAAAGCATTAGCTAGATCATTCTTTATTGTACCCCTTTCACTAGATGGACATGTATGTCCTGTCTTAATGGTGCAAGAGGTAAATATTTATTTATCTTATGCTTCATCAAAAGTTTAAGGTGAAGAGGTTAAATAGGTGATATCCACTAAATTGCTTGCATGATTTTATACACATGTGGGTAAGATACCCCAATAATGAAACATTAGACCACACACAAACTAGGTCCCTCCCTTTTCAAATACTCTACCTTTTGGGTTTTGTCAAAGTCCATGTATGAAAAAATATCAACAATTATAAAATGAACTGAATATAATATAATAATATAAAGTAGAATTTATGATGATTCTAAAAATATTAATTGTATATACTCCTAATATATATGGATGTTTTTCCTATATATTTAGTTGAAAAATAAATTTAGACTTTTATTAAACATAAAATGCGGGGTAATTATGAACAACAAGAGTGTGTAGGCATAGACTAAAAGTATACAAACATTTTTTTTCGAAACATATTTGTCAGAAGATTTGGACAAGATATCACGTGCACCTTTATAGATATTCACATGCCCCCAGTGCTACATAAGTCTTCAACTGCTAAGTGGGTTGGTAAAGGCAGCAAGGTGTGTCCGGTGTCCCACTCCCAGCTATTTAGGCAACTTGGTCTATTTCAGCTCACAACACAATCCTAGTTGTTAGCTACCCGGTTCATACATTGAGAAGAAACACATCTTACATGTTGAATACACCTGTAGATCCTCATGAAAAGAAGTCCATATATAGATCGTTGCCCAGTATACAACGAGATAGTATTTGCATGCTTGCCGCAATCAAATATTACTAAGAACGGTAGGCTTCAGGAATTGGTGCATGCTTGCCGCAATCAAGTATTTGCATGTGTGTTTCTAGTTCAATGTTCACTGGAGGTAGTTCACTATGTTATGTACAGTAATGATTTCCCGTCTATCGTCCTCTCGTGTGATCTGCTCCGGATGGCTTCATCCTGGCGAACGCTGTAACAGTTAGCAGCCAAATCCTAGTCTTATGTAGCAGGTCTGGAGATTAAGATATTACGCTCTTATGTTCAAGGAAGACCCACTCTACACCGTGGTATCTACGATTCTACGCACGCAGCTTTTGCCTGACTACCAAGGAAATCATCGAGACTACACACTCTGAACCGTACACAAACAAACTGCAGTAGTCCCCAACTCCCCATTCGAAAAGTCATTTTATACTCTTATCGTATTAAAAAAAATCAAAATTTTATTTATATGTTTCAAAAAATTATGTAACAAAATTTTAAAAGGAGTTGATGATGTATCCCACTAACCTACAAAATCTCAATTAGAAATGTTTTGTTATCTGAGTTACACAAAAATGACAAAGTCTACTTTCTTTTTGGAGATTTGAATCACTATACTTAGATTCACATATTTGGTATTTTTATATAGCCCAAAATACACATTATTTCTAGTTGAAAGTTTACACGTTTGTGGAATACAATACTGGGTACATCATGATTTAATTTCAGATTTCTTTTTTAAAAGGGATTACTGTACCCATGTGCACATGGGTACCAGTGCTACCTTCAATTTTATTTTTCAAAAAAATTCAAAACCTTACCATTTTATGTTTTTAATAATTATAGCATTAAATACGTAGATAGATATGTACATGAGAAGTGTATGCAAAAAAGTCCCAGTAAAAATTACTTTAAATATTGGAAAATAAAAAAATTAAATTTCTAACAAAAGGATACACTATTATAATGGGCACGGCTAGTAATCAGGCGACTGAGACTTACTAAATCTCAGTCACCTGACGCTAGGCTAACTCGGCCTTTACTTGTTATCTTTTTTTTTTGAAAGTAAACGGGCACTTTATTGATCACTTATCATCAATACACAAGGTCTCCCGGATACACTCCGGAGCAGAAAAAGAAACAAAACCAGAGCTAGATACATCGCAGGTTCTAGCTAGAATGTGTGCCGCACTATTGATAGATCGATGTACATGACGAAACTTAGCTGAAGAGAAAGCCGCAGCCTGAGCTCTGATGTCAGCCACCACAACACCAATAGGAGACCGATCAGGGGTCTTTGAGTTCAGGCGTTGGATTAATGACAAACAGTCCGAGCTGAAGATCACATCTTGAAAGCCTCCCTGGCGAGCCAACGTCACAGCTCTCTGCCAGCTCAGGAGAAGAATAGCCAACAAGGGGTTCACTAGCCGCCAGAAGACACTGTCCGGTGTGATCACGCATCACCACCCCGGCGGCCATTCGATGGAGATTGTCGAAGAGCGCCGCATCAACATTGACGAGGACGACACCCGGCGGCGGCGGAGACCATTTACGAGGAACAGAAGTCTCACGCCTGTGATCCGAGGCAGGTTTTGTAACAATGCTGGACAATCATGTCAATGTATGCGAGGCATCTTGCAGTAGTGCGTCGTGGGTCTGGCTGAGATTGATTATTCCGCACATCATTCCGTGTTTCCCATAAATGCCAGAACACGACCGCTAGTATTGTCGCCTCCAACTCTGTAGCTTTTGAAAGGAAATCAAACAACCACTCCTTGGTCGACACAAATCCATGTCTGTTAAGCTTGATATTGAAAGCAGCTTTAATCGACCGCCAAACTTCCTGCGCAAATTGACAAAAAAGGAGAGAGTGCTCAATGTTCTCCTCCCTGCCACAAAAAACACAAGTATCATTAGCAGGTATTTGACGTCGTCGCATCTGAGCTCCGCTCGGAAGACAATCATGCGCAAATCTCCAAATATGGATCTTCATTTTGTTCGGCGCATTAATCTTCCAAATTGCCTTCCATGACTTCTGATCTTTACTGAAACTCGAGGTCATGCCCCTACCTCGGCAGCTCCTTGTCAGACAAAAATCAGAAGCACGAGCTAAATTGTATGTTGAACGAACCGTATAGCTACCATGCTTCGTTCGTGGCCAGTACACAAAATCATGCCCCCCGTGTTTATCCACTTGAATTTGCAGAATCTTCTCAGCTGTTTCACAATCGAAGAATGCATTGATAGTCTCAGGTATCCATGTACCCATCTCATCATCAATCAAGCAGCTCACAGTGGCAACATCCGGGATTGGCTTGAGTGGCCTTAGCATGTAAGGAGGCCGGTCAGCACTAGCAGGCTACAGAAGAGGTCACAATTCTTTTTATAGGTGAGGTCCACTATTTTCTTGTTACGTTACATAAAAGTGAGTACATGAGAAAAACAACAAAGCTCCTTACTCACATCTTTCACCGGAGAAAATGAACAAAATCCTAATTGCAATTCATATGTCATTGGAAAAATATTGATTGCAACACGGGCGCAACTGAAAAAATCTTAGCTACAACTTACGTGAAACTGACAAATCTCAGCTGCAGCTTGGAAAAATATCAGTTACATCCATCTACAACAAGAAAATCTCAGTTACAACCTACATGTAACTGAAAAATTTTAGTTACAATCCACACATAACAAGAAAAGTCTCAATTGCAACCTATACATAAGGAGAAAAGAAATCTTAGTTGCAATCTACGTGCAACTAGGATAATGTCTGGTTCAACTTACATGCAACTAAAAAAATTCTCAGTTGCATCCCACATGTAACAAGCAAAGTTTCAATTGCAACCTACATAGAATTGAGAAAAACTCAGTTGTAACTCACATGCAACTGAGAAATCTCAGTTGCAACTCACATGCAACTGAGAAATCACGTGCAGCTGGAAAAAATCTCAGTTGCCCACATGCAACTTGAAAAAAAAATCAATTGTGACCCACGTACAATTGGGAAAAACTTAATTATGATTGAAATGCATCTGGGAAAATCTCAGTTGTGATCCGCATGCAGTTCCGACCCACATATAACATAAGCAAATTCAGTTGCAACCCACATGTAACTGAGAAAATTTCGGTTACGACCCACATGTAGCTACGAAAATCTCAGTTGCGACCCATATGTAACTTTAAAAAAAATCAGTTCCGAGCCACATATAACTGGTAAATTCTCGGTTCTGACCCACATGGAACTGAAAATCTCAGTTACAACCCACATGCAGTTCCGACCAACATGTAACTTCAAAAACTTACGACCCACATGCAGTTCCGACCAACATGTAACTTCAAAAACATTAAGTTACGATCCATATGTAACTGAAAAAATCTCAGTTATAACCAATTTATAACCCCTAAACTAGTACGGATAGTGACGTAATCCAATCGTTGGACATTTTTCTCACTTGCAAGAAATGTGTCGCTATTAACTTGTTTTCAACGAACAAAAGCGAGGCAGAGAATAAAGCAACAAACAAACAAAAAAAACTAAACGCCAGCTGCTACAAAGGCACGAAAAAGAAGCGAGCTGAAGCGAAGCCCATGAGAACACAACAGCCCACGACAAAACGATAACCAGCGGCCCGCGTCCAAAATCACAGCGTGCAGCGTCCCTGGAGAACCTCAGAACAAGAAGATTGCACGAATTTTGATGCACTTGATCTAATGGTTTGATTAGGTGATTGAGATTTATTAAATCTCAGGCGCCTGATTTCTAGCAATTCTGTATTATAATACTAGTTTACTACCATTTACTGTCAGAAATTTGTCTTTTTTATATTATTCAAAATACAAAGTATTTTAACGGGACTTTTTTCATACACGCCCCCCTCCCTCCTATATATCTATCTATATATTTAACGCCATGATTTTTTAAGACTTCGAAACCTGAGATTTCAAAATTTCTAAAAATTTAAAAGTGAAGAGAGCATTAGAGCCCATATGTCAATGTTACTTTCCGACCGATGCTGATTAAGAGGACACAGGTGAAGGTCGCGCGCAGAAAAAATCGCTAATTCAGTACTCGTTGTTGCTGCTTTAGGAACAGGAACCCAAACAGGGCGTTTGGATCCGAACTCAGAAGCTGAACATGCCATTAAGCAGTCAGTGATCAATACATATATATAAGCTGAACTGAGATCTCAAACGACAGAACATGACTGCCATGCTGAGCTTGCATGAATAGAGAAAGTTAGTTGGAATGACCTACTTAGTTATATATGATACCAGCATAAATGATAAATCTTAACACACAAAGTATATCTACTGCCATTATTTTTTGTATACAAAGCCACGAAGCATTTCGAGGCAAAACTTTGAAGCCTCAAAATGCATAGTGGCCTTGTATGCAAAGAGGGAGTGAGTATTTGATATAAATGTCTCAACATCACATGACAAATTCATCTTTTCATTACATTCTGTTGTCGCTGTAGCTAAGTAACACGAGTAAAGAGCCAAATGGCCTCATCAATGAAACAATGAAATAATTGACGAATAGTTTGACATCGTTCACATGAATTACTGAACAACATGAACAACAACTTTGAACGGATGACGCCTCCAGGTGTACAACAGGATCACAAGAAACTACCAACAGAATGGTCAGGCAGCAGACTTTCTCTTTCCTGCCCATCAGCAGTATTGAGCTCCTTGAATGGTAACAAACAAGCAGAAATCTGTAGTAATGGATCATGTTGCTGAATAATGTCAGCTTTGCAAATTCACAAGGCTAAAAATGGTTGAGTTGGCGACAGCAACTTATTGGTCAGTGGTCCATTTTCAGGTCAGTGATCTTCTGGCAATGTCTCTTCTATGTACCTTTTTTTTATCTCATAACGTCCTATGCGTCATCTGTAGCTGCAGATGCTGCACCCTTTTTATTCCTCATAACTCTGCTTGCTGGAAAGTGAAGCCTCGCATACAGTGGTCTTGGTGCTCTAGATATCCTATCAAAGCCCCTCACGCACACAAATCCTGCACATGTTCCGAACAAATATAAGCATCTATGATAATATTCCTGAGTAAAAATGTTACTGGAACCCTCCCAATTAAAATAAAAAGAAATTCCACTCATAGCATTCTTTCCACATCAGCAAATTTTGTATACTTTTGTTTACCTCCAGTATGAAAATCCTTGACAAAAAATAATTCCCAAACTTTTTCTTTCTTGACAAATATAAACCGATATGTGAGATAATTATATCCTTTTTTAAATCATAAACTTTATTGGGGCATTTCGCCCTACACACTCCCAGAGCAACGCCCTGTTTACATCCATACAATATTTGCTTGTGCGACAAAATAGATCATATTTGGCCATTATTATATTTTAATGTATTTATATTCATTGAGTAATTTAGTACAAGTAGATTTTGTATGAAACTACTTCCACATATGAAATATACTTCCGCATACTATGCAGTTATGGACTACGTTTTCTTTTTGCAAATAATAGGTATTAGAGATGCACCCTGGGGCATAAAAAGGTCAAGAAACAAATGACAATAGCTTTAGTTTTGATCACATAAATCCCCATCATGCAAGTAAAAAAACAATCTTGAAGGAAACCATGATTGTACAATGTGTTGTGTGCAATCATTTGCTATGTGCTTAAGCGATCACAAAAAAGATATCTCTCCATTTCTTCATGTTTTTTTGTACTGGATATCGCAGACAGTAACAAAAAAATTTAGATGATTACCTTTCCAAAAGCAATGTTGTATTTCTTCAGTTGTTAAACCTGCAAAAGAAACATGTAAGTCATAATCAGATGCACAACCTTGATGTGGTAATCTATTATTAACCATTGTCTTTTTTCTTAGTGTTTTCCAGTAGATCATAATCTGCCAAAGGTATACTGCTTATTTATACAGGCTGTTAAAGCTACTATGGAACTCCAGTTGACACATGACAAATGGATATGGGAGTACATTCTGGTGCTTAACAGTAACAAACGCAATCTGCCAATCTCCCGTAAGTGAATATGAAACCACATGAAAATTGATTATCTAGGAGGACAACACTAGATTTTGCTAAATGGGTCAGTTCTATTAACATCTAGTCCTTCCCAGTTCCCACGTTGTTTGCGTAATTAGCCATTTTTTAGCAAATGTTAAGGTTTAAAGGATTTTATCACAAATTGCTAAGTGATTTGTTCATTTGCGTACTAACTCAATTCAAGAACTCATAGAGCCTAACCACCTCCTTCCTCCATCCATGCTTACACATTTTGTATTTGTAGTTAAAACACTAGGCTCCCACGCCTCTAACATCAAAATGAATGCCTCACATTGCACTTATCTTGTATTTGAAACTCCATCAACGTAGGTTTTCATGCCTTTAACATCACCACCTATGTCTCCACACCTGCGCTAATCTTGCATGCAGACATATTTCCACGTACCTATTTAGACGAGTGGAAATGACCAACTATCGAGGTTTGCTTGGGAATAAGATCCCATCTAATATGCACAAACGGGATTTTCATAATGAGTCTTCTAGTTTGGTCAGGTGACTTCATAGCTTGAGCACCATTTGATAACATTGCCCCTGGGCGCATGGTCTAACCTGCTTGATTGAGCTCAGCTCATTGACAGCCCTTCTTACTGAAATGTGTTGTTTGAACAACATTTTTGAAGCAACGGTATGGATTGCAGGTGGGAGCTCGGGGGTGGTAGTCTGGATATGAGGAGGGAGCTGTGGCTACCAACCAGCAAGAGTGGTAGTTGGTCTGCTTGTGGTGATTGGAAAGGTCCTGTCGTATAGGTTGGTGGTGCATCCTTGTAGATATCTGTACGATGGACTTGGCAGTTGACATTAGCGGGGGTGGATCTATGTGAGCATTTCCTGGTGCATACGCATCCAGGCCAAAAAAAAAAAAAGATTGCGTGCTATATTGGGTTGCTCACCAGGTCTAAAGAATATCTCCCTGCATATCTACGCGGGCCATTTCTACATTGGATGTGGCATTGTTAGTTAAGAGGCATTAAGGCATGGCTCATCATATTTTATTTTATTTTCGGACTGGCTCGTCATTAATTTGACACCGATAATCTGAGGTCAAATTGTTAATTTTCAAAGGTTATCCAGGATTCCAGGTGAGATGATGCATTTTGCAAATGTTGATTGATATGTCAAATTATATATGCCAAGCATTGCCTAACCCGATACCATTTGATCTAAAAAATCGTTACCATTTGAACATCTTTTAGTTGAAATTGCATACTCCATCCGTCCCAAAATACAAGGCGCCCTTATATTTCGCTGGTCAGCAACTTATAACTTTGACTATGATTTGAACTTATAATATGCCAACAAAATTCATAAATATATATGAAATGAAAGAGATTTACAAGATCAATGATACCATTTATACTTTCTGACACCTTATAATTTTGTATATATTAGTGGTCAAAGTTATGCATCAAAGACCATGCGAAAAAAAGCGTGTCTTATATTTTGGGACGGAGGATGTACATTATTGCATCGATGTTGATGTTGTGTGCCTAGATTATTCTTCTCTAGCTACGCCCTGGGCACTAAGTATTGTCGATGGCCAGCTAGATGGTCATATATGCCTCAAACTAATCTCATGGCATATTAGCATCACTAAACTAAGTCCAACAAACTAGTGAGTGGGAGCACAATAATAGTCAGCAAGTGACAAGAACTGAAGTTATGCTGTCAGTACTTTATTTTGGATACCTCAAACCTTCTTGGTCTATCTCTATGGTTCAAAAGATAGGAACACACACGGTTCTCATTTATTATGGAAATACCTTTAAAGATTGAAGGAACTGAAGTTCCAAAATAAACTGTTCTCTTAGGAAGGTCCCATATCCATCTCCTTGGAACATCAACTGGGTTTCGGCTTGAGTCATGATCAGCAAATACCTTCAGTATAACATTTGAAGTGACAAATAAATTTGGTATCAGGAATATTTGCAATATCTACTAATTGTAATATACCACTTAAACTATTGTCAGCTATAACTACTTTCAATCATTACCTCATTTACTTGAAAATATGTCCCATTGAGTGGAAAACTTCCTCTCATAGCTGTTCGGCATGGTACCTATTTGAGTTTAATCAACAAAAAAGATAGTCAGACACCACCTTAAAGATATAAATACACAGCCTCATTGGATCATTAATAACTGGCATACTGAACTTCTATACAACATGTTTAAAATATATTCAGTTTCATCGTAGTGTGGATATACATGGGACATGGCGGGTCAACCAAATGAAATTTAAGCAATGGCAATGTTTCTTGACTTCGACATGGCACAATGCAAGAATGCAAGGTCACAATGAGGGTAGTAATTGGTTTGCTTCTCGCACACTCCAAAGGACCAGTCCATCGATCTCACTGTGTCATGCACAAACACCGAAACTGTACACCCACTAACACATCACACTAAGATAAGCCATATCGTCTCGTTAGAACACTCAACATGTATCAGGTATTCAGGCTTTTAAGACTACTAAGAATCATTTTCTAGTCTCTTCTTATTCGTCTCCCTGAAATATAACTTACACCGATTCCTACAGGACATCCTTCTGGTCGGGCACTAGTATGGATCTTTGATCTGCCCCCACAATGTACTTGCTGCTACCGAACCAAGCTATGTGCAGAAGCTGACCTGACCAACCAGCTAAAACGATTTAACATGGTATGACCAGGCTGCAAATTGAAATGCTTGTTTGAATAAGAAACTTGCGAGTCAGCTGGTTCCTGGTTGGTACTAAAACAAAGAAAGAATAGCACGTCTTATTTCAAATAATATAAAAGCTAAGGCTCTGTTTGGCATCCAAGTTTTTCTAAAACCAAAGTACTCCCTCCGTCCCACGAAGGTTGTCTGAGATTTCTCAAAATTTGGATGTATGACAATCTTCATGGGACAGAGGGAATAATATAAAACTGCAGAATTTCCATGCCTAGGCAACAAATACTTCAGTTTTGGAAAAGGAGGTCCAAACCTCCTTAGTGCAGTTTTGTAAGAACGAAGACAGTTTTTGCTATAAGGCCAAACACCTCGAAGTATTAACCATTCTAAGAATACTTTACAAAAAACGATGCTGCCAAACGCAACCAAGAAACATAATATACCAGCTAAAACCGTGAAACTTCAATAGCATGTCATATCTGATACAATTGTCTAGCTTAGACAGCAGATGTTCAACCAAAACGTAAGTTCGACTTGCTATAAGAAACAGCTTGTCTATCAGATTAAGTGATAAATAAATACTGATTATAAGAATAGCCTTTCCAATGAACACTTCATCTCAATAACATATCTGCCAACTACAAATCGTCCTATTGGATTTGCATCTTCGGCTCATAGAACCAGTTGAATTCTGGACCAAGGCTGTTCAGAGAATTTTCTTCCATGTTTTTTCTTTCTATTTTTTCTTAAGCGCTTCTTTGGGACGGAGGATAGAAAATTTCAGAATACGAAAAACGCAGCAAGAAGATGTCACATACTATGGATTCCACCGGATGTTAAACATAGGAAGTTTACAAATGCTGTTTTTGGATGGTGTTCAGGAACCAGCGCCGAATTTTGGAGGAAAACAAGTTCTTGGAGAGAGAGAATGCATCGGATTTCTCGAAGTAAAATAAAATGAGGTTTAAGCTCACATTGACTTTATTATGGAATCAGGTGATGGAGAACAGTAGAGAAAATAAAACATAACTAAACTTTAGTACTGGCTTCTACACACTTCTATAATATTACACATAAGTTGGTCCTTTAGTCATATGTATTATAGTGCTTTTTTCGAGAAAACGCAAAGGACCTTTGCGCTTCATATCATTGAAAAGAGTTTTGGTTACAAGTCTTCTAAGAGACGCAGTTACAGGAAAAAGGAGGGGTGCCTAGTGCACATCCCAGCTGGTTGGCAGCACGACCCGTAGGCCAAGCGCCCCAGCCCTAGCCCATACGGTAGCTTCCTCTTTGATCTTGTCTAGCAAAACCTGCGTGGACGGTAGAGCCCTGTTGAAGACGCAGTCGTTTCTGTGTTTCCAGAGCATCCAGGGTATTAGCAATGTTGCAGTTGCAAAACCCTTGCGGAGCGGCTTCGGCAGCGCCAGTTTCATCTCTGCGATCCAATCGGTCAGGGAAGCGAAGTCACTGCCCGGCGTCCTGCAGGTCATCCTCAACCAAGCAAGTGCCTCATGCCAAACTTGCTTGACAAAGGGGCAGTCGATGAGGAGGTGGTGCATGGTCTCGGGGAGCTGGTCACAGAGCAAGCACCTGGGGTGATGCGGTAACCCACGCCTAGCGAGCCGCTCGGCAGTCCAACAGCGATCTTGCAGGGCCAGCCATAGGAAGAATTTCACCTTCTGCGGGGCCCAGGTCCGCCAGATGTGCTTGGAGGCAGGGCAGGTGGTCGATCCATGAAATGTGGCAAGGTAGGCAGATTTTGCGGAGTATACTCCCGACGCTGTCCACTTCCATTGCAGGTGGTCAGGTTCCTGGTCAAGCAGTGTGCCCTCAACCTTCTGCCAAAGCTGCAGGTACTTGCCAATCTCCTGGATGCCAAGCGTGCCATGAATGTCTGTTGCCCATTTGTTGTCTTGCAGCCCATCAGCAACCGTTCCCGATTTGCGGCGTCGTTTGGGGATGCATGCGTAGAGCGAGGGCGCAATCTCCTTAACCGAGCGTCCATCTAGCCATCGGTCGTCCCAGAACTTGGCAGCCTGGCCATTGCCAAGGATCATCGCCGTTGAAGCAAAGGAGAAGGCTATTATAGTGCTTTCTAGAGTGTTCTAGCTATGAGTTGTAACTAAGTTGTTTGTATCTCTTTCCTAGATTCAAATAGTGTCTCAAGAACGTTCTAGTTATGGGTAGAGCTAAACTGCAAGGGCTCATGCAGCCTATAAATAGAGGCCCGGACCTCTACCCATGGACCAGACTATGTACCCTCTTTTATCAATAATAAAGAGAACTTTGTGTTCTTGTCTAGATCTTGTGTGTTGAGAGTTTTGGACTGAACTCTTGACATCCCCGCCCCTAGAGCAATATCTAGCTCACATCCCTAGAGCGATATCTAGCGCAGCACATTGAAGCGGTTCCTTCAACATTTATGCTGTACACATTGTAGCAGCAAGGTGGAGTTGTTCCTCCACAACCTTGTGCTGCAATCCATAGGAATTTGAAAATTCTAAACTATGATCATAGGGCCCTTGTAGGGAGGAAAACCTAAAACTTCATCATTCAAAATTCCTACGGAAGTCATACAATCATGACAGGCCTTTAAACGGTCACAGAAAACTCGATAAAACATGCTAAACTGACCAATACATTACTAGTTCCCACTGGTTTCCTGAATTCAGGATCCAGCCAGGATGTATAGTTAGACAGTTGTCATTTTTCTCTGGTAAATATTGCATTAATTAACAACGTACCAAAATTGTTCCTCTGACTTTCTGAGCCTGCGCCTCCCGTATACTGTTGCAACTAAAGCATGCACTGCTGTCACATAGTTTACCACTCTCATAGGAGTTGCAAGATGTCTTGGGTGCGTCAGTTGACTGAGCTGTTTCACCTGTTTTATATTTAAAATAAACATCAAGAACCCTTGATCGTACAGGAGTATGGAAGCCATAATACTTCAACTTATATGTGCTTCTTACCTGGGGTCCATATGGAGAGCAGATACGGGCAAGGATCATCAGGCTCTCTTTGGTCATACTGCACAAAGTAAGGAAATATCATCATTATGATCTTCATTCTTTGCTTAGTACAGTTTAATTTCAACAGTGTGTTATGAACTCACTCCTTCCAGAAGTGGATGTGAGTCTGGCAATTCATAGCTGCAGCCATGTAGAAATAGAGATGTCAAATAATAACATTTCAGATATAGATCCTGTGTAAACTTCTCGAATACAACAAAACTTGAGGGTACTATAATTATCATCAATGATACTGGATTTTTGGAAGACGGGACATACACTTGATGCTCTGTTCTTAGGCGACTAATGTTCTTGAGCCTAGGAGTTGGGATAGATGCAGCTTCCGGAGTTATCGCAACCAAGGCACTTGACATATCAGCATCTTCAATTTCAATGTTATTGACTTGCATATAATTCTTGAGATTCTGTGCGAACTCCTCGAAATTAAGCTTGATTGTAGGAATTTCTTCAGGATCATCTAAGAAAAGATCCTCTATGGCACTCTCTTTTATGTCTTCTGTCTCTGGTTCTGGTTCCGGACTTGCGGGCTCTTCAATGATTGGCTGGCGATTATCCAAAACATTGTCATGGGCATGTGCATTCCAATCAAGTTGATTTACAGGCCTAGAACTTATATGTGGCTGGTGGCAGCTCTCTGCAGCAATTGGGTTTGCTGACGTAACTAAACTCTTCTCTTCAGGTCCAGGAAGAGCAAGCCTAGCACTGTATGAAAAACAAACTTGTTAGCGACATACAGCCATCCATTAGCACTCCATTTCTTCTATTGAGAGAGCTAATAGCTCCACTGGATTTGTCAAAACTATTAAACGGGAATAAATTCCTCTCCAGCGAGCCAATTTTATGCAGGGGGTATTATCAGTTGTTACCGTCAAGAAAGTAAATAGATTGTTATCCACAAGGGGAAGTATTGTAGCTGCCAAATAACACACTGTAATACATAGTTACACAAAAAATAGCTCCCACAAATATTTGATTATCCTAGTAGAATGTATATGAACATACACATATCTTCAGACATTACCTCGCAAATGCACTCGCAAAGTGCTTACATTCAGCTCTCATTGGGCACGCATTGCAATTTGGCTTACTTTTTGTACAGAACACCTGACAAGGAAAACAGAGTAAAACAATTTCAATAACACACAGTAAGCCAGTTACTAAATTTTGCTTTACTAATTTGATATATCTCATGTTTACCTTACCAAACGTTATCATTTGATAGTGAAGCTCGTACCTGCACAATGTAAATTGTCCTTATATGCCTGTAGATAATTGACCTTTTCCAAAGAAAATATTTAACAGGGTTTCTGAAACTTACAATGTCCGCTGATCAAGCTTGCATAATCGAGGCCAGAGGTACTTCTGTATGTTCTCCAGCATCGGATACCTTCAGCAGTGGATGATCATATTCAGTCATTTGTGTATATAGTACTCAACCCAGCTGTAAGGATTGAGGATACTTACAGCTCCAACAGATGCAACTGAAGAGACTCAGGTAGGGGTTGAAGTGGCACCCATCCAAGCCTCACACATATTCTACCAACGTTTGTGTCCACCTACATAATTAGAAGATATAGATAAATCTCCAGAATTAAATGAATAATCATTAACAAAAATTAGGAAAGGAAGAACATACAGGGAAAGCCATATGATGAAGTGTCAAAAGACGCACACACTCTACACTCTTGAGTCCAAGTCCTCTAATACTTAAGAGGTACTCCCTGAAATACACAATAAGAATGTTTTAAATGTCAAAACCCATTCAACAGAACTTTACATGCATTTAGCCCAGGGCCACAACGCCACAAAATATAAAGATGGGGTGGACTTAGTGCAAACATCTAATTCAGTCGAGCATGTAAACTTCCCATATGAACAGTCGTACAAGACAATTGGATGAGCTACATTCATCTAAAGGTTGAGGTCATATGGGTCAACAAATTTTAGAACAACCATGTCACATGTCAGGGCATCTCCAGCGGCCCGATGCAAATGGACCAACCTGATCCGTTCTGGTCTGCGTGGACAGGAGGACAGCAAGAAGCCAGCCCAGCGGCCCAACGCAAACGGACCAACGTATCCGCACCAGATGGAGGTCAGGGCATCTCCAGCAAGTCAACCCATCGGGTCCTGGCCTGTCCGAATCGGTCCGAGCGGACAGGCGGACCGGCCGTGCATGCTCCAGTGGGGCAACCCAAAAGGACCGGCCCATCCGCCGCGACCCATCGGGCCACCAAATTTGGGGAACTGATGCGTCGGCGTGGATGCTGCACGGACAGCGTGCGTGTCCGGCCGTGCATGCCCTCTTGGAAGCGACCCGAAGGCAGAAAGCTGACCAGTGGCAGCGTTGGACGCGACCTGATGGCAGAAAGCTGGCCGGCGGCTGCAGCCAAATTCTGTCTGCATGCCAACCCAAATGGACAGAGACGGACCATTTGGGTCGCCGTTTTGGGTCGGCCCGCTGGAGATGCCCTCAGAGCTGGCATTGAGGGGGGGCCGCTTTTTAAGGCATCTGGCCGTGCCTGCCTTTCACCCACGCCATTGTCAGATGCCATGACTACACGCTCCACACCCCAGAACGCAGAACCACGCCCCACGCCATGGGCACGTCCTGCCTGTTTAGGAAGTCCCAGAACAACAACCTCGCGTGTCCACCGCAAGGTGAGGGACTAGTGGTACGTCCCCAGCCGACTTCGCTCAGCAACTTTACGAGACTGGGGCGCCCCTGCTATGGCCAGATGTAAACCTGCCCACAGGTTGGCTTCTGAACTTGCGTTGGGTGCCGGTGCCATGGGGAGGGTGAGCATGGCGCGATGAGATCCACCGCCGGCGGTTCATTCTCCCGCCGAATCTGCGGGACGATCCGGCGTTCACACTCTACTCATACGCCTGGGACACGTTCAGCGCGTCGGAGTTCAACCCACGTCGCCGAGGCGGGTACATGGGCTACGTCGAGTACTTGAGCCACGACTACGTCGGTGGCCACAAAGACGAGGCGACGGCGACGACAGTCTGCCCGATCTGCCGGTCGTCAAGCAGGAGGTTCAGCTGCCCGAGCCCAGCGAGGACGAGGCCCTCTAGTTGGCCATCGCCTAGAGCGAGCTCAAGGAGCTATCCAAGTGGGAGGGCCTTCATCAAGCTGCGGGAATCCGCGCTGGCGCAGTGAAGGCCTGTCATGCTGCCGGTCACCCTAGCGCGCCATCACACGCACACGCCACCTTCTGCGCGAACCGCCGATCGACCTCGGAGACCAGAAATACGCAGCAATGGCGCAAACCCTAATTAGCAAGGGTTTACTCTATTTTTATTTAAGTTTTTTTCGTTTTTCGCCGTATGTAAATTTCTGTTTTATTAATATAAATTCTTATCGGAAAATAATATGCGTCCGGGAAAATAATATGCGTCAGGCTTCTGGGGCTGCCCCCAGCCCGAACAGATAAGTGATGCGAGAGGGCCAATTTTGTGTCTACGGCAAGACCCAAACGGACCAAAACAGACACTTTAGGTGTCTGAAATGTGTCAGGCTTAAAAAAAAGTTTAGCGCTCCCACCATCTCCAGACCCCATGAGTCCATGCATCTGAAGTATTGAACTGTTTCTTCCACCTCCAATTGAGATTCTTCTTATCAAGCTTCTAATTTTATTTCCAGAAGAGGATAAATAGCACCAGATACTACTTCTGACCCCAAAAAAATAGACTAGTCTATACTTTGCAGTCCCCAAAATGTGACTTCAGTTATTAATGGCAAACATGATATGTTAGTTAAAGTCTATAAAGCATTTTGTGATGATATGAAAATTGATTTTCTTGTGACCGATACATCTTTAACCTTTTCTGTGGCTAAATAGAATAAGATTTGAGTGGACAGTGCTCCACGAAACCTTCACCACCGCCCACAATTTCGAGTTGGCCAACTACCTGCTGATCAATTCCCACGAAAGAAACAGAGGTGGCCGGCTAGGGTAGAAACCCTAGCAGCCGCCGTCATCTGCCTCATCCTCCCCGCCTACAATCGGGAATTGATGGGTCCCCGAATCCTCTGCTTGCCACTCCGGCGGCCGGAGGAGGTGGGGACCTAGGACCTACGCTCGGTGCTATAGAAAGGTCCCTAAAGTAAGAGTTTGGTTAACCAGCATCATCGTTATGGTGGCTATGACGGGAAATTCTCATTTGCAACTAGTTGCGCCCGCACCCCATTTTTATTGTGACACTTACAAGTTTTCAAAAAATGCAAACTAAAATTCTAGACATACATTGTGATGTATCTTGTGCATCTGTGAAGTTTCATCCAAAAATATGTCAATATGTGACCTGTGTAAAAAAGAGAAGACATACGTAAATAGTGTCGCGTACTATTTACACATCATTTGTTCTTTTTGTATAGGTCACATATTGACATATTTTTAGATGAAACTCCACGGATGCATGAGACACAACACAATGTATGTCTAGAATTTTAGTTTGCATTTTTTGAAAACTTGGAAGTGTCGCAACAAAAATGGGGTGCGAGCGCAACTAGTTGCGGAATATCTCCTCTCGGCTATGACGACGTTTTGCGGGACCTCTTCCAAGTCGGCGACGACCTCACCGGTGGCGTTGAGGGGGGCGGGAATTCATCTGGTCGCCGCTTCCATGGAGTGGTGGATCTCGTCCAGTCTACTTGTGGGATAGGTTTGCAGTTACAAGCTTCGGATCAATTCAAGGGTTCAATGGCGACGACTTCAGCTCTAGGGCAATGGTCCTTAGGGGCACATGCTGACATGCACAAAAACTTCCCGATTCTCATCAACAACGTCAGGCCGGCTCCGGTAAGGGAGCGGTGATAGCGGCGCGTTGGCGGCTCGCTCTGGCGGCAGTAGTGGTCGTGTGGTGGTCCAACGACCTCGATCTAATTTTTATTATGTTTGGGGTGCTTTGTACTTCTTGTGAACTCATGAAATAGATTCGGATCTTTCCCCAAAAGAAAAGATTTAAGCGGACGGAAGAATTACCCACCTACACAAGAACCCTACACTTCTGATTTGATCAATCAAGCCCCTTAGTCCAGATTATGTTCAAGTAGAGCCATCTATACATAACACAGTCAACGACGCCCTTTTAAGAGTCACAGCTGATTTGACATACTAACTAAAATTCAATCAGACACCTATACTTTTGCGGACATTAGCATATTGAATGAAAGCAACATCAGATTCACTGTGGCCAGCTGGCCAGCAAGACAAGGGTGCAGTGAGGGTGTGAATGCTGTCCAGGGAAGAAACCTACGGAAAGTCAAAAATGGAGTCGACTAAAAGAGAGTTCAGGAAGGAGACGACTTGAACTCAGAAAGTGAGTTTGAAAAATAATTGGGATAGATTAGGAACGCATGGACCATATAAATCTACTAGGAGGTTTCCTAGTTAAACAATAATAGGTCAAATTAAGAGGTAGTTGTACTATTTAGGTGTTGGCTGTGTAATTTTTTAGGGGAATCAAGCAAGAAAAGGCTACCTATTTTCTCAATGGTATTCTCTCTCAACCCAATTGTTCATAGCATGTAAGTGTTAGTTCGATAACTTCTGAGGAAACCGAGCAAGAAAAATCAATCTGTTCTCTTGTCTCAACCTATGTCTACACAATCTCTTGCCACCATGCTGTTTAGTTATCATCACTTCTTCAGTACAGTAGTTATCCCATTGGTGAATGAAGATTCAGAAACAGTAAGTCAGTAATACAGACCAAATTCCATTCAACTACCAGAACCAGGAAAAATCTTGGCAATGAAGCCTGATTGAAACAAAATATCAATGGAAGGCCTAGTATATTTTCCCTCAAATAGTGATAATGAGACCATGTGTAAAACAAGTAATGCTATGAATGTTAGCTCACATATAGTGATTTAGCTTACTTTGCTTTGTCTGGATCCACATAGCGCAACCATTCAAGATCAATGGACCCATGGTCTGTCACCAACCGGTTTAGAAATGCCTAAAATGGAAATTGATAAAGATGAGCATACATGACTGGACAATGATATTCCAACAAATAGGCAAATCTAGATTGAAATGAGCGTGTGTTCATACGACTACGAGTTATATCGTACTTCATTTAATAACTACTTCTTGGCATACTTACTTTTATACGCTCCGACAGCATGTTGTTCATCCCTCGCTCTCTAATCGTGTCAGATATTTCCTTCACATCTATTTGCCTTATTGTTTCCCAATCAAGTGCGTCTTTTGCATTCTGACCTCTTTCTTCATTTCCGCGATTGGCAATAACTTCTTTTCTTAAAACATCCCAATCATAGGTTCTCTTTTTACGAGCAACTCTTGCCTTCTTTGTTTTTGATTTGTCAGCAAGAACTTCAGGGAAAGCCTTTTTAGAATCTTTGGGTTTCTCTACCGAATCTGAAGCAACAGCCTGTAGGAGTTCAGAATTTGCTTTCTCGCTTTGATACAAGTTTGAAGAAAAATGAATCGTGTCCTTGTTTTTTAAGAGTCCAACATTACCATACTGTTGGCTACATCCTGACTGGTGCTTTTCACCTCCAATTTGCATTGCTTTGGTAGTAAATTCCTCTTGCAAATTCAGAGTTACATGCTGTTTCACAAATGCAGGTACAGCATCATTTCTTGAAAGATTATTTTCAATGGACTGCTCCTTAGCAAATGAAACCGTCTCTGAACTTGGCGGATGAAAATATTTGTCCATGATTGGTGAAATAAAGTCAACTCCTCGTGTTGTCGCAGAAGGGAAATGAATTTTGTCCTGACTTAAAGATCCATCTATATCATATAAAAGGGCAGTTAAAGAATCAGCCATTTTGGTTTTATCACAGCCAATTCCAGGAGAAGATAAAGAACAATCAAATCTAGTCTCAGCTGGTATGGCATTGGAATCATCTGTTCTGTTAAGGCCAGTATATATTGAGCCCTCTAAATAACTGGCATGTGTTATATCTGGCAGATGAGCTTGGCCATTCTGGTAACTAGAGACAGAAGCATGAAGTGGTTGACGATTGCTGCTGAGATGATGTACTTCACTGGGCATTGACCCCTTGTTTCCACATGGCTCTGAAAATCGATCATATTCCCATAAACCATTTTTTTCATTAAACTTGCTTTTTAGCTCTTGCATCCTTAGAAGTTCTGTAAATGTGGTGGAATTGCTCGTACCATTAGGCATATTTCTGCCAGCAAAGTCTTCTGCTGTAAAATTTACATCTGTACTAGGAAACGTATGATCAGTCATGTGAAACAGATAATCTGGGGAACTTAGAGATGAAATGGCAGAGTTTTGTGATGAAACAACATCCTCCAATGCCACATCTTCAGCTTCAACCACACTTTCAGTCCCCTGTGTCTTGCTCTCGTGCAGTCTAACCGGCAGTGCCCCATAAGAACTATAATAAACTCCTGCTGCACAGTCTACTCCATCTCCAGGAGAATTTCTGAACAGTCCAATACTGTTGCTTCCTTCTTTTTCTTCTGTTGTAACTAAGGAGGCTGTTGTGTTACTCGCCTCTTCAACAAAAATGCTGCCCTGCAACTTGACAGAATCACCGAACAATCTGGAACAATCTCCATTCTCTTCTGACATGGCATGAAACATCCTACTTGCAGGTATTCTAGACACTTCTGGCTTTGCAGGAAATTTCGCAGCAAGAGCCATAAATGCAGAGCTACAAAAGGTAAAGATAACAGTCAGACAAACAACATAACCTGAGAATGCTGTCCAAACAGCTTCTAATTCAAATAGGTTGTAAGCTTCATTTTACCTAGAAAGATGGTCTGAAACATTCTGGGTAAGAAAAACACCTACTACTGAATCCACAACTGATCCTTTCCAAGGAGAAAAACGCCGATCTCCTGCAAATGGATAGATGTCAGGTTTTGGAATTCTAAACATGGACTAACTATATGTGAAAGAGCATATACTCTGTATATATATAAGGCCCTATGAGCAGTACTGATTTGAAAGAGTAGCAATACCTTGAACTAGATGCATGCGAGCAATGAATGAATCAATGCGTCCTCGGAATATTTTTCTTTCTTCATCAAGCCATTTCTCCTTGTCCTTATCCATCCCTTCAGAACCATCAACCATATCCGGTTCCATTAATAACTTCCACATTAGGGCAGTTACTGGATCAAGGTTCACTTTGGCCCGAGCAGGCTTTGTTTTCACTTTCCCCTCATATGGAACAATTGCACCAAATTCTCCTTTGTAAGGCACAAGAGCACCATGTGGCTCAGGTGACCCGGTGTCATCTGATTTGTTTATGTCTAAGACTTTTATCTTTTGAATTATGAGATCCAAAGGATCCACCGGGGGAGCCATAGCTCCAGGAAAGCTTTCACCACTTCTTTCCGTATTAAGCCCTCTGAAACCAGGAGCCTCAACCGCATGATGTCCAGAGACACTACAAATATCCTCATTTTGCAATCGATCAGTATTGCTATCTTTGGACTTAAGTTCTGTACCAACCACCTTTTCTTTCCTTGGACGACCTCTAGGCTTTGGCATCTCACCAGGTTTTATTTCTTTTCTAGGCCGGCCTACTTTTCGCTTCTCACTGGCTTTAGCTGCAGTGGTTTCTCCACTAACCTCCACTTGCTGATTCTCATTTCTCAGAACATCAGTACCTGGTGATGAATTGATTGGATTAGTAAGGAGCCTAATAACCTCTCCAGAACTCTCCAGCTGGCAACTATTCTTTTCGAGAGTGTCATTACCTTTTGATTGGGTTGTTGGAATGACAGGGGAACCAATTTTTTCCCCATTGATACTTCTACCAAGCTCGTCAGAA
Source organism: Lolium multiflorum (assembly GCA_030979885.1). Lineage (NCBI taxonomy): Eukaryota > Viridiplantae > Streptophyta > Magnoliopsida > Poales > Poaceae > Lolium > Lolium multiflorum. Next base: position 153,328,381 of record CM061747.1, read on the forward strand.
GGACCAATGCAGAAACTATTGTGAGTATCATCTAGAGTGGAAGTGTTATGCTTATGCAGTTCAGCCGGGAAATCTGACCCTTTAACTGTGTTGCCTTCCAGAAAGTGAAGTTGCTGACTTCCAGTTCTCGCATTATAACCTTGGTTTCTGAGGGTGTTTGGATTACTGGGCAACTGTGCACACTTTTCTGTTATGAGCCTGAAATGTTTGTCAGGTGCTTCAACAGAATCCCTGCATGCAGTGCCATGCATAGCAGGTCTGTAATGTTGTTGGATCATTTCTGGTCTTTTACCCATATTGTGTCCTGATGCTCCAAAACTAATCATTCCTCGGGAAGCTCGTGATTTCTCACGGGCTATCAATCTTTGAGCATCAGCTAAGGTAAACACGTTAGAGTTGATAGCGGAAACCACATTTGTATTCCGATTGTTCGACAAATACATAGATGGGGTAGAAATGTTACCCACAGCTCGATTCAGACCGTTGCTATGATTTTCTGTTCTCATTCTTTTGTAATTTTCAGGAAAATATGGCCCCTGAGAGGTTTCGGCATGGCAAGCATCTACAGATGTCCATCCATTCCTTTGTTGTTCGGAATTCACACCAAACGAAATATGAGCACCATTGGAAGCATTATGCTCTCCTCTGGTATCCAGTACATGCATATGACATGAACCACGAGAAGCATGAGGTCCAGGTGCAGCACCTGTTTGCATGTAAGAACTGGTCATAGACTTCAAATAGCTGTCTATCGATGTGAGCTCATTCAAATTTGCTACCATGGAATGTCCTTCAATGTGCTTGGGCGGTGAGATGGGGTTTTGTGTCGATCTGTAGCCATGAGGCATTTGGTCGGTTGCCCAAGCCTCTCTTGAGTAAGGATTGGGATTGAAATTTTCCCTCATTGCAACCCCTTCAGAACACTGAGCAGTCGTATTTGAATTTTCAGGAATTCTGTGACAATTAAGCATCTGTTTGTCAATTTGTGTTTCTCTTGCTGAAACTTGTGGAGAAGAAAGCAAGTATTCGGTAAAATTAGTTGGCATCCCCTGCATTAGACTGATTGAACTGTTGAGATCAGGTAAATTTTTGCCTGGCATGCCAGTACAGACCTCTAACAAAGGATCTTTTTGTAATGTTCCCGTTATTCCTGACAGAAGAAATTGTGAAGGCCTGTCCACAAAATTAGCATACTCATTTTGCATTGGATCAGTAGACCTATTGAGGTCAAGTAATATTCCTTTTGGCATATAACGTGCAGGCAAAAACTGTGCATTGGCCATTTCATTGGCTGAACTGTACATTGGTGTTTCTGTATTATTTGCAGGCAGTAACTGTGCACCAGCCATCTGATTGGCTGAACTGTACATTGAACTGGTGGTAAACCCCACGAATGGCGACCGGGTTTGAACATTACTTTGACTGGTAGAAGACTCAGATGGTTCATAATCCTTGGGATCGGTAGATACCATCTGAGCTTGATATCTAGGATGTGTGTTCTCTCGTGGAACATCCCCATCAATGTTCAGACACCGCTTAGCTGATTTCTGCTTAGACCTGCTGTGTGAATCCCCAGTCTGTTCTGGGGGAGGTTGGCATGCTGGTGTATTCTTGCGGACATATTTTCTTTTGCCAGATGATTTTTCTTCCTTTGCCTTGGCAGGCTTTGGAATTGCAGACTTAGGAGTCTTTGGTGGTTTGAAGACCTTTGGCCTGTGTTTTTTCCTCTTAGCCTTTGGTGGTGGAGTGTTGTTCAAGTCAATAACTTCAGTTGGTCCAGCACTATTTTCAACGTCTTCAACTGCCCCGGCATCATTTCTAGCGACTTCAATTGGCCCAGCAGCACTCCTAATGCCAAACGGATGAGCAGACTCTTTCCCCACTAATGCTATTGCACTATTTGTAGTCTGGACCTCTAAAGTGTCCAACTGAGATGACATCATACTTGAGAAATAAAGATCGCCTGAGCTCTGTGTTTGAGGAAGCCATTGTCCAAAATCCTGCATATTTTACTTTGTCTACTTCATCTACCTGGTGTAAACAAAAAACTCATGTGCCATACGTTTCTATCAAGCTTTTTGTCACTGATCAGGAGCAGCAAGATTGGATCAGGCAGGGTCACCTATTTGGTCTCCAAGTCTCCAGTTCTGCAGCTGCAAAAGATCAAGGCACACTTCATCAACCTTAAATATACACAGACATAGAGGAAACTATTAGATATACACAACCAAGACATTATGATTATCTAAAATATACTAGTACTAAAGCAAGAAGCCAATTATCACTTTATCAGTGGCCAACGTGAAACTTCTGAAACTCTTATCAAAACAACAAAACAAAAAGGAACAGAAATAAAGTATGCAGCTGTAATCCAAATTATCATTGTTAAGGTCCTTAATATATAAAGTTCCACCCTCAATCACCCAGAAACGAGTCTGTCCTAGGAGAGGCACATATCCAGCTCCTTATTTGTAGCCTCACGTGATCTTTCCCTTGTGGTCAATCACCTGGTGCCATCCTCACAACAATCTATGTTCTTCTCCTCACTACTATAACTAGTAGAATGTTATATTTTATTCTCATTACAAATGATATTAATGCCAATGGTAGTATCCTTCATAGTTTTTTCTTTAGTTTAGTGTGTGATGCACAAATTTGAAACCTGGAGGGGAAGATGTTCACAGGCTGTTTGCCACACTTCCGTGTTGAGCCAATGGCGTCAGAGTAGGATGTGCAACATGTAAGGTAGATGTCGGTATGAAAGACTCCATTTCTCATGATTGTAAGATAGATGGTCTGAATATTGTCGTTGAAGTACACTTAGTTGGTGGTTGTTTCTCAGTCATCAGTACCGTCATATCAACATTCCTGCAAGCAACCGCAACTCAGTCTGGGATCAAGCACAACAGCTCAGGCAGCAGAGGCACCTTCATGTCTACCGGAGCTGGTGCGATGTGAGCCCTAATGGAAACTTCTCATGCTTGAAAATATTTTTGCAGTGTATGAATCGACATGTGCCTAAACATGGATTGTGAATATTTTTAAAATTATTTTCTTTGTAGATAGTGTTGTGAAACAACCATTTCAAATCAGATATATCTCTCATTTAGTACCATACCTATAATTATTTTTACACATTGTGGTTTACCTTTTTGTATTTATGTCTGTCATGCTTACGTTTAGAGGTGATTATGAACATAATTTTTATAGTTGCAATATGCATTAGATAAGTCGTACATGCACACTTACTAGTCTCACAACCTAACACCATTTTTCCCCTCCCACCTCTTCCCATTCGCCAAAAAACAAAGAATCCAAGACTCTGCCCTCCCCCACTCGATTCTGCATCAGGTAAGTCGTGCACACTTAATAGTCTCACAACCAAACACCATTTGTCCCCTCCCTCCTCTTCCTATTTCCCCAAAAAACAAAGAATCCAAGACTCTGCCTTCCCCCACTCGATTCTTCACCCGAAGAGCCCCCACTCGACCCTACTCTATTCCCCCACACGGGCTCCCAATCAGTCTCGCCAGCCGCCGGCGACCTTGCTCATGCCGCCCACTCTCTTCTTTGAGGCCGCGATTGTGCGAACGCAGGTACTGTTGGAGGTCGCTATCGGCGCCACGCCGTCCTCTGCCAGCAGCTTCTACCTTCTTTGTTCCCCTGGAGCTGCAAGTGGAAAGCCCGAGAACGTACCTCCCACTTGCAGCTCCAGGGGAAAAAATGTAGACGCCGGTGGCAGGGGACGGCGTGACGCCAGCAGCGACCCTCCAACCCTACCGTATTTGCACAACTGTGACCTCAAAGGAGAGAGCAGGTGGCACGAGCAAGGTCGATGGCAGCCAGCCCGCCGGCGAGACAGATCGGGAGCCTGCGTACAGAAGAGAGAAGGGGAGCCAGGTCAAGTGGGGTGGGGGGGTCTTCAGGGTGAAGAAATGAGCGAATCGAGTGGGGGAAGGCAAGCACCGACTCAGCAGAGTGTTGGATTCTTCGGTTTTGGGGGAAATGGGCAGAGGAGGGAGGGGATAAATGGTGTTAGGTGTGAGAAAGAACAGCGAGTACAAGAAGATTGTTGTGAGGATGGCAACGGGTGATTGACCACGAGGGAAAGATCTCGTGTGGCTATAAATAAGGAGCCAGATATGTGCCTCTCCTATAACAGGCTCGTTTCCGGTTGATTGAAGGTGGAAATTTTATGTGTAAAGAACCTTAGCAAAAATAATTTGGATTACTTAGCTACATACTTCATTTCTGTTCCTTTCTGTTTTGTTGTTTTGAGAAGAGTGTCAGGAGTTTCACGTTGAAGCATTATCTGTGGTTGTTCAGACTACACCCTCAAAGGCATCGACTCCACCTATGGATATTAGTAGCCCAATGACAAGAATGTAATCAAATCTGCAACTTGTTTACTCTATTTATTTACATGCTAGCAAAAATGTTTGCACTTGTCTCCATACTTTTTGCATACGTAAGCAGCAATTAGATCAAACAATGTTAATCCGTTCGGTTATGTTTGAACCTGTTAATTTGTGGGCTGTTATGTTGAGCATTTTAATGTGTGTTGTCAATATTCTTACTTTAATATGTTGGTGCTGTTCCTAGTACTCAAAATATGGTTCGAGTTGGGACTAAATGCTGCCCTTCTTTAAAATGGCGACTGATACATGCAGACTACCAGAGACCAAAACGTGAATTACAGGAAAAAACGTTCAAACCCAGACATACACGGTCATCCTAAGCAAAACATATATCAAACAATTTTAGAGCAACTATTGGTATACCAATGCCGGATCGTGTCAGCTGGAGCCGTCCGCTGTCAGGCTTTGTTAAACTGAACGTGGACGCTGCATTTCATGTGGAAAGATGTGCAGAGCTACTGCTGCTGTTATTCGTGATAGCCTTGGAAATTTTATTGCAGGTTCCTATTACAATCTACAGCATGTGGCGGATGCGGGTATGGCTGAGGCCCTTGTGATGCAACATGGCCTAGAACTCGCTGATCCAAGGGGAATGCAGAGAGTACAAGCTGAATCAGATTCAATTGAGGTGATCAACTCATGTTCTGGACAAGACAGGATCTGGGGGGCAGCTAAAGCGATCTTTCCAAATTGCATAACCTCCGGCTGAAGAATTGGTGGAGCGGAGTTTGCACATTGTCCAAGGGAAGCCAACAAAGTTCCTCGAGTTAGCTAAGCTTTGTTTTAATTCAAAAAAATCTTTGTATGTGGTGATGACCCTCCTGGTTTTCTGTTGAATTCACTTGTGAACGATGTAGCTATTGTTTAATTCTCAATAAAGTTGCCGTGGTGGCTTTCCATCAAAAGAAAAAAAGTTCAAACTTTCCGTTTTGGGCGTTTACGGTACTGGGCAAAGACACATTCCGGCCGTGTGTTTTGGCAAAGACTGGGAAATAATGGTGTTCCAAAGCAAATTTTCCCTACAATATATCACCTTTAGCAAATCTAAGCACTAGACGACCCTAACTACATCAGCACGCATAATAGCAGGGAAAAGGGAGTAGGAACTTCCGATCTTACCTTATGGTCTCAGGTCGAGCTGCTTGCGCGTCACCAGCCTCGCCTGCTCCTTCTCTCAACCGTCGCCGTCGTCGCGGCCAGCTTCTTGCCCGGTCGTCGCTCGCCTCGCGGTAAGGAGGAGGAGGGGGAGGAAGAGGAAGAGGAAGAGGTGAGGTGAGGGCCACTGGACAAGACGGGACGGGGCGGCCGGATTGGAGGTGCGCCGGCGGCTGCCGCCCGCCGCCGGTGGTGGTCCTGGTCTCGAAGGGGCGGTAGGTCTCTCTCTCACCGGCTCGATTTGGGGAAACGGAGAGCGGCGGCTGCGAGTGAGGGAAAAAGAGGTCTGCGTTTTTTTTAATATATCCGGTGGTCTCTTTGACTGACAAGTGGGATTTATGAGGCCAAATTCTTATTTCCGTAGGAACCTGGTTACTTTTGTGATTTTCTGAGAAAAATATCTAAGTTATTTTTATGATTTTAGGCACACCTGATCACACCGTCTCTATCGAGATGCCCGGTCAAATGGACAAGTTGCCGCGCACGCACGTTCTTTCAAATATTATATTATAATAATATTATCTTCTACGTTTAGTTTAACGGTTGGTTTTGTTAGCGGCTTTTTAACCGTCGAAACTAAACGGTAAAATTTATATGTTCTTAGTGCAAATAATTTAACTAATCATATTGTTTAAATTTTGTACAAAGTTTTCCATCCTGTTACTTTAGTTCTCCCTGATCATGTGTCCCTTCCAAACTACCGAAACAATTGTACTAGTAGTTGGGGCATAAGCATATTTTTTCATTATTATGTTTTAACATTATTCTTCGTGGCTAATCTTAACAGTCAATTCCATTGCTAATTTTCCAAGTTATCATTTCAAATAAATTTTAAATCTATGTGGGTAGAAGTTGATTTGATGATGAAACTAAGTGATAATTGGAATACTTATTTTGTTTGGTCGATTTTCGTTCCCAGAGACACCCGTGTTTTGTATCTAATAGAACAATATTAGTGGTCAGTGTGTATATACTGTAATTAAGTTGTGAGCCTCCTCTCTACCTTATCTTCGAATTTTCCTTGTTTCTTCGATGTGCTTCTCTCCTTTCTCTCTCGGTGTATCCCTACTTCTCCTTGTTGTTCCCTCTATTCGTCCTACCACACTTCATCAATCATTCATCAACGGTGCCAAGTGGCATTGGTCATCTAGGGTTGCGTGTATGTGTTCAATGCAGTTGACAGTGGTAAGCGGCGATCCTACGTCGGTTTGGATTTTAATCCAGGTGTAAAATTGACTATTATCTGCAAATGTTTTGTTTTGGCATTTTGTGTTTGCTAAAAAAAAAAAAGGTCGTGGTAGGTAGAAAAAGCTACACATGATTTTTTTTCTTATAGGCTTGAAACTTCTTTCCCTATGTCACAGGGAAAAAGTTGAAAATTCTCCGTCCTATCTACATAGTGTGGTATATTTATGCAATGTCAATATATCAAGTAATGAAGGGCATATTTATCAAATTTTCATTTCATGAGATGCATCCATATTATTTTACATCCCTTATAATGGTAATACCTTCTGTAAAAAAAACTAACATATGGGATCGCAATGAGGGATATAAGTCAGGGCTAGGCAATTAAACATAAATTATTTATTGGTTATTAGAGCATATGCAACTAGGTGCAAAGCTTCTTACCCTTCTATGGGTGCACCTAGCTTCACACCTTAATATTGATTGTTAGTTTGACTTTTCTCAATGGAATTGAATGTGCCACTTATGAGTTATTTGTTTCTCGTGATCCATTCACCCAATAAACTATTATGCTTTGAAAAGTGTTAGTTATAACTATGTTATGGGTAAAGTTGGTCGCTAACTCCCCGGTCCCTCCTCGCCACCTAGAGCCAACGTTAAAATAGTACATAGTATCTTTGTGTCATAAACTGACCTTTGTTATTGAATGGGACGGCGTACAAAGACCAGCTCTTGTCGGACAGCTAGTGAAGATTTAACTTCCTTTCATCTTCATAGTTTATCTCCCAAACATAAGTAACTATCATACATGTATCCTTCAAAGAACAACTATCATACGGGATGAATTAAGAGTGAGTTTTCCTAGTCCCGTAGGAGATAAAATAAAACGAATCTTCATTGAAAATCAGATTGATAGTCATCATATATTTTTTATGTTGTCTCCTAATAGCTAATTCATCAGGCAGAGTCCATTTAAAGACGTACATCAACAATCATGCTCTTAATCATAGTATGGCTAAGAGCCGACATATATCTTAATTTATCCCAACTTTCAGTTCACGGAGATAGTCTAAAGACACTCCATTTTATGAAATCGTATCATTTTATTGGCTTAAAAGACGCGAGATCCAACTAACCCCTTTACCACCTCGTATTGCTTACCAAGGACACTTTACAAACTTGGAAGCAAATAAACGAGGAATATTAGGAAACAAATAATTTTGTTTTAGTGCTTACCAAGCATTCTATACATATGGAAGAATATAATTATGCTAGTTAATGTTATCTTTATTTGTCTAAATGCATTTTATTATTACTATTCTTAGCATGGAAGGGAATGCGATAAGATTTTTCTTTTGAGGGAGGCATGCGATAAGATGAACTTAGATAATGATGATTATAACCCACATTTCTGAACAAAGGATGATTTCGTGAGCCTCTTACATGTCGTGCATACTATTAGGAATGTATGTCCTCAAAGCCGATTATATTTAAATTTCCAAAAATCCCTTACTATGTATGCACCGTGAACAAGATGACAATATGCAATAAAATGGTGATAATCCTTTTTCCAACTCCAGCCATGCTAGTGCAGACAATCTTGTGCTAAATATTTGATACAAATATAACTATTTATTTTTTCATGTGTAATACTTTTCATGCTGTTTCATAAGAAAGTATATGATGTTTTACATATCTGAAAAAGAAGAGAATATTGAAGTCACATGTCTCTGTTGTGAAGATGCCAAAGCGGAAGTTCATGCGAAGCATCATGATGATGGTATTGTTAGTTTCATCCCGAATTAGGCGGACTATGTTGTACAAAACAACCTCAATGAAGGTGATGTTTGCGCCTTCCAGTTTGGAGTTAAATTAGCTCTCTAATCATGATGGTACACAACATCTGAACTTAGTCCTAAGTTATTAACACTGGCTGCTAGCTATATATGTAGGAGATGAGTTGTGAATATGTATAAGATATAATCGTATCTATGTTGTTTTAGTTGAAATTTCATTTTGTGCGTTATAAATTCTATAATATATTATATTTGATTTATATTATATAAGTTGTGTTGGATAAACAAATTGCTTCCAAAACAGCATGCGCCGACAGACACCTTTCAAGATGAAATTTAATCATAGTCACAAGTTATGTCTGGCACCTTACCATGCGTCGCCAGTCATTATAGGCCGGCCTCGTTCACCAAAATGTGTGTGCCTATGCTAGCTCATAGTATGATGAAGTGTCAAGCGAAAAAAGCGTTGAGTGTGTAGTTTTCCCGACGTAGTTATCCTTGACGGATTTTTTCCGTGCCACCGCAAGCTCGATGATTGCGGGCAAGCCTTAGCATTTAAAGCCATCATGGCCCGTGTGTCGTGTTGTAGTGCCATGGCTAGCACAGCGGCACACAGTGCGCGTAAGCCCAAAACAATATATTTGTAAACATTGGTAGCCCATATTCCAACACCTAGGGTCGCAAGGAGGACACATAATGGTTGCATGTCTAACTGATCTTTGCGCAAGCCCAATTGCCTCAAGAAAAAACAAAAGAAAAAATGTCTCGATCCGACAAACCGCTACACATCAGGAAGCGCATGAGACGTGTCAATAACTATGTGCACACCTACCTCTCACCGTTGTCACTGTTCCACTCGGTCCCTCTTTCATTTCCCACCGATCGACGAAGTCGCGACCGCAATGGATGGATCGCTGATACGTCTCCAACGTATCTATAATTTCTTATGTTCCATGCTAGTTTTATGACAATACCTACATATTTTGTTCACACTTTATGATGTTTTGATGCATTTTCCGGCACTAACCTATTAACAAGATGCCGAAGCGCCAGTTTTCTCCGTTTTTCGTTTCAGAAATCCTACACGAAATATTCTCGAATTGGACGAAACAAAAGCCCACGGTCTTATTTTTCACGGAGCTTCCGAAGACCGAAGAGGAGACGGAGAGGGGCCGAGGCGCCCTAACCATAGGGCGGCGCGGGCATGGGGCCGCGCACCCTATGGGGTAGGCACCTCGAGCCTCCTCCGACTCGCCCCTTCCGCCTACTTAACCTCTCGTCGCGAAAACCTAGTACCGAGAGCCACGATACGGAAAAGTTCCAGAGACGCCGCCACCGCCCATCTCGGGATTCAGGAGATCGCCTCGCACCGCCGAAGGGGAATCATCACCGGAGGGCTCTACATCACCATGCCCGCCTCCGGACCGATGCGTGAGTAGTTCATCCTTGGACTATGGGACCATAGTATCTAGATGGTTGTCCGATAACGCGTGAAGCACACGTCCGTTGGGAACCCCAAGAGGAAGGTGTGATGCGTACAGCAAATTTTCCCTCAAGAAACCAAGGTTATCGAACCAGGAGCCAAGAGCACGTGAAGGTTGTTGGTGGAGGAGTGTGGTGCGGCGCAACACCGATGAAACCGGCGCCACGTGGAACTGCACAACACAATCAAGATACTTTGCCCCAACGTAAGTTGAGATTGTCAATCTCACCGCTTGTTGAAAACAAAAGATTAAACGTATCGAGTGGAAGATGGTGTTTGTTTGCAAAGTACGGTAAAGAACAATGATTGCGGGTGTATTCAGATGTAAAAGAATGGACCGGGAACAGTTCACTAGTGGTGTCTCCAATAAGATAACTAACATGTTGGGTGAACAAATTACGGTGGGCAATTGACAAATAAAGATTCAATACATATCAATGATGATTACTATGAGATTTAATCAGGGCATTACGACAAAGTACATAGACCGCCATCCAGCATGCATCTATGCCAAGGTGGACTTTTTAGGCATAGATGCATGCTGGATGGCGGTCTATGTTCTTTGTCGTAATGCCCGATTAAATCTCATAGTGATCATCATGATATGTATATGAATCTTTATTTGTCAATTGCCCACATAATTTGTTCACCCAGCATGCTATTTATCTTATTGGAGAGACACTAGTGGTTGATATGCCCCCATCATACAATCTCACGCAATCTGTTCTCTTGTTCTTCTAACAAACATCATTTCTCCACACCATACGTTAATCCTTTGTTTTCAGGCGGTGAGATTGACAACCTCTGTTACGTTGGGGCAAAGTATCTTGATTGTGTTGTGCGGTTCCACGTTGGCGTCGGAATCCCGGTGTTGCGCGCACTACAACCTTCACGGCCTTCATCCTCTCACTGGTTCGATAAACCTTGGTTTCATACTGAGGGAAACTTGCAACCTTGAGTCCAACACATGGCTATGGACTTGACCTAAGATTGATTCTCAATGCAACCGTTAGTCCATAGGGATTGTCATCAATTACCAAAACCACACATGGGGTAATGGACATGTTCTTTCAATCTCCCCCATTTTGGTAATTGATGACATCCCTTTGAGAGGGTTTAAATATGGAATTTAGCGAACAACTCAAGTTGAATATTTAGAACAAACTCCCCCATAATATATGCATGTGTGAATGAACTTGAATTTCATTGCATATACCGGCAATTAAAGCCTAGCGGAGTATCCTCTAAATATTCAACCATGCAAAGCAACAAATGCAAGACATGAAAGGCAAATGCTTAAGAACCAACAAAAGCAATTCCCTTAAACCCTCCAAACTTCTCCCCCATTGGCATCGATTGCCAAAATGGACAAAAGGTTTGGAAGGCCAATATAGTGAGCGTTCCTCCATAAGTTGTGCATTTCTCATAATTGTGAGTGAAATCAAATGCACATATTCAATGACGAATATTCGGAGGAACTCAAACTATATTGAGGATCAAAGATTGCAAGAGGATGTGAAGGTGAGAAAGCTTCGACAAATGAAGCAAGCAATCAATGAACCAACAATATGCTCTAAGTAATATGTGGAAGCTCCCCAAAATTTGTGCACAAGATAAACAATTTGCATTGAAGAATAAGGTACGCAAGCATGGCATCATCACTCCCACAAGATCACTCAAAGCTTGTGCCAAAATCAACTATGAGTGCTTGAAGATGCAAATAGGATAAAACGAGCACTCATAGCCAAGTTCTTTGTGGAGTCATCAAAGAGTCAGATAAGAATAAAGGAATGGACTCCAACAAAGAGGGATATCAAAAGATATGCACCATCTCTTATGTATATAAGTTTCTCTAAGTGGAAAACATCACAAAGATATTTATCCACAAAGAAACATGCACACACAAGATAGTTACAAGAGAAATAGAGCAAGATATCCAAAACAAGCATGCTCAAGGACTTATCTCATTTTAGGAAAGTAAAACCAAATATCAAGTAATGAGATAGCCAACTCCCAAAGAAAGCAAGGTTCCAAATAAACCAAACCCCCAATGCTTTTCATGATGGCACAAAAATACCGAAAAGAAAAGGTTTGTCTTCCAAGTTAAATTCTTGAAACAAGGGAGTGTTCTAGCAAACATAGGAGAGCTCCCCCAAGATTAGTGCACTATTTAAGATTTTGCATTTGAATACAAAATGCACAAATGCGGGATCATCGCTCTACCATTGTTTATCAAAACACTAACAAGGTTCAAGTGAAAAGAGGAGATCCAAAAGAAGCAAGGAAGACACATGGGAGTCTAACCCACAAAAACAAATTCTTGGCAAGAGTTAAAGCAATTGAGCACATGAGCCAAGTGTGAGGATGATCCGGAACAATACCACACAATTTATTACCCATTGTCCAAGGACAAGAGGTATATGAAATATTTCCATATGGTACTTTGTGAGTATGTCCAAGATCATCTTCACAACTAACAAAGCATTTGGTAAAGTGGGATTTGTTTGAGCACACGTGTCACATAGGAACAAGATAATCTAAAATATCAATTCTATGTGACACAACATCAAGTGTTCACATTTTCTAGGCTTGTAAGATGCACAAAGCATAATACTCCCCCATAATGTGACAAAGACATTTTTCGTGCAAGAGGCAAATAAGAACCAAGTGAGATAATTAATGGACATTATAGAATTTTAATTTATCATGTCGCACATTTTAGGATTGTGAAATGCACAAAGCATATCACTCCCCCAAAATGGGATAGTCCATTAATTTCTCACATGAGCCAACAACTAAGATATCAATAAGATGCAATAGGCTCAACAAAGGACAATTGTACATGATGTGCCACCCAACATATATAAGCATGGAAGCAATATAAGCAAGTAGGAAGCACAACATACACAACCACATGCGAGGTACAAAACCAACACATGTAAAAGGGGAGCGAGTAACTTTCAGTGTAAAGGACTTGAGGACTCGTTACCGCAAGGAGGTGCATGGGTAAAGGATGAAAGGAATTGTACTTGACTTGAGGAAGTGAGAATGATGAAGATCCCCCAAGTCTTCATGAACTAGTCAAGCCTCCATGCCCTCCACTTGTACCTATTGATCAAATTTTGTCTTGTTGGTCCCCAACCAAGTTGGGTCCTAAGAAGTTAGTCACAATAGGCTTGGCAACCCAAATGGTTCTTTTAGAGAAACCACATTGAGTGCCCATATATTTTGCAAACACATTTCCAACCTTATCCTTGCAAAGAGAATAAGCACCATCGTTCAAGATAGGGTTGGATGAGTTACCACTAGTGGAAAAGGAGGAGATGTGGCCCTTCTCACGGCATATGTAGCATGTTCTTCTCTTCTCCTTATTCTCACTTGATTTCTCCACAACGGGAGCCTTGGTTGATCCTTCTTGGGTAGCGGCCTTTCTTCAAGTCGAGGTAGACCTTGAGCTTGGCCTTGAGGTAGACCATGAGCTCCATCTTGAGGCCGCTTCCCTTGTTTATTCTCGCCATGTGGCATCTTCTTTAAGGGGCACGATCTAACATGATGCCCTTCAATCTTGCACTTGAAGCACACAATCTTGGCGGGGTCCTTCACATTCCCATGGCCCTTCTTCCGCTTGTGCGTGGTGGACTTGTTCTTGTTGTTGGAGTTGAATCCAAGTCCACTCTTGTCATTGAGGGATTGCTTCCCTTCATGACCCTTTACCAAGTCCTTCTTCAAAGAAGTGACCCGGGCCTCGAGCTCTTCGATTTCCCCTACATGGTTAGTAACAACACAAGTACTAGAGGAAGTGGAAGCTTCATTGTTAGAGCAACAAGGCAAGGTATGTAATTCACCACAAGATATAGCAATAGCATGGGTGGGTGAATTACTAGCACTAGCACATGGAAGTGTAGAGCAACAAGGAATAGAAGGTAGTTCACCACAAGATAAATCAATAGCATGAGTGGGTGAACTAAAAGCACTAGCACATGGGAAAATAGCATTTTGAGAGGTAGTGCTAGTACTCACATGAGGCTCACGAGATTTTACCTTTGACATGATAGCCTCATGAGCTAACTTTAGCAAATCATGAGAGACTAGAAGATCATCATAGGAGCTAGAAAGCTTCCCATGACTTTCTTCCAATTTCTCATAATTGCTTGTTAGCAAAGCAAGTTGAGCCCTTAGCTCAACATTCTCCTTCAAGATGGATGCTTCACAAGAGGTAGAGTTAGTATCACAAGCATTATCAATTATAGCACAAGGAGAAGGCAACTTAGCAATCTTTATTAGGTTGAGAGCCTTAAATAGCTCATGTGACTCGGTGAGTTTGATGAGTTCAATCTCAATGGCCCTAGAGCCATTTTTGAGAAGCTCAAAATCCTCAAGGAGTTTAGCATGAGCAATTACTAGCTCATCATTTTTAATTTGAAAATCATGCGCCACCTCTAAAGCTCTATCACGAGATTCCTTTACTATAGATAGCTCTAGAGTAAAGGTCTCCTCAAGAGATTCATTGGTGGTTTGTTGTTCTTCAAGAGCTTCACTAAGAGTTGCAATCTCGTTTGCATACTCGCGCTCATGCCCTTCCATTTTCTCAATAAGTTTTGTGCTCTCAATGGCAAAAGCCAAGATTTTCATGAAGTTAGAGCAAGCAAATTTCTTATCATGGAGAGCATGGAATACAAACTCACCCATCATGTTTAAGGAAGAACATTAAGTTCTTCCATATCATCATCCTCATCATCACTAGATATATAGGGTTCCAAGGAAGGAGACACCTTAGACGCCCTAGCCATAAGGCATGTGTGAGAACCGTGCGATGATGAAGAAGATGAACTACTTGAAGCTCCATCCAAGATCTTGTCTTGGCCCATAGTATCTTCGGTTTCCTCTACATTGTTAGTCACACAAATACTAGAGGAAAGCAAAGTATTTTCATTATGGCAACAAGACAAGGCAAGCATATCAACATGGGATGAAGATATGCAAGGACTACCAACACTAGCATGTAAAGCATTTATAGTGCTATATGTGTTCAAGTCCAAAGATGAAACATTGCAATGGGATAGGGATGAAGAATCATCAAGAGAAGGCTCACTATCAACAAGGCAATGTTCATCACCACTCACCATAGCATTACCTTGTGTCTTACCACACATTGGTGAAGTGGAAGGAGTGCGATCATCCTCAATGGTCTTGGACCCAGCATATGTATCTCGAAGCTTTGTCCAAAACTCATGAGCACTCCGGAAAGGCGCGATGGAGGAAATCACTACATGACTCACAACATGGCAAAGCACTTTAGTAGCTTGAGCATCTAGATAAGAGTTTTTCTCCTCAAAAGTTGGATTTTGTGGATCCTTAGGAGGAGAAAAACCCATATCAAGAATTTGCTCCACATGTGCATGCCCCTAAAATAATCAAGCATGTAGAATTTCCAAGCATCATAATTAGTGCCATCAAATGTATAAGAGGAAATGTGCACTAATCCTCTAGCCGACGTCATTACTCTCTAGGCGGTGAAGCCCAACAAGATAAGACAGCCCTAGCTCTGATACCAATTGAATGTACTAGGACGTCGCCTAGAGGGGGGTGAATAGGAGGTGTATAAAAACTTCTACTTGAGAGCTAAACTAGGCGGAATAAAACTAAGTGTTTACTAGTTTAGCTCAAAGCCTATCAACTAGGGGTTTGCCTAAGTGCACCAACAACCTATGCTAGCATGATGAGCAACAAGGTGATAACAAGTTAGGTATAGCACATCAAGCAAGATAGATATCACAATGTAAAGCGCATAGGTAAAGGAGCACAGGTTGAGAAGTAACCGGTGCACGAGGAGACGACGATGTATCCCAAAGTTCACACCCAAGGGTGCTACGTCTCCGTTGGAGCGGTGTGGAGGCACGAGGCACTCAAAGAAGCCACACCGGCGACAAGGCCACCAAGACACCAACGCGCCACAACCGGCACCAAAACCACAAAGGCTACCACACTCCACTAAGGCAACAACGCCACTAAGGCTACCACGCCACAAAGACGACAAGGCCACAAAGGCTACAAGGCCACAAAAGTCTCCAAGAACACCACTAAGGTCAAACACGTCCTCTACGACACCGAAACCCTGGAGAGAACCCAAACCGATTCACCTAATGCAATGGCTAAGAACACCACTAAGATGCCCAAGTTCTTCTCTCCCAAATTCCAACAAAGCTGCAAAAGCTATTGGGGGAATAAAGGAGGAAGAACAAATATGAGGAGAAACACCAAGCAACTCCAAGATATAGATCTAGCAAGATCCCCTCACTTGGAGAGGGATTCAATTGGTGAAGCTCTAGATCTAGATCTCCTCTCTCCTTTCCCCCAAAAATATGCAACAAATAGTGGGGCGATCAAGAGGAGGAAGAAACAACTCAAGGTCAACAATGGAGGAGAGAGAATGGAGGGGAAGAAGTGTTTGGGTCGGAGGTGGAAGAGAGGTATATATAAGGGGCCCAAAATATAGCTGTTGGGGCTGGATAAACGGTCAGATTCGCACCCGAGCGGTACTACCGCTTGTCAAAGCGGTACCACCGCATGCAGCAGGTGGGCCAGGCAGCAGGCGCAGCGAGCGGTCGTGGCGACCGATTCCCGCTCGGATCGAGCGGGGCTCTCCCCGCGGGTCAATGCGGTGCCTCGATCGTCGAGCGCGGGCGGGAGTTAGCGCGGGCGAGCGGCAGCGGAGCTGGGCCGCGGGAGTGGGGCAGCGGCGGCCCAGTGCGGGGCTGGGTGAGGAGAGGCTAGCTGGGCCACGGCGGGAGGCGAGCTGGGCCAGGGAGATCAGCTGCGGCCCAAGACGGATCTGGTGGAGGCTGGTTGGGGAAGAAAAAGCTGGGCCCGGTACCGTAAGTGGGCTACGGTACTACCGGGACGGTACCGGCCTGGTACCGCTTGCGATCCAGTAAGCCAAAACGCGCGTGCGGTACTTTGGCCGGTACCGCCCACGGTACTACCGCTCGGCCCTATAAGATTTTTCTTTTTCTTTTTAAATATGCAGCAAATGTAAAATCCATAACTCGAGCTAGGAAACTCGGAATGCGGTGAAACCAATTTTATTGGAAAGAGGACGACGAGAGCTACCTCTTTACAAGGTGAAAACATGGAAAAGAGTGGGTGATGATTTTCTCATGGTCATAGAGGTGTAACCTCTCAATATGGTGTATCGGGAAAATCATCACCCTCGCACATGCAACATGCGATGCAACCGGAATCCGTTTCATGGATAAGAACCAAGAAGAACCAAGAAACACGATGCAATGCATGCAAGGTTTGAGCTCTCTCCGATGATGCGACCACTATCCTATCGAGCACAAACCTTGTCCTTGCGCGTTCCTCTCGAGTCGGCAAGCTCCGTCTTCATCCTCTTCATGATTTTACATGCCACTAACTTCCTCCAACATACACACGCCACCGTCTTCATCCATCTTCAACGCCGTCTTCTCTCTTTCATATTCAACACCGTCTTCGTCTCTCTTCGACACCATCTTCATCATTGTACCCCGTCTTCTCCATCTTGCAACCTTGAGTCCAACACATGGCTATGGACTTGACCTAAGATTGATTCTCAATGCAACCGTTAGTCCATAGGGATTGTCATCAATTACCAAAACCACACATGAGGTAATGGACATGTTCTTTCAGCATGTACAACGGGAACAACAACAAAAAATGCATCCCAACTACTAGCTATTGATACGTGTGATTTCTAGAGATAAATTTTACTTCTTTAATTATTAAAATATCTATGTTGGATGTGGAGGAAAATATCCTCCACATCCATGTTAATCCTATGAGGAATATTTAATTTCTTTATTTTTTTTAAATATTTACATATATATGAAAGTATCCCCGTATCTACGTCTTTTACAAAATGTCGTATCGCGGTATCCCCGTATCGCGTATCGGATACGTATCCAAGTATTCGTGCTTCCTTGGATCTAGGGGTTTTCAAAATTTTGGTATGATAAGTATGATTGGATAGAATATAGTATGTCTCATGATAAGGCTTATTGTTTCCATTGCTTTCTTTTTAAGCCACTTGGAAGTTCATATTGTTTTGGTAATTAAGTTTTCACCAA
Organism: Lolium multiflorum; assembly: GCA_030979885.1. Taxonomy (NCBI): domain Eukaryota; kingdom Viridiplantae; phylum Streptophyta; class Magnoliopsida; order Poales; family Poaceae; genus Lolium; species Lolium multiflorum. The sequence continues at coordinate 153,346,529 of CM061747.1, forward strand.
GACCGGATTTAGTGATTGGAAACATGGCTACAAAGCATTTCCCGACCATATTGGTGGTGTCAATATTGACCATAATAAGGCAAGGTTCCATTGTGATGATTTTTCCAATCAAAGACAAAGTGTGTCTAGTAATCTTGCTCGTGCATCCAAGGAATCTGAAGAACTTTATAAAATCCGTTTGACTTCTTCCTTGCATTGTGTAAGATTTCTCATTGGTCAAGGGTTGGCATTTCGTGGCCATAATGAATCTCTTAGTTCATTAAACAAGGGAAACTTCAAGGATATGGTAACTTGGTATAAAGAAAAGGATGGAATAGTGAAGCATGCTTATGAGAATGGTGGAAATTCAAAGATGATCTCTCCCAAAATTCAAAAGGATCTCTCCAAGTGTTGCGCACAAGAAGTCACCAAGGTGATTATGGTAGAAATTGGTGATAAGAACTTCTCCGTTCTTATTGATGAATCACGTGATATATCATTCAAAGAGCAAATGGCGGTAATGTTGAGGTTTGTAGTGTTTTCTTGTTGTTATATCTTCATATTGTTGATTGTTCCGTACTATTAGTTAACCTTCTTGTTTTTTTTTGTAGATATGTGAATAATGAAGGCAAGGTTGTGGACCGATTTCTTTCTCTATATCATGTTCGTGATACTACATCGAAAGCACTAAAGGAGGCTCTTCTTTGCATTCTAGATCACTACAAGCTATCTATTTAAAGGATACAAGGGCAAGGATATGATGGGGCTTCCAATATGAGAGGTGAATTCAATGGCTTGCAAAAAAAGATCTTAGATGAAAACCCTTATGCCTTCTATGTTCATTGCTTTCCCATCGATTGCAATTGTTAGTGGTCTCTGTTGCTAGTTCTTGTTCATCCATTTATAATTTCTTTGAGAGCATCACCAGGATCATCAAGCTCATCTTGCAAAAGAAGAGATGTGCTTAGGGAAGAACATCATCAACATATTTTGGATATGCTTGAGAGGGGTGAGATATCTACTGGAAGAGGCTTGAATCAAGAAACAACTCTCACTAGGCCCGGGGGATACTAGATGGGGTTCACATTATACAACATTACTTCGTGTGCACCAAATGTGGGCGGGAACATTGTATGTTCTCCGTGAGGTCAATGATGAGAGTCGTGGATTGACCCAAGCGGCGGGTTAGATGGAGAAAATGGAGGACTAAAAATTAGTTTTCATTTTAAAGCTAATGATAAAGTTGCTTGCCATCGCAGATGAGCTTTCACATGTTTTGAAAAAGAAAGCTATAAATATTATGCATGCAAAGGAATTAGTTAGTGATGTGAAAGATCGGTTGGCCTCTACGAGAGAATGTGGTTGGAGAATGTGGTTGGGGTCAGTTGTTTGATGAGGTCCAACACTTTTGCATGGAGAAGGGTATTCCGGTTCCGCATATGGATGAACTAATACCGGTTCGGGGTCGTTCAAGGCTTGACACTAACCTTCATTTCTACAAAGTTGAGATCTTCTATGTTGCCATTGACAAGATATGTGTTGAGATGGATCATCGCTTTTGTAGTTTTGTGAAGCTTCAATGGAGGTATTAGCAGGGCTGGCCCATACTTTTTTGGGCCCCAAAAGGGCCCTTATTCACACACAAAAACTATCAACACAGTATATTTCAACCTAAAAACCCATCATATTTCAATAACAAAGAATATTCAGTACATATCATAGATCCATTATCTTCTGAACTCTCAAAATGACAGAGCATCACTCTAAAAATAATATTCTTTGTGATTTGTCTCAATCAAGCGAACTAATCATGACTCCGCTGCTTCCGCAAAAGATCTGCTTTGCTAGGATTGACAAGGCAGAACATGTCTTTCTTATGCAAAAGGAATATGTTTGATGTATCAGTCCACTAGCATATAAGACCAAGATTTTTTAAATACTGTGCTATCTAATAAAATGAATTACCAATGTAGATAGGAGATAAAGTCGCCGCAGTTCCTACTTAAAAGAGAACCAGAGAGCGGCATTTACCTAAAAAAGCACAATAAAAGTATTAGACAATCTCCCAGCATACAAATAGCAATCAATCATGTGCAGTTGTGATGACAAAAATCGTACAGTAAGATTTTATTTAGATCATGCCCACCACTCCATATTCTTCACCAATTTTCGAAAGCTTCCTCTTCCTGCACAAGTCACAGTATACAAATTGAATTCAGAACTTGCAATTTCTCCTAACACTTCTAGAAGCAAAGTCGTCTATAATTGCATCTGTATCTATCTCATCTAACTTATTTTTCTCGATACACAAGATTGCCAAACCATTTAATCTTTCTTGAGACATTGATGATATTAAATAGTTTTTTAGTAACTTCAACTTAGAAAAGGTACGCTCAGCCGATGCTATGTCACCGATACATGTCACCGATATAGTAAACAAAATACGATAAGCAATTAAAATATTTGGAAAACAATCTATATCTCTAACAAACTCAAATATTTCCATAGCATGCATTGACTCATTCGATTTAGGTAAAGTCATCTGTAGCAGTCTTAATTAAGAAATTAGATCATCTGGCTCAACATCATAGGAGTCATTGTGAGAAAATGTTTTGATAAACTTATCACAAGATTTGCGCACTTCAACATTTAGCAATTTCAAGTCTTTTAAGCTAAGTAAAAAAACCAAATATATTTTTGAATACCTTAAGTTCTTCAAATCTAGTTTTCAGTGAGACCTTTGCCACATCAACCATTACTAAAAAGTAGTTTACTTCAAAAGCTTTCTCAGCTAATAGAATTTCTTCGTCATGATCAGGTTCATCAAACTATTTTGTCCTGGTCACTTGACGTTTTATTGGAAATGATGGTTCAATACGCATATCAGATGCTATACCCTTTGCTATGGTCAAACTAGTTGCAAATCCATTGTTTCTATAGTTATCAAAAAAATCCATTATATGTTCGATTTGCTGCAATGTAGAGTTAATACACATGGATGGAGATTGCAACTTCTTACTCACGGTGTTTATTGCAAACAAAATGTCATGCCAAATTACCATACCAAGTATAAAATCAAATTTACCAAGCGCATCAAATAAATTTTTGCGTCACTCTTCGACTTGGCATCATCACAAATTTTACCTACCTCCAGCAAAGCAACCCTTAGTTCGGGGGCTTGAAATCTAATAGTTTTAACACTTTTTATTCGACTCTCCCACAGAGTGTTTGATAAACCGTTCACTGTTAAACTTGGAATATGGTCAAGCAACACTTTCCATCTTTTAGTATAATTTAAAATAACACATATATCCGTTGAACAATACTGAAAAAAGTAATAGCTTTACCACATGAACTTGCCATTTCAGATAAAGTAAGGTTCAAACTATGGCACACACATGGCATATATAGAGCTCTTGGATTAATTTTAAGTAAGCGACATTGTACCCCTTGGTTTTTCCCTTTCATATTTGAACCATTGTTGTAACCTTGGCCCCTCACATTATCTATATTTAGTCCGTAGGACTTCAGAGCATCCATAAGTACATTAAGAAGTCCCAAACCAGATGTGTCATCCACTTTCAAAAATTCCATAAAGAACTCTTCTATTTTTATTTGGTTATTGGACATGTTAACACATCGGATAATTAGGCTCATTTGGTCCCAGTGGCTAACATCTGGAGTACAATCAAAAATTATAGAGAAATATTTGGCCTCTTTAACAATCTTCAAGATAGAGCTTGTAACACTAGATGCTAAAAGAGAAATCAGCTCATTTTGAATTCTATGGCTGAGATAATGATGATAAATTTCATCATTTCAAATTCTCCTAAGATGATCTTGCATTACTGGATCAAATTCAGCAATCATCTCTGAACATGCTAAAAAAATTACCATTGTTGTGTTCGTACAACTTATCACTGGATCCACGAAAAGCTAAGTTACGTTTAGCAAGATATTTTACAATGGCTACAAGTCTTACTAGCACTTGTCTCAATCGTTCGGTCTCTTTTGTGATTTGCTGTTGCCACTCCTTATCAATTGTTTTACCTTTGGCTAGTCTAACTTTTAGTTTGCTCCATATGTTCATGTTTTTAATATGCTCTGCACCGCTTTCATGCTCTTTAAGCCGCTCACTAAGATGCCTCCAGTCTCTCAACCCATTAACCGCTAATGAACTCTTGTTGCCATGAGATTTAAAAAGCTTACATCAAAAGCAATACACTTTGTCAACATTTTTAGAGTAAACTAGCCACTTCCTATCATGCACCTCTCTGTTTCTCAACTTTCTAGAATAATAAGCTTGTGAAAAACGTCAAGAATGATCATCTAATGGAAACACAACATTCTTTTCTCTTACAGGCCCCTTCTCAACTAAAATATCCCTATCCTTATCATCCAGATTCTCCCATTCTCGTGGATCAAAAAAATTAACAACGAAAGGTTGTTGTTCATCGACACTTGGATGTTCTAATTTTTGCGAATCAGAAATGTTTTCATGCTCATTAGAATTATGATCAACCTCGATGTCATCATCCCCATCTACATTCTCAGTTGGTTGTTCTTCAACAGTTACTAAGGCTAATTGAAGAGAGTTCGGGTTCCTTGAAGAACTACCATTTCTAAAAAACTTGTGAATAGATCCTCTTTGAGATTCTAAAAATGCATCTCTATTTTTTCTTTTATTCCTTTTTGCACAACCATATAACTCCTTTCTAGAAGACATATCATCAAACAAATAATACAAGTTGCCTAAAAAAGAACAAGAGAGGGAACAGAAGCACCTGGCCGAGCTTAATTCGGAAGAAGAAGACCACACCTTGATGAATTGAACGATTTCCCCTTTCTCCATGCTCTCAGACATACCTTGCTCTCAGATCCAATCAAGACCACTAACCACAATCCATCACTTTCCGTTTTTCCTGTGGGAGTCTTGGCTGCTTGAGCTGAATAACATATCAAATGGGAGCTTTTTAACAGTGGATTGAGGTCTGAGTCTCTAAGAGCAACGTCAAGGGCGGAATTTTTTTACCTCTCAGATCCCAAACGGCTATTTGATAGTGGAAACATAGAACCGTTGAGAATTAAAGGGAGAAGTCTGGGGAACGATGGAGGCATGGAGCTGCATCTTTGGCATCCATTAATGGCTAGCGGCAATCTCGGATTTGGGGAAGGAGGAGTCGAGGAGCCGAGGAGATAAGGAGATGGGGGTCGTTTCGTTTGGCTACTGGAGGTCTGGAGGCTGGAGCGGTCGATCGATTCCTCTGGAGTATGGATCGATTGGTTTTTTCAACTCCCATCCCGTACGTGCTAGTCTGGATGGGCTGGACATCAATACATGGGCCTTTATGGCTTTACTTCGTTTAGAGGACTAAAACACCCAGAAATTCCAACTGCTACTAATAGAACTACTACCTAGGCTGGGGCCCAGACTTGCCAGGGCCCAGTGCGGGCGCACCGTTATCCTAGCCTGTGGGTCGGCTCTGGGTATTAGTGAGCTTCTCATGCCTTAGTCCAAAGAAATCTTTCCAAATGTTTGATGTGGACAGGCTTTCTTGCTTATCTTCAATGTATCATGCGGATTTCTCTAATGGTGACCGTGCAACCATAAGAGGCCAACTTGAGAATTACATTCACCATGTCAGAATCCATTCCTCCTTTTCTAGCTGCACAAATCTTGAAAGTTTGGCTATAAATATGGTTGAAACGGGGAAGCATTTGGTCTTCCCATTGGTCTACAAGCTTACTGAATTGGCCTTGATATTGCTGGTGTCAACCATATCAGTTGAGAGAGCTTTTTCGGCAATGAAGATCATCAAGTCCAAATTGTGTAACAAGCTTAATAATGAATGGTTCAATGACTTGATCATATGTTACGCCGAGCGGGAGCTATTTAGCCAACTTGATAGTGGTGTCATTGCTCAACGGTTTCAAGCCATGAAAAAGAGGAGGAAACATTTACCTCTTAAGCCTAGGGCTAATTAGCACACCATTGGTACTATATCGGTATATTTCTTTGCCTCATTAATAAATATGAATATAATTAAAGGTATGTTCATATGATTTACTAATCCATCTTGCCTTTTTATTCTTGTAGAGTCTCTTTGTGGGTGCGCTTGGATATTGCAACTTTTGTCATCGACCGTCGGAGTTTTGTTAGTCTTTTGGCCTTTTGGGACTTCTTCGAACGTGTTGTGAACTTATATTCGAATGTGTTATGAGCTGAACGTGTAATGTAATGTAATGTATCCGTGTTTCCGCACTAAAACCATTGTGAAAGCATGGTTTGCTCCATGTGATGCTTACATTTGACTAAAAAAAATTAAGTTGCCTTGCGGCTCACCCAGGCTTTGACAAATTCTTGGTTATTATATTAGATGTATGCATTAGGATGAGTATAATTATACTTGCATCATCATAATGATTTTATGGTTTTCCACACCAGTAAGTTTGATAGAATATGAGAAGAAAGTTGTCTACAAAGCGTATTATGATCATTTGTTTAATCATGTGAAAGAAAATTTTAGAAGGAGGACAATGTTTGCGAAAGAAATATCATGCTACTTGTGAAAAGAGAAATAAATAAAAAAGTTCTGCTCAAAGATAGCATGTAAAAGCTAAGCTTCATGATTTTATGATACGTGAAGAAAATAGTCTTCATGTTTACTATCGAACTTGAAAGGTGTAGAGGCCTCTAAGTCATTTGAGTATGAGAATAGTATGGTGTTATTCATGCTCTAGCTTTACATCTGATGTTATAATCATTGTTCTTAAGAACGCCTCATTTATTTTAATGACTTAAGCTTCATGAACAAAGATGACTTTGTCCATTAAGCTTCCTATATTGCATAGGGACGAGCAAGAGTCTAGCTTGGGAAAGTATGTGAGTGCATTTTTAGCATGTTTATACACCGTTATTTCATTAAGATATCATTGAATAGTAATAGGATTTTTGTATTTCACCGCGCTACCGCGCCCTTTTATGCTTGTCTACACTGAATCTTAAAATAATAAGGCAAAGATGAAATATCAATAAAAACTGCCATTTTATGGTATTTTGACATGATAAGAATCATTTAAGTGCTTAATTATGCACCTGGGCGAAGAGAGGATGCGAGGACAACTTCCAGTAAGTTTAGCGGGCATCGGTATGAGTGGAGCCTGCCTGTACCGCCCGCCCGTACGATGTGTCAGGAGCACCGCCTTGTCAAATACTTCCATCTCGTGCAGACAACACAGAGATCTGAGAGATACAACTCCGCAAAACAGGGAAACACCGCCCCTGATAAGATCTAGATAATTAAGGAACCTTGGAGAAGACATCATTCAGGCTGCTACGTAGATCCTCAAAGGAAAGGCATCATCCCCTTCATCATCAACCGCTGCATCATCAATACCATTCTCCTCCAACCATATTTGTAATCATGATTGCTATTGTTGATTTGTGTTCTAATTTATTCAATTCCTTTCATCCCCTCCATAAGATTATGATGATGTTCTTGATTGTTTCCATGTGTGAGTAGTTCCTTTAATTCTTGGGGAGATGAAGAAACCCTAGCACGAATATGAGATGAATCTAATATGATCTATGATTTTAAGTATTAATGTGTGTTAGTTCTCTCTCTTGATATTATATGTTTTGCACCATGTAATATTTACTTTATGGTCTCGAGAGGGAACTACCCTTTGAAGTGTGGTAAAGTGAACGATGATAAGTGACATTACCGAATTGGCAATTTAACACATGGATGAGGGGGATAAATAGGGACTCACCAAGCTCATATCGATAACCACGGGGTAAAACCCTTAATACCAGAAGTCAATATGTGGCTTGCAGAAGACTAGCTGTTGTGGTAATTTAGAGATGCGATGACCGATGGCTTTCTGGGCGCATCTTGTTACGGAGCTCTCCCGACACACAATATGATTAAAAGCATACTTCATCTTGATTAACATGAATCTAATGCTAGAGGTGGATCCAATAATCCCTGAGAACACTTTGTCTTATTAAGCTTCGACCCATTTATTATAACGCTTTTACTGCTTTGTTTACTTTATTGCAACCAATCACAACCATCCCCTAATTTTTTTGAGATTAGAAAACAATTTACAAGTAAACTTTAATAGGTAGTAACAAGGGGCATTAAGACCTTAACTAGTAGCTCCTCGTGGTTCGATATTCTTATTTCGAAACTAGCTACAATTGATCAGTGTTCTTGGAGTCATCAAGCTATTTTTTGGCGCCATTGCCGGGGATCTCAGCGCTTTTGGTCTTTGTTCTTACTTGCTAATTTATTATTGTTTTTACTAAAGTTGTTTAATAGTTTCAGGTAACACCATGGCTGCTCTTGGACTTATGAATAAATAAGCTTGATACAGCTGAATACCTCAGGAGATTCAACCGAGGGTTTGTTAAAGAATTCCCGAATGGGAGTGACGTGGTGTATGCGATTCAGCCACCTTAATTGCTATTATGAAAGAAAAAAGCTTTGCCGGAGATAATCCCGATGAGGATCCTTATAATAATCTACATTTCTATACTGAGTTGTGTTGGACGATTAAATTGAGAAAATACTCTGATGATGAATTAAAACTTAAATTGTTTAGTCAGTCTCTAACTAACATTGCATTATCTTAGAGCTTTTATAGTTCTATGAAATTTCCTTCCTATGATTATAGGTGCTATAGGATCTTTAGGCATGTCCACAATAACAAGATCAATAAGAGCAGGACATCGTTTAATTTCCACTACAATGTTATCTTTAATAGCTACAGCTTGTCTATAAGTTGAATCAGCTAAGTGAATTCTTAGCTTAGTAGTTTTAAATGGCCCCATTCTTAACTTATCAAATAATCTTTTTGGAATGGTGGAGATGCTTGCACCAAGCTCACAAAGTGGAGCCACCTCATTTGTTCCAATATGGATCTTAATAGTGGGTTCAAATATATCATCAAGCTTAGCTGGGAGTTTTCAGCGAGCTTCTTATATTGTTGTTCTAACTCATGAACTTTGAATGCTACTTCATGAATAAATTGGCGGTACATGGTACCATTACCTTCATCGACTCCGGGATGCTTGACTGTGATCATATTCACTAGATCTTCCACGGAGTACTCTGGTGTTGGAGCATTGCTATATTCCAGTTCTTCAGGTGCTTCACCTTCTCCGTCGACCCTCATCATCTTGAGATCATCAACGGGGTTTGGTTCTGGCTTACCTGCAAATCTTGCAAGTATTATAGTTTGGCTTTCAACTATCTTCCCCAATTGTGCCTCGACGGTCTTTGTCCTTTCATTTAGAACTTGAACATCGTTCTTAAGAGAAATAATTTGATTAGATAAATTTCCTAACATAGTGCTATGATTTTCAGTAAGCTTTGTAAGGGTGCTTGATACGTCTCAAACGTATCTATAATTTCTTATGTTCCATGCTACTTTTATGACAATACTTGAATGTTTTATACATACTTTAAATCATTATTATACATTTTCCGACACTAACCTATTAACAAGATGCCGAAGTGCCAGTTGATGTTTTCTGCTGTTTTTGGTTTCAGAAATCCTACATAGGAAATATTCTCGGAATTGGACGAAATCAACGCCCAGGGTCTTATTTTTCCACGAAGCTTCCAGAAGACCGAGGGGGAACGAAGTGGGGCCACGGGCGCCGCCACACTAGGGCGGTGCGGCCTAAGGGGGGCCTGCGCGGCCCTAGCGTGTGGGGCCCCGTGACCCCTCCGACTCCGCCCTTCCGCCTACTTAAAGCCTTCGTCGCGAAACCCTCGTACCGAGAGCCACGATACGGAAAACCTTCCGAGACGCCGCCGCCGCCAATCCCATCTCGGGGGATTCAGGAGATCGCCTCACCCTGCGGAGGGGAATCATCACCGGAGGGCTCTACATCATCATGCCCGCCTCCGGATTGATGCGTGAGTAGTTCATCCTTGGACTATGGGTCCATAGCAGTAGCTAGATGGTTGTCTTCTCCTTGTGCTATCATTTTTAGATCTTGTGAGCTGCCTAACATGATCAAGATCATCTATTTGTAATGCTACATGTTTTGGTGGGATCCGATGAATCTAGAATATTATGTCAAGTTGATTATCAATCTATCATATATGTGTTGTTTATGTTCTTGCATGCTCTCCGTTGCTAGTAGAGGCTCTTTGATACTTGTAACTCCAAGAGGGAGTATTTATGCTCGATAGTGGGTTCATGCCTCCATTTAATCTGGGACAGTGACAAAGTTCTAAGGTTGTGGATGTGCTGTTGCTACTAGGGATAAAACATCGATGCTTTGTCTAAGGATATTTGTGTTGATTACATTACGCACCATACTTAATGCAATTATCGTTGTTTACAACTTAATACTGGAGGGGTGCGGATGCTAACCCGAAGGTGGATTATTTAGGCATAGATGCATGCTGGATAGCGGTCTATGTACTTTGTCGTAATGCCCTGATTAAATCTCATAGTAATCATCATTGATATGTATTGAATCTTTATTTGTCAATTTCCCACCTGTAATTTGTTCACTGATAACGCGTGAAGCACACGTCCGTTGGGAACCCCAAGAGGAAGGTGTGTGATACGTCCAATTTACATCACTATTTTGTATCATAATTTGTTGTTATTCATTGATATATTTCATATTAAGACACAATACTTATATTATTTATCTATTTTGCATGTTTCATCATTATTGGAGGATCAAGCACCGGAGCCAGGATTCTGCTGGAAAAAGCACCGTCAGAACGCAATATTTCGGAAGATCAATGGGAAGGAAATTTCACGTAAATTCCTATTTTCCAGATGATGGAGGGAGCCAGAAGGGGAAGAAGAGGGGCCAAGGTGGGGCCGGACCACAGCCGGCGCGGCCATGGCCTGGCCGCGCCACCCCGTGGTGTGGGGGCCCCACAGCCCTCTCGCCTCCTTTTCTTCGCGACTCTTCGTCCGAAACCTAAGCCACGAGAGAACCTCACGAAGGGTTACCCGCCTCTGGGCGGAGAACACCAGAGAGAAAAGCTCTCCCGGCAGGAATCCGGGAAATTCCCTCGGAGGAAATCGACGCCATCGCCATCGTCATGAGCTGGACATCATCTCCATCATCATCATCATCATCTCCACCATCTACACCGCCATCACCACCGCCGCACCTCGCTGTAACTATTTGAGTTGGATCTTGATTGTTTGATTGGGGAAACTCTCCGGTGTTATTCTCTACTTGTTGTAGATGCTATTGAGTGAAACCATTGAACCAAGGTTTATGTTCAGATTGTTATTCATCATCATATCACCTCTGATTGTATTCCATATGATGTCTCGTGAGTAGTTCGTTTAGTTCTTGAGGACATGGGTGAAGTCTAAATGCTAGTAGTGAATTATGGTTGAGTAATATTCAATGTTATGATATTTAAGTTGTGGTGTCATTCTTCTAGTGGTGTCGTGTGAACGTCGACTACACGACACTTCACCATTTATGGGCCTAGGGAGTGCATCTTGTATTCGGTTGCTAATTGCGGAGTTGCCGGAGTGACGAAACCTGAGCTCCCGTTAGTACATCGATGCAAGAGGGATCGCAGGATCTCGAGTTTAAGGCTGTGGTTAGATTTATCTTAATTACTTTCTTGTAGTTGCGGATGCTTGCAAGGGGTATAATCACAAGTATGTATTAGTCCTAGGAAGGGGTGCATTAGCATAGGTTCACCCACACAACACTTATCAAAACAATGAAGATTATTTAGCTACATGAAGCGAAAGCACTAGACTAAAATCCCCGTGTGTCCTCAAGAACGTTTGGTCATTATAAGTTAACAAACCGGCTTGTCCTTTGTGCTAAAAAGGATTGGGCCACTCACTGCAATTATTTCTCTCGCATTTTACTTACTCGTACTTTATTCATCTGTTACATCTAAACCCTTGAATACTTGTTTGTGAGCATTTACAAGAATCCTTCATCGAACGCCAACACCTTCTGCTCCTCGTTGGGATCGACATTCTTACTTATCGAAGATACTACGATACACCCTATACTTGTGGGTCATCAAGACTATTTTCTGGCGCCGTTGCCGGGGAGTGAAGCGCTATTGGTAAGTGGAATTGGTAAGGAAAACCTTCTGTTTGTGCTGATTTTATTTCTGCCTGCTGCTATAGTCATTATGGAGAGATCTTCTCTTTAATTTCTATTTGGAAATCTACTACTACTGCAACAGTGGATGAAGCGCCAGGTGAGGAAGTAGTACCATATAAAATACTATATGAAAATTATTGAACGTGTTATGGATAATCGCTATGAAGGGGATGGAACTGTCCATCCTGGTGATCATTTAATGTTTTTGCATGAATTATGCGGGTTATTCAAATGTGCAGGTATTTCTATGAATGAAGTTAGAAAGAAACTATTCAATATATCGCTGTCTGGTAAAGGGCACTGGTATAAATTGTTGAAGAATGGTGATTCTATTGATTGGGAGGACATTGTGCCTTTATTTTATTCCAAATTTTATCCTCCAAGTGAAATTCACAAAGATCGGAACCGCATATATAATTTCGGCCTCATGATGGAGAGAGTATTGCCCAAGCTTGGGGAGATTGAAGTCTTTAATGCTCAAATGCCCCATTCATGAGCTTCCTGGTAATGTTATTATTGATAATTTCTATGCAAGACTTTCTTTTCAAGACAAGACCTTGCTGGATACTTCTTGTTCTGGATCATTTACACGCAACAAAGAAGAGTTTAAAAGGGACCTTCTTGATCGGATCCAAGAAAATACTCAGGATGGGAGAACGACAAAGATAGAGAATCAGGTATAATTTATGATTATAAATGCATTGAAGCTTTTATGGATACGATAAATTTCGTAATATGAGTGCTACATATGGTCTTGATTCCCAAGTTGTTGCAAATCTTTATAAAGCTTTTGCCTCTCATTATGAATTGCCTAAGAGGAATTTTGATAAGTATCATGAACCGTATAAAGATAAGGTTGATTCATCTGTAAACAAATGTGTAGTGATTGAAACTGTTGATCATGTTATCCGAAGCTTATATTGAAAAACCCCTTTCCCTGCTAAAATGAATACTCTGTCATATCTAGTGCTGTTAATAAAAGTGAAAAGAAACCTAAAGAACCTGAAGAACAAATTAAAATTGAACCCGCTGTTGCAATAGTTAAAGATCTTGTGACTGAAAATGTGGAGGATGGTCATATTATTTTCTGTGAAGATGCTTCTAATATTGTTTCACATCCTAATAAACCCAAACAAGTTAGTGTTCCTATGTTATCTGTTAGAATTGGTGATCATTGCTATTATGGTTTATGTGATATTGGTGCAAGTGTTAGTGCTATTCCTTCTGAGCTTTATACGGAGATTATGCACGAAATTGGTTCTTGTGAACTTGAAGATGTTGATGTGGTTATTCATCTGGCTAATAGAGAAACTATTTCTCCAATTGGTATTGTTCGAGATGTGGAAGTTCTATGTGGTAAGATTAAATATCCCGCTGACTTTTTGGTTGGTTCTCTGCTAGTGATCATTGTCCTATCATTTTTGGTAGACCTTTTCTAAATACTTGTGGAGCTATTATAGATTGTAAGAAAGAGAAAATTTTGACTAGATTTGCCGGTGAACCTTATGAATTTAACTTTTCCAAATTTACCAAAACTCCTTATAAAGCTGACTTGCCTAGTAATGATTTTAAAATGGAGCAGTGTGCATCTATTGTTCTTGTTCTAATAATCCTTGCAGCAACATTTGGAGAATAGTGAAAGTGAAGCTTTTAGGAAAGAAAGAGATGAGCTTGAGGAAAATTTTCTTCGCCAACCTATTCTCAGCATGATTTAAGGTGGAAGATTTGGGTACAACACCGCCACCAAAGGAAGATCCCGTTTTTGATTTAAAGCCTTTACCCGATAATCTTAAATATGCTCATATTGATGATAAGAAAATATATCCTGGTATTATTAGTTCTAAGCTTTTAGAGATTGAGGAAGAAAGGTTATTGGAAATATTGAAGAAACACCAAGGAGCTATTGGCTATACTCTTGATGATTTGAAAGGGATTTCTCCTTCTATTTGCCAACATGCTATTAATATGGAAGATGATGCAAAGCCTGTTGTTGAACATCAACGTCGTCTAATTCCGAAGATGAAAGAGGTGGTAAGGAACGAGGTATTAAAACTTGAAGCGGTATTATATATCCTATTGATAGTAGATGGGTTAGTCCTGCATTGTGTTCCTAAGAAAGGAGGAATGACTGTTTGCCTTGATGCGCGTGATGTACACGTCCGTTGGAACCCCAAGAGGAAGGTATGATGCGCACTGGCAAGTTTTCCCTCGTATGAAACCAAGGTTTAATCGAACCGAGGGAGCCAAACACGTTGAAGGTTGATGGTCGCGAAATGTGATGCGGCGCAACACAGGGATTCCTCGCGCCAACGCGAACTGCACAACAACCCAAGTACTTTGCTCAACGAAGTGAGGTTGTCAATCTCACCGGCTTGCGTAACAAAGGATAAAATGTATCGAGTGGAAGATGTTTGCAAAGAAAACAAGAAAACACAATTACAAGAGATTGTATGCTATGTAAAGATAGGACCGGGTCCACAGCTCACTAGAGGTGTCTCTCCCATAAGATAAAAGCATGTTGGGTGAACAAATTACATCGGGCAATTGACAAATAGAGAAAGGCATAACAATGCATATACATGATATGATAAATATAGTGAGATTTAATCGGGCATTACGACAAAGTACATAGACCGCCATCCAACCGCATCTATGCCTAAAAAGTCCACCTTCAGGTTATCATCCGAACCCCCTCCGCATTAAGTTGCAAAGCAACGACAATTGCATTAAGTATGGTGCGTAATGTAATCAACAACTACATCCTTAGACATAGCATCAATGTTTTATCCCTAGTGGCAACAAGCACATCCACAACCTTAGAACTTTCTGTCACTGTCCCAGATTCAATGGAGGCATGAACCCACTATCGAGCATAAATACTCCCTCTTGGAGTTAAGAGTAAAAACTTGGCCGAGCCTCTACTAATAACGGAGAGCATGCAAGATCATAAACAACACATAAACAATAGATTGATAATCACCATAATCATAGTACTCTCTATCCATCGGATCTCGACAAACACAACATATAGAATTACATATAGATGATCTTGATCATGTTAGGCAGCTCACAAGATCTAACAATGAAGCACAACAAGGAGAAGACGACCATCTAGCTACTGCTATGGACCCATGGTCCAGGGTGAACTACTCACTCATCACTCCGAGGGCGACCATGGCGGTGTAGAGTCCTCCAGGAGATGAATCCCCTCCGGCAGGTGTCGGGGGCGATCTCCGTAATCCCCCGAGATGGGATTCGCGGCGGCGTCTCCGTAAGGTTTTCCGTATCGTGGCTCTCGGCGGGGGTTTGCGACGAAGCTTTAAGCAGGCGGAGGGTCAACGCGGGGGCCACACGGCCCAGGGGGTAGGTGGCGCGCCAGGGCGGGCCGCGCCGCCTCCCCTCTGGCCGCCTCGTGGCCCCACTCGTTATCTCTTCGGTCTTCGGAAGCTTCGTGCAAAAATAGGACCCGGGCGAAAGTTTCATCCAATTCCGAGAATATTTCTTTACTAGGATTTCTGAAACCAAAACAGCAAAAAACAACTGGCTCTTCGGCATCTTGTTAATAGGTTAGTTCCAAAATGCATAAATATGACATATAATGTGCATAAAACATGTAGGTATCATCAATAAAGTAGCATGGAACATAAGAAATTATCGATACGTTGGAGACGTATCAGCATCCCCAAGCTTAGTCGTCCCGAGCAGGTAAAACGATAACAAAGATAATTTCAGTGACATGCCATCATAATCTTGATCATACTATTTGTAAACATATGTAATGAATGCAGCGATCAAAGCAAAGGTAATGACATGAGTAAACAACTGAATCATATGACAAAGACTTTTCATGAATAGTACTTCAAGACAAGCATCAATAAGTCTTGCATAAGAGTTAACTCATAAAGCAATAAATCAAAGTAAAGGTGTTGAAGCAAAACATAGGAAGATTAAGTTTCAGCGGTTGCTTTCAACTTGTAACATGTATATCTCATGGATATTGTCAACATAAAGTAATATAACAAGTGCAATATGCAAGTATGTAGGAATCAATGCACAGTTCACAGAAGTGTTTGCTTCTTAGGTGGAAGGAGATAGGTAAACTGACTCAACAATAAAGGTAAAAGAATGGTCCTTCAATGAGGAAAGCATCGATTGCGTATTTGTGCTAGAGCTTTATTTTGAAAACATGAAACAATTTTGTCAACGGTAGTAATAAAGCATATGAGTTATGAAAATTATATCTTACAAGTTGCAAGCCTCATGCATAGTATACTAATAGTGCCCGCACCTCGTCCTACTTAGCTTGGACTACCGGATCTTTGCATGCCATGTTTCAACCAAGTGTCACAAAGGTACCTCCATGCCGCTCGTACAAAGGTCTAAGGAGAATGCTCGCATTTCGGATTTCTCGCTTTTGATTATTCTCAACTTAGACATCCATACCGGGACAACATGGACAACAGATAATGGACTCCTCTTAAATGCATAAGCATGTAGCAATGATTATTATTCTCATATGAGATTGAGGATATATGTCCAAACTGAAACTTCCACCATGATTCATGGCTTTAGTTAGCGGCCCAATGTTCTTCTCTAACAATTTTGCATGCTCCAACCACTAAAATGATAGACCTTCAGACAAGACGGACATGCATAGCAACTCACATGATATTCAACAATAGTTGATGGCGTTCCCTAGAAAGCATGGTTATCGCACAACAAGCAACTTAATAAAATATAAAGTGCATAAGTACATATTCAATACTACGATAGTTTTAAGGCTATTTTGTCCCATGAGCTATATATTGCAAAGGTGAATGATGGAATTTTAAAGGTAGCACTCAAGCAATTTACTTTGGAATGGCGGAAAATACATGTAGTAGGTAGGTATGGTGTGGACACAAATGGCATGAATATTGGCTCAAGGTATTTGGATGCATGAGAAGTATTCCTCTCGATACAAGGTTTAGGCTAGCAAGGTTATTTGAAGCAAACTCAAGGATGAACAGGTGCAGCAAAACTCACATAAAAGACATATTGTAAACATTATAAGACTCTACCGTCTTCCTTGTTGTTCAAAACTCAATACTAGATATTATCTAGACCTTAGAGAAACCAAATATGCAAATCAAATTTTAGCAAGCTCTATGTATTTCTTCATTAATGGGTGCAAAGCATATGATGCAAGAGCTTAAACATGAGCACAACAATTGCCAAGTATCACATTATCCAAGACATTTTAGAATTACTACATGTAGCATTTTCCAATTCCAACCATATAACAATTTAACGAAGAAGAAACTTCGCCTGAACATTATGAGTAAAGCCTAAGGACACATGTGTCCATATGCAACAGCGGAGCGTGTCTCTCTCCCAAAAGTGAATGCTAGGATCCATCTTATTCAAACAAAAACAAAAAAACAAACCGACGCTCCAAGTAAAGAACACAAGATGTGATTGAATAAAAATATAGTTTCGGGGAGGAACCTGATGATGTTGTCGATGAAGAAGGGGATGCCTTGGGCATCCCCAAGCTTAGACGCTTGAGTCTTCTTAAAATATGCAGGGGTGAACCACGGGGCAAAGCTTAGAGCTTTCACTCCTCTTGATCATAGTATATCATTCTCTCTTGACCCTTGAAAACTTCCTTCACACCAAACTTCAAGCAAACTCATTAGAGGGTTAGTGCATCATTAATAATTCACTCATTCAGAGGTGACACAATCATTATTTTCACTTCTGGACATTGCATAATGCTACGGACATTAGTGGATCAAAGAAATAAATCCAACATAGCAAAAGAGGCAATGCGAAATAAAAGGCAGAATCTGTCAAAAGAACAGTCCGTAAAGACGAATTTAAAGCTGGCACTAGACTTGCTCAAATGCAAAAACTCAAAACTAATGAAAGTTATACATATCTGAGGATCACGCTTAAATTGGCAGATTTTTCAATTTTCTACGAACTGCCAGATTCGTGACATGCAGAATGCTGTTTCTGCAGATCCAAATATAACATCAACTTTGACATAGAAACTTTACTTGGCACAAAAACATGATAAGGAGAGGTGCTACAGTAGTAAACAACTTCCAAAACTCAAATATAAAACAAAGTACTGTAGTAAAAACATGGGTTATCTCCCAAGAAGTTCTTTCTTTATAGCCATTAAGATGGGCTCACAGTTTTAATGATAATGCTCTCATAAGGATGAGAGTTGAAGCAAAAGAGAGCATCAAGAAGCAAATTCAAAATACATTTAAGCCTAACCCACTTCCTATGAAAAGGAATCTTGTACACAAATATATTCATGAAGAACAAAGTGGCAAGCATAGATAAGCAACACAAGCGCAATTCAAGATTCTCAACATAAAGAGGGGAAACTTAATATTATTAAGATGCATATAACCATGTTTCCCTCTCTAATAATAACTTTAGTATCATGAACAAACTCAACAATATAACTATCACATACAATATTCTTGTCATGAGCTACATGCATAAATTATTCTCCACATAAGCATAATCAATTTTATTAGTTGTAGTAGAAGCAAATTCAATAAAATAGCTATCATTATTATTCTCATCACCATAATCATCATACATAGGAGGCATATTGTAATCATAATTAATTTTCTCCTCAATAGTAGGTGGACTGAAAATATCATATTCATCATTGCAAGCATCATATATAGGAGGTAAAGTATCATCAAAGTAAATTTTCTCCTCCATGGGGGGACTAAAAATATCACAACCAGCTTCCCAAAGCTTAAATTCTTCCATAGCTTTAGCAATAATGGTGTTCAAAGAGTTCATGCTAATAACCTTGCTACAACTATTTTGCAAACAAAGTTCCATGGGTTTTTTAATTTTCTCTTCAAACACATCATGTCCTAATTCAAGATAAATTTCATAAAGATCTCTAATTTTTTTGTTGTTTTCCATTATGCCTAACTAGTGAAAATAAAAACAAGTACAGGTACTAGACATGATAACAAAATAAATTAAATGCAAGTAACTAATTTTTTGTGTTTTTGATATAAAGCAAACAAGACAAGAATAAAGTAAAACTAGCAACTAATTTTTTTGTGTTTTGTTTAGGTGCATGCAAACAAAGTAGTAATAAATAAAGCAAGACAAAAACAAAGTAAAGAGATTGAGAAGTGGAGACTCCCCTTGCAGCGTGTGTTCTATCTCCCCGGCGCCTTAAAAGTGCTTGATGCGCGTAGATGTACACGTCCGTTGGGAACCCCAAGAGGAAGGTATGATGCGCACAGTGGCAAGTTTTCCCTCAGTATGAAACCAAGGTTTAATCGAATAAGAGGGAGCCAAGAAGCACGTTGAAGGTTGATGGTCGCGAAATGTGATGCGGCGCAACACAGGGATTCCTCGCCAACGCGAACCTGCACAACACAACCCAGTACTTTGCCCCAACAACAGTGAGGTTGTCAATCTCACCTTTGTGTAACAAAGGATTAAACGTATCGAGTGGAAGATGTTTGCAAAGAAAAGTAAACACAGTAGATTGTATGCTATGTAAAGAATAGGAGGTCCACAGCTCACTAGTGTCTCTCTCCATAAGATAAAAGCATGTTGGGTGAACAAATTACGTCGGGCAATTGACAAATAGAGAAAGGCATAACAATGCATATACATGATATGATAAATATAGTGAGATTTAATCGGGCATTACGACAAAGTACATAGACCGCCATCCAACCGCATCTATGCCTAAAAAGTCCACCTTCAGGTTATCATCCGACCCTCAGTGTTAAGTTGCAAACCACAATTGCATTAAGTATGGTGCGTAATGTAATCAACAACTACATCCTTGACATAGCATCAATGTTTTATCCCTAGTGGCAACACACATCCACAACCTTAGAACTTTCTGTCACTGTCCCAGATTCAATGGAGGCATGAACCCACTATCGAGCATAAATACTCCCTCTTGGAGTTAAGAGTAAAAACTTGGCCAGAGCCTCTACTAATAACGGAGAGCATGCAAGATCATAAACAACACATAAACAATAGATTGATAATCACCATAATCATAGTACTCTCTATCCATCGGATCCCGACAAACACAACATATAGAATTACATATAGATGATCTTGATCATGTTAGGCAGCTCACAAGATCTAACAATGAAGCACAACAAGGAGAAGACGACCATATCTGCTCTGGACCCATGGTCCAGGGGTGAACTACTCACTCATCACTCCTGAGGCGACCATGGCGGTGTGAGTCCTCCGGAGATGAATCCCTCTCCGGGAGAGGTGCGGAGCGATCTCCGAATCCCCCGAGATGGGATCGCGGGCGGCGGCGTCCGTAAGGTTTTCCGTCGTGGCTCTGCACCGGGGTTTCGACACGGAGCTTTAAGTAGGCGGAGGGTCACGCGGGGGCCACATGAGGGCCCAGTGGGTGGTCGGCGCGACGGGCCTGGGCCGCGCCGCCTCTAGCCGCCTTGTGGCCCCCTTTATCTCTTCGGTCTTCTGGAAGCGTGCAAAATAGGACCCAGCGAAAGTTTCGTCCAATTCCGAGAATATTTCTTTACTAGGATTTCTGAAAAAACAGCAGAAAACAGCTGCTCTTGGCATCTTGTTAATAGGTTAGTTCCAGAAAATGCATAAATATGACATATAATGTGCATAAAACATGTAGGTATCATCAATAAAGTAGCATGGAACATAAGAAATTATCGATACGTTGGAGACGTATCATGCCTAATGATAATGATGAGCTTATTCCTCAAAGAATAGTTGTAGGGTATAGAATGTGCATTGATTTTCGAAAAGTTAATAAAGTTACTAAGAAAGATCATTACCCTTTACCCTTTATTGATCAAATGCTAGAAAGGTTATCTAAAAATACTCATTTTTGCTTTCTTGATGGATATTCTGGGTTTTCACAAATTGCTGTTAAAGCTAAAGATCAAGAGAAAACCACGTTTACTTGTCCTTATGGAACTTATGCTTATAGGCGTATGCCTTTTGGTTTATGTAATGCTCTGCTACTTTTCAAAGATGCATGTCTCTATTTTTCATGGTTTTTGCGAAGTATTGTAGAGGTGTTCATGGATGATTTTTCTGTCTATGGGAATTCTTTTGATAAACCTCGATAAAGTTTTGCAGAGATGTGAAGAAACTAACCTTGTTCTTAATTGGGAGAAATGCCACTTTATGGTTAATGAAGGAATTGTATTGGGACATAAAATTTACGAGAGAGGTATTGAAGTTGATAGAGCTAAAGTTGAAGCAATTGAGAAGATGCCCTATCCGAGGGATGTTAAAGGTATTCGTAGTGTTCTTGGTCATGTTGGTTCTATAGGAGATTTATTAAAGATTTCTCTAAAATTTCAAAGCCTCTTACTAATCTTCTTCAAAAAGATGTACCTTTTGTTTTTGATGATGATTGTAAGGAAGCTATAAACTCTAAAGAAAGCCTTAACAACTGCTCCTGTAGTTGAACCTCCTGATTGGAATTTGCCTTTTGAAATTATGTGTGATGCTAGTGATTTTGTGTAGGCGCTGTTCTTGGACAGCGATAGATAAAAAATTAAATGTTATTCATTATGCTAGTAAGACTCTTGATGCTGCTCAAAAATTATGCTACAACTGAAAAGGAATTGTTAGCCGTAGTCTTTGCTTGTGACAAGTTTAGACCCTATATTGTTGATTCGAAAGTTACGATTCATACTGATCATGCTGCAATTAGATACCTTATGACAAAGAAAGATGCTAAGCCAAGGCTTATTAGATGGGTATTCTTTGCAAGAATTTGATTTATATTATAGATGGAAATCTGATAATCAATTATAATTTGTCTAGATTGGAAAATATTGCTTATGATCCTGTTCCTGTTAATGATAGTTTTCCAAATGAACAATTGGCTGTAATAAAGGTGAGCTCGCGAGAGAGCCCTGGTATGCGAGATTATGCTAACTTTATTGTTTTGAAGTATTTGCCTCCAACCTTTTCAGCTCAGCAAAGGAGGAAATTCTTTTATGACTTGAGGCATTATTTTTGGGATGACCCACACTTATATAAAGAAGGAGTAGATGGTATTATGCGAAGATGTGTTCCTGAAATACAACAGGAGATATTGAGTAAATGTCATGGTAGTGTTTATGGAGGACATCACGCTGGAGATAGAACCATAAAAGGTTCTACAATCAGGTTTTTATTGGCCAACACTCTTCAAAGATGCAAGGAAGTTTATTTTATCTTGTGATGAATGTCAAAGAGTTGGTAATATCTCTAGACGCAATGAAATGTCTATGAATTATACTCTTGTTATTGAACCATTCGATTGTTGGGGATTCGACTTCATGGGTCCTTTCCCTTCTTGGAAGGTAACACTCATATACTTGTCGATTGATTATGTTACTAAATGGGTAGAACTATACCTACCAAGAGTGCCGATGGTGAGACCTCTATAAAAATGCTTGTAGATGTTATATTTCCTAGATTTGGAATACCTAGATATATTATGACTGATGGAGGCTCTCATTTTATTCATGGAGGTTTTAGAAAAACTCTTGCTAAGTATGGTATTAATCATAGAATTGTAGCTTATCACCCTCAAACTAGTGGTCAAGTAGAATTATCAAATAGAGAGATTAAAGCTATCTTGGAAAAACTGTTAATAAATCTAGAAAGAATTGGGCTAGCAAATTGAAAGAAGCACTATGGGCTTATAGAACTGCTTATAAAAATCCTATGGGAATGTCACCTTATAAAATGGTTTATGGAAAAGCTTGTCATTTACCTTTAGAACTAGAGCACAAAGCTTATTGGGCTGTTAGAGAACTAAATAAAGATCCGAAACTAGCCGGTAATAAGAGGTTGCTGCAATTAAGTTCTCTAGATGATTGGAGAAGTGAAGCTTATGAAAATGCTAAACTCTTTAAAGAAAAAGTTAAGAAATGGCATGATAGAAGGATTATCAAAAGAGAGTTTAATATTAGGGATAAAGTACTATTGTATCGGTCTCGTCTCAGATTCTTTGCAGGGAAATTACTCTCAAAGTGGGAAGGACCATATGTTGTTGAGGAGGTGTATCGTTCAGGAGCAATTAAAATTAGCTCTCTCCAAGGCAATGCCACACAAGTGGTGAATGGACAAAGACTCAAGCATTATATCGGGTGATTCTTATAATGTTGATGTTGATATTATTCAAGTGGAAACACCAGAGGCTTTCATCAAAGGACAAATTGATCCGCCGAACTCGACTTTGAATAGGTAACATCGGGTAATAAAAAGTCCGCGTTTACCTTTCCGAACATTATTTCTGCTGTTTTTGGAAAATATGAAAAATTACGGAATCGAAACGGAGTGGAAAAGACGCGCGAGGGCCCGTCACCATAGGCCGGCGCGGCCCCCACCCCCGCGCCGACCTATGGGACAGCCCCTCGTCGCTTTTCCACTCGTTTCGGCAACCTTCCTTTTATCGTAAAAATATTTGCTATATAATCCCCCGGACCCCTTGAGGTCCGTATATCGTTTTCTCGTCGTGTTTTATTTCGAGCTGTTTTCTGCCAGATTTGTTTTGATCTAGATCCACCATGACCTCGTCGGGAGTTCAGAAGGACAGCTTCTTTGAGGACGTCGTCCCGTGCATGAGCGAGCTGCACCCCAAAGAGTTGTTGCTCGTGGATGGGGAGTTGCAGATCAAAGATGTCCAGGGTCCTAAGGGAGAAGGGAGTTTGGAAGACAGGATGGAGAAACGGAACAAGAGGTTTTCAACTACAAGAAGATGGCTGAGCGTGAAGTGGATATCTTTCACAAGATTGTGTCTAAACTCATTGATGGACACAAGAAGGAGACTGCGAAGTTGTGGGACGATATCTTCTCACTTCACGACACCACCAACAAACTCAAGCTCAACTCTATGATGTTCATAATCAAAACTGTGAGTATGAAAACAGGTTTAAGCGCATAAGTCTGCTAGTTTCAGGTTCCGGAGACCAAGATGTCTTTTGTTGATGGAGGGCCTCTTCCATGGAAGTCCGATGATGGCAAAGATTCACCATCATCACCGAAGGAGTAATTCATCATCGGTATTGGCATCCCTTGGTTTGTTCCAAGCTTGGGGAGTGCTATCACATCATCACTACCTTTACCTTTTATTATCAAGTAGTGTCATATCATGAGTAGGGAAGTTATCATATGGAATAGTATGCAATGTGGAAGTATCTCTCTTAGTTGGTTATCTATGTATCCGTTGGTGTGAGTTATCGTTATGGAATATTAATGAGAAGTCTTATCATTTACTTTTTGCACATCTTATTTTAGTTTGCAATCTCCATTATATGATTACTCTTGACATGAGTATTGATATCACTTTGGGAGTATTAAGTAAATCTATTTGGTTTTGGCAAACTTAGCATTGGTCAATAGCAACAACACCCTCATGTTTAAATAAAGAGAGAAATACACTTAGATACATTACTCTATTATCTCTATGCTAATGAGTTTAGTATTCTGAAGTTAAAATTGCTTGTGCTTATGAGAAAGATGCATGATTGTTCTATCATATGTATATTTGTTTGTTTCCCTCAACCTTTATGCTTGCTATCAAACCTTGCTAGCCAAAAACCTTATCGAGAGGGAATGCTTCTCATACATCCATAACCTTAGACCAAACCTATGCCATTTGTGTCCACCATACCTACCTACTACATGGTATTTGCCATTCCAAGTAAATACTTCATGTGCTACCTTTAAATAATTCAAACTATTACCCCTTATTTGTGTCAATGTTTTATAGCTCATGAGGAAGTATGTGGTGTTTTATCTTTCAATCTTGTTGTGCGGACTTTCACCAATGGACTAGCGGCACATCCGCTTATCCAATAACAAATGGCAAGCGAGCCCCAATTAATAACTTTCATTAATAATTCTCTTCACATGTTTTGCTCTG
Organism: Lolium multiflorum; assembly: GCA_030979885.1. Lineage (NCBI taxonomy): Eukaryota > Viridiplantae > Streptophyta > Magnoliopsida > Poales > Poaceae > Lolium > Lolium multiflorum. The sequence goes on from CM061747.1 coordinate 153,371,560, forward strand.
ATTCATCAGAGCAACTTAATTTTGCAATAGACACTCCTCCATGGTATGTGAATGTTGGAAGGCACCCGAGGATTCAGTTAGCCATGGATTGAGAAAGCCAAGGTTGGGGAGTGTCATCCATAATAAAACTAAAATACATGTGTAAACAAAAGAGAAGGGGATGATCTACCTTGCTGGTAGAGATGCCGTCCCTCATGGGAGCCGCTCTTGGAAGGTTCGTTTGGCAAGGGGTTAGAGTGCCCGCACCATTCGTTGACAACAACAAACACCGCTCAAGATCTTACTTTTATGCTTTTTATATGATTTCAAAACTTGAAAAGCTCTAGCACATGATTTAATCCCTGCTTCCCTGCGAAGGGCCTATCTTTTACTTTTATGTTGAGTCGGTAAACCTATTTCCCTCTATCTTAAGCAAGCAATTGAGTTGTTGTGAACCAATCATTTATGCTATGATTCAGTTAATCATGTCTCTTATACTTTCTTGTTTAGTACCAATTTTGTCTGAATGAATATGACTTTGAAGTTATCAATGATTATGAGGAGATTGTTATGCTTGAATATGAAAGCCCAGCTATAAATTCTAATATGAAAGCTTTGCTTAGAAGTACAATCCGTTAGTAGTTCTCTGACCAAGAACAAAGTTTGCCACCACCAACTATGATTTCTTATGCACCTTTACTTGTGATTTCCTTTACTTATTTCAAGATGAGTTATATGAGGAAGTTGTTTACTAAAATTTCTTGTGTGAATGAATATGATGCTTCTTGTCCGTATTTTATTTATCGACTCTTCACTCCATAAACATGTGGTCTTGTTTATCGAGCTCAGTTTCGCTTGGGGACAAGCGAGGTCTAAGCTTGGGGGGAGTTGATACGTCCATTTGCATCACTATTTTGTATCATAATTTGCTGTTATTCATTGATATATTTCATATTAAGACACAATACTTATGTTATTTCATCTATTTTGCATGTTTCATCATTATTGGAGGATCAAGCACCGGAGCCAGGATTCTGTGGAAAAAGCACCGTCGAACGCAATATTTCGGAAGATCAACCGTGGAAGGAAATTTCACGTAAATTCCTATTTTTCCAGATGACGGAGGGAGCCAGAAGGGGAAGAAGAGGGGAGCCAAGGTGGGGCCAGACCACGGCCGGCGCGGCCCATGGCCTGGCCGCGCCACCCTGTGGTGTGGGGGCCCCACAGCCCCTCTCGCCTCCTTTTCTTCGCGTACTCCTTCGTCCGAAAACCTAAGCCACAGAGAGGACCTCACGAAGGGTTACAGCCGCCTCTGGCGGGGAGAACACCAGAGAAAAGAGCTCTCCGGCGGGCAGAATCCGAAATTCCTCCCGGAGGAAATCGACGCCATCGCCATCGTCAGCGTGGACATCATCTCCATCATCATCATCATCATCTCCACCATCTACACCGCCATCACCACCGCTGCACCTCGTCACCGCTGTAACGATTTGAGTTGGATCTTGATTGTTTGATTGGGGAAACTCTCCAGGTGTTATTCTCTACTTGTTGTAGATGCTATTGAGTGAAACCATTGAACCAAGGTTTATGTTCAGATTGTTATTCATCATCATATCACCTCTGATTGTATTCCATATGATGTCTCGTGAGTAGTTCGTTTAGTTCTTGAGGACATGGGTGAAGTCTAAATGCTAGCAGTGAATTATGGTTGAGTAATATTCAATGTTATGATATTTAAGTTGTGGTGTCATTCTTCTAGTGGTGTCGTGTGAACGTCGACTACACGACACTTCACCATTTATGGGCCTAGGGGAGTGCATCTTGTATTCGGTTGCTAATTGCGGAGTTGCCGGAGTGACAGAAACCTGAGCTCCCGTTAGTACATCGATGCAAGAGGGATCGCAGGATCTCAGAGTTTAAGGCTGTGGTTAGATTTATCTTAATTACTTTCTTGTAGTTGCGGATGCTTGCAAGGGGTATAATCACAAGTATGTATTAGTCCTAGGAAGGGCGGTGCATTAGCATAGGTTCACCCACACAACACTTATCAAAACAATGAAGATTATTTAGCTACATGAAGCGAAAGCACTAGACTAAAATCCCGTGTGTCCTCAAGAACGTTTGGTCATTATAAGTAAACAAACCGGCTTGTCCTTTGTGCTAAAAAGGATTGGGCCACTCGCTGCAATTATTTCTCTCGCATTTTACTTACTCTTACTTTATTCTTGTACATCAAAACCCCTGAATACTTGTTTGTGAGCATTTACAGTGAATCCTTCATCGAAACTGCTGCCAACACCTTCTGCTCCTCGTTGGGATCGACATTCTTACTTATCGAAGATACTACGATACACCCCCTACTTGTGGGTCATCGGTGTGATAAATGCAGGCACAGTTTCCCTAGAAAACCGAGGTTATCGAAGTAGGAGCAAGAAGCACGTGAAGGTTGTTGGTGGAGGAGTGTAGTGCGGCAACACCAGTGAAACCGGCGCCAACGTGGAACCTGCACAACACAATCAAGATACTTTGCCCCAACGTAATGAGGTTGTCAATCTCACCGCTTGCTGAAAACAAAGGATTAAGCGTATCGAGTGGAAGATGGTGTTTGTTTGCAAAGAACAGTAAGAACAATGATTGCGTGGGTGTATTCAGATGTAAAAGAATGGACCGGGGTCCACAGTTCACTAGTGGTGTCTCTCTCAATAAGATAACTAACATGTTTGGGTGAACAAATTACAGGTGGGCTTGACAAATAAAGATTCAATACATATCAATGATGATTACTATGAGATTTCATCAGGGCATTACGACAAAGTACATAGACCGCTATCCAACATGCATCTATGCCTAAATAATCCACCTTCGGGTTAGCATCCGCACCCTCCAGTATTAAGTTGTAAACAACAGATAATTGCATTAAGTATGGTGCATAATGTAATCAACACAAATATCCTTAGACAAAGCATCGATGTTTTATCCCTAGTAGCAACAACATCCACAACCTTAGAACTTTCGTCACTGTCCCAGATTAAATGGAGGCATGAACCCACTATCGAGCATAAATACTCCCTCTTGGAGTTACAAGTATCAACTTGGCCAGAGCCTCTACTAGCAACGGAGAGCATGCAAGAACATAAACAACACATATATGATAGATTGATAATCAACTTGACATAATATTCTAGATTCATCGGATCCCACAAACACAACATGTAGCATTACAAATAGATGATCTTGATCATGTTAGGCAGCTCACAAGATCTAAACAATGATAGCACAAGCGCATCTAGCTACTGCTATGGACCCATAGTCCAAGGATGAACTACTCACGCATCAATCCGGAGGCGGGCATGATGATGTAGAGCCCCTCCGGTGATGATTCCCCCGGCAGGGTGCGGCGATCTCCTGAATCCCCGAGATGGGATTACGGGGCTGATCGTCCCGTATCTATAATTTCGATGTTCCATGCTTGTTTTATGACAATACCTACATGTTTTGCTCTCACACTTTATAATGTTTTTATGCGTTCCGGAACTAACCTATTAAGACCAACAGTGCCGGTTCCCGTTTTCTGTTGTTTTTGGTTCCGAAAGGCTGTTCGGGCAATATTCTCGGAATTCGACGAAACGAAGACCAAACATCATAATTCACCGAGACGGACCAGGACCCGAAGGGGAGTCGGAGGAGGCTCCGGGCCCCCACACCATAGGGCGCACGGCTCCACTCGGCGCCGGCCTATGGGGAGGGAGCCCTGGCGCCCTTCCGACTCCGCCTCTTCGCCTATTTAACCCCCCGTGACCTAAATCTTCGATACCGATTGACGAAACTCCAGAAAAGCTCCAGGGGCGCCACCGCCATCGCGAAACTCCAATTCGGGGGACAGAAGTCTCTGTTCCGGCACCCTGCCGGGACGGGGAATTGCCCCCGGAGCCATCTCCATCGACGCCGCCGCCATCTTCACCGCCATCGCTGTCTCCCATGATGAGGAGGGAGTAGTTCTCCTTCGAGGCTAAGGGCTGTACCGGTAGCTATGTGGTTAATCTATCTCTCTGTACTCCAATACAATGATCTCGTGAATTGCCTTGCATGATTGAGATCTATATGATGAGCTTTGTATCGCTACTAGTTTATGTGCTACTCATGTGATGTTATTAAAGTAGTCTATTCCTCCTGCATGGTGTAAAGGTGCCAGTGTGTGCATCATGTGGTTCTTGTCGTAGATTATGATCATAATCTCTTGTAGGTTATGGAGTTAATTATCATTATGATAGTATTGATGTGATCTATTCCTCCTTTCATAGTGTAATGTGGACAGTGTGTATGCTATGTTAGTTCTTGGTTTATTTTGCAAAGATCTATTATGCTCTAAGGTTACTTAAATATGAATGCCGAATGTTGTGGCGCTTTTAACTCCGGCTTGAGGGAGCTCTTGTAGCCCTACACAACGAATGGTGTTTGTCATCCAACAAAAGAGTGTATGTAGCACAAATGAGAGAAGTTATTATTTATTATGCGATCAATGTTGAGAGTGTCCACTAGTGAAAGTATGATCCCTAGCCCTTGTTTCCAATACTGCAAACACCGCTTACTTACTGTTCTACTGCATGTTTACTCGCTGCCATATTTTATTCAGATTACTATTATCACTCATATACATTGTATTTCACTATCTCTTCGCCGAACTAGTGCACCTATACATCTGACAAGTGTATTAGGTGTGTTGGGGACTGATGACCCACAAGTATAGGGGATCGCAACAGTCTTCGAGGGAAGTATTAAATTTATTGATTCGACACAAGGGGAGACAAAGAATACTTGTAAGCCTTAACAGCGGAGTTGTCAATTCAGCTGCACCTGAAACAGACTTGCTCGCAAGAGTTTATCATAGTAACAGCTTTATGGCGGTAGCGAAGTAGTGAAATAACAGCAGCAGCGAGTAAAAAAAGGCACAGGGCAGTAGTGCATTGATAAGTAAACAATCAAAGCAGATTAGATAATACAGTGTAGGCACAGGGACGGAATTTAACGGCGTTGCATTGGATGAGAGAAACGTAACAATCAAAGCATGAGATTTTGCAGATAATAATAATCAACAGTATCCAAGTACTATGATCAATCAATAGGCATGTGTTCCATATATAGTCGTACGTGCTCGCAATGAGAACACTTGCACAACATCTCATTCCCTGGCAGCGGGCTGGATGGGAAACATCTGGGATATTAAACTCCTCAATTTAATAATACTCGCGAAGCAAAACAAAACTCCAAACATGTGATCCCTCATCCACTATATCCCCAATCCGGTTGTCCATTCTTGTCCTTCCGTGGGCCATTGGTTGTTCCGGACAGCGACATGTGTATACAACTTATAGGTAAGATCATAAACAACGAATATCTTCATGAATCAATAACATGTTCAGATCTGAGATCATGGCACTCGGGCCCTAGTGACAAGCATTAAGCATAACAAGTTGCAACAATATCATAAAAGTGACATCTACGGATACTAGGCACTATGCCCTAACAATCTTATGACTATTACATGACCAATCTCATCCAATCCCTACCATCCCCTTCAGCCTACAGCGGGGGAATTACTCACACATGGATGGGGGAAACATTGCTGGTTGATGGAGAGGCGTTGGTGATGGCGGTGAAGATCTCCTCCACCCCGTCTCGGCGGAGTGCCGAACGGAGACTTCTGGCTCCCGCGACGGAGTTTCGCGATGTGGCGGCTCTGGAGGGTTTCGGCGATGTCGACTTCTCCCCGTGCGTTTAGGTCGAACCCGATAAGTAGTCCAAAGGGGGCGTCGGAGGCCGGCCGAGGGGGCCACACCATAGGGCCGCGCGGCCCCCCCTGGGCCGCGCCGCCTTATGGTGTGGGGCCCTCGGGCCTCCACCTCCTTCGCCCTTCTGGCTCCGTCAATATTTTGGTAAAATAGGGCCATCTGAAGAAATTCCGAGGATTTTCCCGAAAGTTGGATTTCTGCACAAAAACGAGACACCAGAGCAGTTCTGCTGAAAACAGCGTTAGTCCGTGTTAGTTGTATCCAAAATACACAAATTAGAGGCAAAACAATAGCAAAAGTGTTCGGGAAAGTAGATACGTTTTGGACGTATCAACTCCCCCAAGCTTAGCTTATTGCTTGTCCTCAAGCAATTCAGTTAACAACTGAGCGATAAAAGAACTTTCACGAACACATTTGCTCATATGATGTATATATTCTCATGCTATGGCTAATACTTAAGCAGTTCATAATGAGATACATGCAAATAAGATCATCCAACAGCTATGTCAATCATGGAGAAGTACCAACAATTAATAATAAGCACCATGAATCATGTATATAAGCAAGATTGCAATGTTCATAAGAGAATATGATAAAGTGGTATCTCGCTTGCCTGTATTTGATCGGCAAAACATAAATGCCGAGGCACCTCTTGAGTTCATAGAAAGACTAGAAGTAGTGATTGTCAAAGATAAAAGCATCAAAGTTATACCACAATCAATCATATTTTGAGACAAGCATATTATACTAAGAATGACAGTTGTGCTCTCAAGATAGTGCTCAAAGAAAGGATGGAGACACAACATAAAAGTAAAAGATTGACCCTTCGCAGAGGGAAGCAGGGATTAACATGCGCTAGAGCTTTTCATTTGTAAAGCAGGAGTAAAATTATTTTGAGAGGTGTTTGTTGTTGTCAACGAATGGTAATGGGTACACTAACTACCTCATCAACCGGACTCACAAGAGCGGCTCCCATTTATTTATTTTTGGTTGGCACTCCTTCCAACCTTTCTTTCACAAACCATGGCTAACCGAATCCTCGGGTGCCTGCCAACAATCACATACCATGAAGGAGTGCCTTTTTATTTAAGTTTTATTATGATGATGACACTCCCCCCAACCTTTGCTTACACAAGCCATGGCTAACCGAATCCTTCGGGTGCCGTCCAACAATCACAAACCATGGAGGAGTGTCTATTTAAGTTAATTAATTCGGGACTGGGAATCCCATTGCCAGCTCTTTTTGCAAAATTATTGGATAAGCGGATGTGCCACTAGTCCATATGAGAGTCCGTCAAAAGTAAATGACAAGGTCTAAACACCACGTACTTCCTCATGAGCTATGAAACATTAACACAAATTGAGAAGCATTTTGAAGGTTTTAAAGGTAGCGCATGAGAATTTACTTGGAATGGTTTGAAATGCCATGCATAGGTATTTATGGTGGACACTTATGGAACAACTTGGTTTTCAGGTGTTTGGAAGCACGAGCGGCGTCACCGCTCAGTACAAGTGAAGGCTAGCAAAAGACTAGGGAGCGACAAATCAAGAGAGCAGTAACTGTCATAATCATGCTTGCGGCAAAATAAATTAACGGAGGCATAAAAGTGATACAAGAACTCTGAAGCAATATAAATCATCGAGGCTTAATTGACTTTTTGTTCAGTCATATGCATGCGTGAGCATGTGCCAAGTCGATATAAATGAATTATTCAGAGGAGGATACCACAATGCCATACTTACTTATGAATAAAACAATGCAAGCAAACATCCATGACATGCTACTCATATTAATAAATTGAAACTAAACATGAGAGATCATGAGCTACTAGACTTTCTCAAATAACATATACCTCACATGAACCAACTAAGCATGCTCATATGGATGAGTATATGTACAAAAATGAAAGCAAATAGAGTTCATACCAGCCTCTCACCACAATCAGATTGTCGTAGATCGTCATTATTGCCTTTTCACTTGTGTAGCTTGGATAATATGAAATGAAAACCACGCTCCAGCCACCGAAGACCATTGAACTCATGATGAACTTTACAAACCAAAGAAGAACAGCAAATATTTTTGGTGTTTTCGAATTAGAAATAAGAACGAAAGAAAACAAGCAAACAAAGCAAAATCTTTTTGGGTTTTCTTATAGCAAACTAACGATAGCAAATAAAGCAAACTAAGAGCAAGGAACCAAATAAACAAATGGTGCAGAGAAACTACAGAAATATTTTTGGTCTTTTTGTGTTTTAGGAGAGAAACAAAGCGAAAACTAAAGAATGCAAACTAACAGAAACACAGAAAAGCAGGATGACAGAAATCTGCCAAATCCTGACAGCAGTACAGAAATCGAATTTAACAAAAATCTTCCATTGCTCAGACCAAAAAGTGTTCAACTAATGAAAGTTAGATAACAACCTGGGGAACATGCTCAAAAATTGGCAACTCAAAATAACGTTCTGGCTGTGCGTACGAATTTTTTTGGTAACAGCACAGAATCTGTTTTTGGACAGCACTTCCCCAAATATCATCTCCCTCTCATTAGAAAACCACTCTAGAGACTAAACAAGTATGTACAAGTATCCAGCAATCATAATATGCAAAGAATGAGTGATGCCGGTATACCTCCCCCCAAGCTTAGGCTTTTGGCCTAAGTGGAGTTCATTCCCACGGTCCCCATGAAGTGGTGTCTTCGTAATATGACGAAGAACGACCCGGTTCCATGTATGTGCTGGAGGAAACGTCGGGGTACGTGACGGTGTAGTCGTAGGAGGGCTCGGCGTTCTCGGAGTCATGTTGCTGGTGGAATTCTTGTATCTTCATATGTTCCTCCACCACCTCCTTTGTTAGCGACCATGATTGCCTGTCAATATTAAACAAACCCTGCTGGGGAAGAGGGATTTCTTTCTCATTCCCATCAGCAAACAACATTTTATAGACAATATTATCTATGGTGGAGTTAGTAGTAACAAAATGATGGCTCTTCATAGCAGCAATATCTAGCTTCCTAGGGGTTAATGGTACATCATTAGAATCAAGAGGAATATCTAGATGTGTTAGAATGCGTGATGCAATAGTTCCTCCAAAAATAGGCCCCCTGCTAGACAGGCGGCGAGCAATAAGAGAACCAAGATGATAAGGTGTCTCTCCAGTAAGTGCAACATTCAAGAAAGCAAGATGGTAGCTAGAAATGTTACTAGTATTTTCTCTACCCAAAATGCTAGTACCAATGTAATATGCGAAATACTTAATAGCGGGGAGTTGAATGTTTCTTATCTTCCCTCGCTGGATGGTGCGGCAATCATCCCCGGTGATCCCTCGGTAGAGCTCCAACAAGTCCCGAGGGTTGTCATCAATCCTCCTTGCTGTACCTACAGGGGCAATACCCAATGCAAAACAAAATTCCTCCAATTTCATGGTAACAGGAATATCATAAATCTTGAATGCGACTGTCGGCTCATATTCCGTGTTGTGGAACTTGAAGCTCTCAACGAAAACTTTGGTGAGCCTGTAATATTGTCCCCTCTCGTCTCCCACGTAGGTGGCTAGGCCTGCCCTGTTGACAAGGGTGAAGAAGTCATCCAATAACCCTGCATTGGTTAGAAACTCATAACAAGGGAAGGATGAAGCATTAGGGGCCCCATGGTCCTCCTCGGGCGCGAAGCTAGGCGCGATGACATCCTCATTGTAGGATCGCCTAATTTGAGTAGACGCCCTTGAGGGCCTACCGGTGCTGGTTGTTGCTTTCTTGAACAACTCTCCAAACTTGAATTTCTTCATCTTCCCCTTCTGAAATTTTCAACAATCATTATAAAATTTGATTTCAAGGTGTGTAATTGAAGGGAACTACTATAGGAACTTGCTAGAGTGCTAAACATGCATCAAAACTAATTTCTACCACTTAGAACAAGCATGCAAGCTCACTAAACATGTTATCTACAGCAGCAAAATATTCAAGATATACTCAACCAAATGAAATTCTAATTGGACAATCAAAGGAGTCACATACCAAGGAGTAAATGTGCCAAATTTCAAACAGAAATCTGGGCTGAGCAAGGAGATCGAAAAATCGCGAGTTCTTGAGCAGAAACACGAGTGAGAGAAACTTGGTACGAGTTTTTTCGGGAGAGAGAAGGTGCTGGGAGGAAGAGATGGTGTAGTGGGGCAAGGGGTGGCCCACACCACATGGTGGCGCGGCCCCCTTGCTGGCCGCGCCGCCCTATGGTGTGGCACCCCCTGGTGCCCCACAGGTCATCCTCTGGTGCTCCCAGGTGCCTCGTCGAAAAATAGGACCAACGGTGTAATTTTTGTAATTTTTAGAGAACTTTGAAAAATGCACATTTCTGGGTATTAAATTAATGATTACTGCGCAGGAAAATGATTTCTAAAATCTTAAATGACTAAAGCATATTGCAAAACAAAAAGTGCTACAGCAAGTAAAATAGGTGAAGGGAGAAAGAAAGAAAGAAATGTTGTTTAGCTCTTTTATGCAATAAAATATACTTGTTAACAAGGTTGATCAAGTCTTGCTACCAAATAAATTTTATATGACATAAGAAGAAATAAACCTCAAATCAATCATGTTACCTTATATTGAATTGATATGGATCCAATCACAAGAGTTTGATATTCTTCTTTAGGCTCATATATAGGACAATCAATGGATCCCACTTTGATAGTTTTCACATTAAAAATTGTATTGACTCCACATACTTTATCAATCCTCTTGGGAAAATAGACAGTGTGTTCCTTATCATCAACATTGAAAGTAACCATGCCTTTATTGCAATCAATAACAGCCCCTGCAGTATTAAGAAAGGGTCTTCCAAGAATAATGGACATATTATCATCTTCAGGCATTTCCAACACAACGAAATCAGTTAATATCAAGCAATGCTGAGTAACTTGAACAGGAACATTTTCACATAAACCAACAGGAATAGCAGTAGATTTATCAGCCATTTGCAAAGATATATCAGTAGGTATCAATTTATCTAAATCAAGTCTCTTATAAAGAGAAAAAGGCATCACACTCACACCTGCTCCCAAATCACATAGAGCAGTTCTAACATAATTATTCTTGATGGAACAAGGAATAGTCGGTATACCTGGGTCGCCCAACTTCTTTGGAATCTTACCATTGAAGGAGTAATTAGCGAGCATAGTAGAAATCTCCTCATTGGGGACTTTCCTTTTGTTAGTAACAATATCTTTCATATACTTTGAATAAGGAGGCAATTTAATAGCATCAGTCAAAGGAATTTGCAAAAATAAAGGTTTCATCCAATCACAAAATTTATTATAATGTTCCTCCTCTTTTGATTTTAGTTTCTTAGCAGGAAAAGGCATTTGCTTTTGAACCCAAGGTTCTCTTTCATTACCATGTTTCTCAGTAATAAAATCTTCTTTAGTGTACTTTTTATTTTTAGCATGCTTTTCAGGTTCTTTTTCAATTTCTTCTTTATCAGGAGTATCATTCTTATCATTATCTTCCTCATGTTCATTACCACTTTCAGTTTCAGCATCAGAAATAGAAATACTATTAGGATCATTAACAGGTTCAGAGGATTCTACAACATTCTTATGTTTCTTTTTCTTTTTCTTAGATGGAGCACTAGTTTTAATTGGTTGAGAATCTTGTTCAACTCTTTTGGGATGCCCTTCAGGATATAGAGGATCCTGGGTAGAAGCACCACCTCTAGTTGTTACTTCACAAGCATGTTTTTCTTTAGAATTATTTCCCAACAAGTCATTTTGCACTTTAGTAAGTTGATCAATTTGAGTTTGAACCATTTGAAAATGTTTAACAAGTATCTTAACATCATTGGAGGTTCTCTCCACAATACCATGCAATTCACTAATAGCTCGGGAATTTTCCATTAAATGATTCTCTACTCTCATATTAAAATTTTCTTGCTTAACAATATAATTATCAAATTCATCTAAGCATTGAGCAGGAGATTTTGAATACGGAATATCTTCTCTAGTAAAGTGTTGAAGCGAGTGTACCTCAATCATGGATGAAGGGGGAATCGTCTCACATATATCTTCTATAGGAGGTAAATTCTTCACATCTTCAGGTTTAATACCCTTCTCCTTAAGAGACTTCTTGGCTTCCCTCATATCTTCATCATTTAATTTAATCATACCCCTCTTCTTCACTATCGGTGTCGGGGTTGGTTCAGGTGTAGACCAATCATCATGATTCCGGCCTATTTTAGCCAATAATTCTTCAGCTTCGTCTGGAGTTCTTTTCCTGAAAACACAACCAGCACAACTATCCAGGTATGCCCTAGACTCAATAGTTAGTCCACTATAAAATATATCAAGTAAATCATGCTTTTCCAAATCATGGTCAGGCTGAGCTCTAATAAGAGAACAGAATCTCGCCCAAGCCTCAGGCAATTTCTCTCCATCTTCCTGGTCAAAATTATAAATTCTCTGCAAAGCAGCATGTTGAGCACTAGCAGGAAAGTATTTGCGGAAGAAAACATCAAGCAATTCTTTTGGACTTTTAATAGAACCAGGAGGCAAATTATTATACCAAGTTTTAGCATCATCCTTTAATGAGAATGGAAAAATTTTAGCGACAAAATAAGTACGCATCTTGACATCATCAGAAAACACGCCACTAAGAGTAGATAACTCAGTCATGTGTTCAACAGCACTTTCTTTTTCAGTACCACAAAAGGGTGTTTTCTCAACAATAGCTATATGAGATAGATCAAGAGAAAAATCATAATCTTTATCCCTAATGTTTATAGGAGATGTGGCAAATTTAGGATCAGGAGATAGTTTATATCTAACAGCATGTTCCGCAAGCAACTTTTTAATTTTTCTTGCATCAGTAGTAGCATTGCATTTTTCAATAAAATCATCATCTAGCTCTACATAATCTTCATCAAGATCATCACTAGAATATTCAACAGACTCAGGTGAATTAACAGGTGTAGCAGCATTAGGAGTTTCAGTATTTTCAATTTGTCTAGACTTAGCAATTGTAGCATCTAGAAAAGATCCCAATGAACCACTATCATCAAGCACAACAGAAACATTATCAATATTATGAGAATTTTCAGATTCAGCAGAAGTACCAGCACGCGAAGCATGTGGCGGTGAAACAAGTTTATCAATCACAGATGGTGAATCAAGAGCAGCAGAGGTACTCAGAGTTGTACCTTTTCTTGTAGTGGATGGTAATATGGCGATCTTAGTATCGCGAGGTTTACCCATAATGGAGAATTTGCAGCGAACAATATCAATCCAAGTAAACTTCCAAATAAAGCTATGCTCCCCGGCAACGGCGCCAGAAAATAGTCTTGATGACCCACAAGTATAGGGGATCGCAATAGTCTTCGAGGGAAGTATTACCCAATTTATTGATTCGACACAAGGGGAGACAAAGAATACTTGTAAGCCTTAACAACGGAGTTGTCAATTCAGCTGCACCTGGAAACAGACTTGCTCGCAAGAGTTTATCGTAGTAACAGTTTTATGGCAGTGGAAATAGCGAAATAACAGCAGCGGTGAAATAAAGACAGCAGTAGTGATTATAGTAAACAGCAGGATTAAAATACTGTAGGCACAGGGACGGATTTAACGGGCGTTGCATGGATGAGAGAAACTCATGTAACAATCAAAGCAGAGGCATTTGCAGATAATAATAAAACGGTATCCAAGTACTAATCAATCAATAGGCATGTGTTCCATATATAGTCGTACGTGCTCGCAATGAGAAACTTGCACAACATCTTTTGTCCTACCAGCCGGTGGCAGCCGGGCCTCTAGGGAAACTACTGGATATTAAGGTACTCCTTTTAATAGAGCACCGGAGCAAAGCATTAACACTCCGTGAACACATGTGATCCTCACATCACTACCATCCCCTCCGGTTGTCCCGATTCTTGTCACTTCGGGGCCATTGGTTCCGGACAGCGACATGTGTATACAACTTATAGGTAAGATCATAAACAACGAATATCTTCATGAATCAATAACATGTTCAGATCTGAGATCATGGCACTCGGGCCCTAGTGACAAGCATTAAGCATAACAAGTTGCAACAATATCATAAAAGTGACATCTACGGATACTAGGCACTATGCCCTAACAATCTTATGACTATTACATGACCAATCTCATCCAATCCCTACCATCCCCTTCAGCCTACAGCGGGGGAATTACTCACACATGGATGGGGGAAACATTGCTGGTTGATGGAGAGGCGTTGGCGGTGATGGCGGTGAAGATCTCCTCCAATTCCCCGTCCCGGCGGAGTGCCAGAACGGAGACTTCTGGCTCCCGCGACGGAGTTTCGCGATGTGGCGGCTCTCTGGAGGGTTTCTGGCGATGTCGACTTCTCCCCGTGCGTTTTTAGGTCGAACCCGATAAGTAGTCCAAAGGGGGGCGTCGGAGGCCGGCCGAGGGGGCCACACCATAGGGCCGCGCGGGCCCCCCCTGGGCCGCGCCGCCTTATGGTGTGGGGCCCTCGGGCCTCCACCTCCTTCGCCCTTCGGCTCCGTCAATATTTTGGTAAAATAGGGCCATCTGAAGAAATTCCGAGGATTTTCCCGAAAGTTGGATTTCTGCACAAAAACGAGACACCAGAGCAGTTCTGCTGAAAACAGCGTTAGTCCGTGTTAGTTGTATCCAAAATACACAATTTAGAGGCAAAACAATAGCAAAAGTGTTCGGGAAAGTAGATACGTTTGGACGTATCAGGGACACAAGAGACTTCTTGTATCTTAATTGCAGGGTTGCTTGAGAGGACTATCTTTGACCTCTACCTCCCTGAGTTCGATAAACCTTGGGTGTTTCACTTAAGGGAAACTTGCTGCTGTTCTACAAACCTCTGCTCTTGGAGGCCCAACACTGTCTACAAGAATAGAAGCGTGAGTAGACATCAAGCTATTTTCTGGCGCCGTTGCCGGGGAGGTAAGGTAAAAGGTATTCACATCCTCCGACTACTAAGCTATTTCCTAGCACTGTTGCCGGTGTGTGAGTGCTCGAAGCTATTTCCTTTAGATCCTGCAATTGCATCTTTTTGTCTCTTGTTTTTATTTTCACTAGTTAGGCATAATGGAAAACAACAAAAAATTTGGTGAAATCTTTTTCCTGATTTAGAATTGTTTGATGCGAAAATTAAAAAACCTATGGAACCTTATTTGCATGTTAGTAGCAATGTTATTAGTATGAATGCAATTACTGCTAATGCTATGGAGAAGTCTAAGCTTGGGGAAGCTAGTTTTTGTGATCTTTTTAGCTTCCCATCTTTAGGGGAGAAAATTTGCTCTGATAATACTTTATCTCCCATATGCGATAACTCTAATGATGCTTGTGATATTTTAAATCCACCTATTGAAAATATTCCTTTCAAGATAACTATGAAAATTATTGAACGTGTTATGAATAACCGCTATGAAGGGGATGGAACTGTACATCCTGAAGATCATTTATTGTTTTCGCATGAATTATGCGGGTTATTCAAGTGTGCAGGTATTTCAATGAATGAAGTTAGGAAGAAATTATTTGTTATGTCGCTATCTGGTAAAGCGGCGCATTGGTATAAACTATTGAAGGACGGGCGTTCTCTTGATTGGAAGGATATTGTGCCTCTATTTTATTTTAAGTTCTATCCTCCAAGTGAAATTCACAAAGACCGAAACCGTATATATAATTTCTGGCCTCATGATGGAGAGAGTATTGCCCAAGCATGGGATAGATTGAAGTCCTTATTGCTCAAATGCCCCATTCATGAGCTTCCTGGTAATGTTATCATTGATAATTTCTATGCAAGACTTTCTTTTCAGGATAAAACCTTGCTGGATACTGCTTGTTCTAGATCATTCACACGCAACAAAGAAGAGTTTAAATGGGACCTTCTTGATCGGATTCAGGAGAATACTGAAGAATGGGAGAATGACAAAGGTAGAGAGTCAGGTATAAATTATGATTATGAATGCATTGAAACTTTTATGGATACTGATAAATTTCGAAATATGAGTGCTACTTATGGTCTTGACTCTCAAGTTGTTGCAAATTTTTATAAAGCTTTTGCTTCTCACATTGAATTGCCTAGGAAGAATTTTGATAAGTATCATGAACCTTTTAAAGACGCTTGCATGAAGGATGAAACTGTTATTAATGATTGCAATGAACATGTTGAAACTTCTGAAAATGCTATTTCCTATAAGCATGTTAATTTTTGTGGAATACATAGACCTTGTGGAATTAATCAAATCGAAAATGAATATTGTATCCATCATAGGAATGAAAAAACTAGAAAGTGGTCTAGGGCTCTAGATGATCTTGGTGAAAAAGTGTGTGCCCTCTATCCTTTTATTTGTGAACTTTGCCATAGAGTTGGTCATTTTAATTTTCAATGTTCCTCCAATGATAATTCGAACCCCATGAGTGCTGCAAATTTGTATTGTGATGATGAAATTACTCCTAATCAGCATGATGAACTTACTTTATTTTTGAAATGTGAAGAGTTATCAAGAAAAATTTCTTTGTTAGATATTAACGATCTTGATATTGATGATGTCCTGCATGGGTGTCTTTCTTATTGCATTAATAATTGCCATACAAATACTTACATACAGAATATTTTAGAAGATGACACTTTGCCAAAATATGATAGGACCGCTGTGTGTTTTAAACTTATTAATGAAAAGGAGGAATCCTCCCAAGTTTCTTCTATTGTTTCTGAAATAAATCAGGTTCTGTGGAGAAGCCTCCCTTCAAGCCTCTTCCTCCTAAAGAAGGGAACGAGGAGAAGGAAAAGAAGAAGAAGGAAAGAAGAAGAAGAAGAAGAAGAAGAAGAAGAAGGGGGAATAAGAAGAAAGAGGCAACGGCATGTCCCCGCGTGTATGAGGTAACAATAGGTAACCGTAAGTATGTTGCTCCTAATGATTATTATGATAATGAATCTGAGTACAATGATCTTCCTATACCCTTTACCCATATTAGTGATCATGATTTGGAAGAGCACACTACCTTTGATATTGGAAATCTCTTTGGTACTGATTATGAAAGTAATGATGATAGCATTATTCATGTCCCCTCAAACGATGATATTGAAAGCTCTAAGCTTGGGGATGTTGTGCTTGAAGATCCTATATTTGAGACCTCTACTTTTAGTGAAAATGATGATATTACATATTCTGGTTTAGATAATCGCTATAGAGATGGATATGACACATGTTACAATTATCCTTATGAAACTTGTCATAGTTATGATGGGCTTGCCAAAAACCATTCCCTTAGTATGCAACTTGTTTACCATGTTCAAATTCTTAATAATGATCCTGCTCCAATCTATTATATAATTAAAACACAAGACAAAGAACGGCTCAGATTTAGCACTTGAAAAAGAAAGGCTTAGATTTAAAGGCGAAAGGAAAAAATTACCCACCGCTGCCATTAAAAAATAATAACTTATCCTCTCACACCGTTACCTTTTCCTTTCTTCATGTTGTGGCCGCCGCGTCCTGGAATCGTACCTAGATCTCGCTTGAGAGCATACTAGATCAATGGAGGTTGCAGGATAGATAACAAAATCAAAAGAAACCACGCAACACATAGTGACGCAATTTGCCGCCGCTGATGTATTCTAGCGTGTCCTCACGCGCGTACGCATGCTGCCGCGGCATGCGACTGCGGCTATCGTATTCCGATCTGCCGGGGTGCACTGTCATCACGTATCCTCAAGTATGCTGCCGCCGCTCCCAAGTTCACCTAGACGTCCACTCTGCTGTGTGTATTAACGTCAAAAGTGTTGTTTTCAATATCCTGCAGAGAACATACACCATACATGCAGCTATGGATGGATCGATCACCCAATCGAACAGCAAAAAGCCAGGTAAAAAAAAGTTGAGATTTAATTTCCTTCAAGTGTTGCATCTACTTTCTTAAATAAATGTGAGATTTAATTTCCTTCAATTGCTGCATCTACTTATTTACAATACAACATATATGGTCTAGAAATTTTTCAGCTCGCTCTCTCGGCAATACAGAAGGTAAGGATGCAGGGCGCCATACTAATAGAGCGATCGATGGAATTAAGACTTACATCATGAACACACATCCGGACAGCCCAAAGCAAGGTAATTAGACGCGAGCTTCAGTTTTCTTTGAGTGCTCCAACTATTTCTGTACAATACACCGTATGATGTGTATTTGTCACCTCGCTACAGGCAGCTAAGAGAACTTACTGTTTTTACATTGTTATTTTCGTCAGGAGCAAAATTTGTGTCAATGTTTGGTTTCGTGAATTAGGTAAGCATGAATTGAATGGATCTTAGTGTAGTTTTTTCCTGTTATTTTATGTTAAGATAGATGCTTTAATGTTGCCATTAGATTTTCTAACAATCTTACTTTTACTATATGGTTTGCCACACTAAATGTTCCATTGCTTGCAGATGGCTGAATGATCATGAAAATGCTGCGCTACTTCAGCTTGCCCTTTACCCTAGAAACAACAAGTAAGGCCATAAGACTCAGCTCAACATGTATTTATATATTTCATTTGTTATTCAGTTTGCATGTGTCAGATCATTTTGGATAATGGATTTGTATGCTACATTACAATTAAGATTCAGTACAATCTTTTTGGGGTGGATGTCAGGTACAGTTTACCTCTTGATTTTTTAATTGATCGAAACAGTAGGTCAGTTGTTCGCAGATCTTTACTTAAACAATAATATGCTGTACATGTTTATTGTTCCGACCTCTCCCGTAAACACGTACCAGGATCAGAGGGAAGCAATATTGACATTATACAATAAAATATGGAGGAGGCGTGCACTATTTCACAAAGGCATCTCTCTAAAATTCTCACCACATTACTCTAAAATTCTTAACTTTTAAAATATAATGAGATTGGGTATAAATATTTCACAAAGTTTGCATTAAAATTCTTATGTTTTGACCTCTTCTGGTGTGCAAATTTTGCATGGTGTAGCAGTTCTAGGAATGGTAAAGACATATATAAATTGTTGTCATGAAAAGTAAATTTTGAAAGACACTTCTAACATATGATTTGAAACATAATGTACGTTCGACGCATGCAATGTCGGTCTGGAAGAAAATATAGAAGACGTGAAAATCGAGTTCGTTTCTGGGATACATACAAATTAAAAAAAATAGTAAATGTATGAAAGTAATATCATATATCTAGGTCATTGTAATTTCTATTATATTTAAATTAGATGTTTTAACTGGAGCTGTCATATAATTCACACGAAAGATCCAGGAGGAGCATAAATCATTTGGATATGTCGCTAATGCATTACGCTGGTATTACAACAATCTTCGTTAGTGTTACTATAGGTGGAGAAATCACAACCCGGGTGAGTACTGAGCCCGTTGATTTCTGGAGTTGCGTAAAGTATACAAATTTAATGGTAGAGTTTGTCAATGCATAATATATTTCGGAGCCTAAATGATGATGTTGACCGGGTTGTTTGACTTTCTGCGTTTCCAAAGAACTATAACATAAGTGAAAAGTGGAGAGGTAGGGAAGTTCTGCAAACTTTGTTTCATAATTTTAAATACTTTATTGACTTCATATTTATATCAAATGTTTTCACAAAAGGCATCACAAAGAAAAATAATAATAAATTAGACATGTTTAAGATATATCGATGCTAGCCGCGCAAATTGCGCGGGTCACCCAGCTAGTTACTATTAATGAGAAGAGTTTTTCTTATGTAAAAAATAATGATACCCTTATGCATATGAACCATGATAAAAATGTTTTAAGTGATGGTTATATTGTGGATTTCATCAATGATGCTACTGAAAGTTATTATGAGAGAGGGAAACACGGTTGTATGCATCTTAATAATATTAAGTTTCCCCTCTTTATGTTGAGAATCTTGAAGTTACTCGTGTCTTATCTTCTTATGCTTGTCACTTTGTTCTTCATGAATTTATTTGTGTACAAGATTCCTTTTCATAGGAAGAGGGTTAGGCTTAAATTTGTTTCATACTTGCTTTTTGATGCTCTCTTTGCTGCGACTCTCATCCTTATGAGAGCATCATCATTAAAATTACTGAGCCCATCGTAATGGCTCTAAAGAAAGAACTTGTTGGGAGATAACCCATGTTTTTATTTTGCTACTGTTTTGTTGTGTCTTGGAAGTTGTTACTACTGTAGCAACCTCTCCTTATCATGTTTTTTGTGCCAAGTAAAAGTCTCTGTAGTAAGGTTGATACTAGATTTGGATTACTGCGCAGAAATAAATTTGTTGTCTGTCACGAATTTGCGCAGAACTCTCTGTAGGTAACTCAGAAAAATCTGCCAATTTACGTGTGTGATCCTCAGGTATGTACGCAACTTTCATTGGTTTTGAGTTTTTCCGTTTGAGCAAGTTAAGTGCCCCTGCAAAATTCGTCTTTACGGACTGTTCTGTTTTGACAGATTCTGCCTTTTATTTCGCATTGCCGTTTTTGCTATGTTGAATGAGTTTCTTTGTTCCATTAACTTTCAGAAGCTTTGTGCAATGTCCAGAAGTGTTAAGAATGATTGTGTCACCTCTGAACATTTGAATTTTGATTATGCACTGATGCGCGTAGATGTACACGTCCGTTGGGAACCCAAGAGGAAGGTATGATGCGCACAGTGGCAAGTTTTCCCTCAGAAAGAAACCAAGGTTTAATCGAACCAGTAGGAGCCAAGAAGCACGTTGAAGGTTGATGGTCGCGAAATGTGATGCGGCGCAACACTGGGGATTCCGGCGCCAACGTGGAACCTGCACAACACAACCTGTACTTTGTCCCAACGAAATGCTGAGGTTGTCAATCTCACCGGCTTGCCGTAACAAAGGATTAAGCGTATCGAGTGGAAGATGTTTGCAAAGAAAACAATAAACACAATTGCAGTAGATTGTATGCTATGTAAAGAATAGGACCGGGGTCCACTCACTAGAGGTGTCTCTCCCATAAGATAAAGCATGTTGGGTGAACAAATTACAAGGCAATTGACAAATAGAGAAAGGCATAACAATGCATATACATGATATGATAAATATAGTGAGATTTAATTGGGCATTACGACAAAGTACATAGACCGCCATCCAACTGCATCTATGCCTGAAAAGTCCACCTTCAGGTTATCATCCGAACCCCTCCAGTATTAAGTTGCTAAGCAACAGACAATTGCATTAAGTATGGTGCGTAATGTAATCAACAACTACATCCTTAGACATAGAATCAATGTTTTATCCCTAGTGGCAACAGCACAACACAACCTTAGAACTTTCTGTCACTGTCCCAGGTGTCAATGCAGGCATGAACCCACTATCGAGCATAAATACTCCCTCTTGGAGTTAAGAGTAAAAACTTGGCCAGAGCCTCTACTAGTAACGGAGAGCATGCAAGATCATAAACAACACATAAACAATAGATTGATAATCACCATAATCATAGTACTCTCTATCCATCGGATCCCGACAAACACAACATATAGAATTACAGATAGATGATCTTGATCATGTTAGGCAGCTCACAAGATCCAACAATGAAGCACAACAAGGAGAAGACGACCATCTAGCTACTGCTATGGACCCATGGTCCAGGGGTGAACTACTCACTCATCACTCCGGAGGCGACCATGGCGGTGTAGAGTCCTCCGGGAGATGAATCCCCTCCCAGGGTGCCGGAGGCGATCTCCGAATCCCCCGAGATGGGATTCGGCGGCGGCGTCTCTGGAAGGTTTTCCGTATCGTGGCTCTCGGTACTGGGGTTTTCGCGACGGAGGCTTTAAGTAGGCGGAGGGTCAACGCGGGGGCCACACGAGGGGCCCAGGGGGTAGGTCGGCGCGGCCAGGGCTTGGGCCGCGCCGGCCTCCCCTCTGGCTGCCTCGTGGCCCCACTTCGTTATCTCTTCGGTCTTCTGGAAGCTTCGTGCAAAAATAGGACCCGGGCGAAAGTTTCGTCCAATTCCGAGAATATTTCCTTACTAGGATTTCTGAAACCAAAAACAGCAGAAAACAGCAACTGGCTCTTCGGCATCTTGTTAATAGGTTAGTTCCGAAAATGCATAAATATGACATATAATGTGCATAAAACATGTAGGTATCATCAATAAAGTAGCATGGAACATAAGAAATTATCGATACGTTGGAGACGTATCATGCACTAACCCTCTAATGAGTTTGCTCTAAGTTTGGTGTGAAGGAAGTTTTCAAGGGTCAAGAGAGGAGGATGATATATGATCAAGAAGAGTGAAAAGCCTAAGCTTGGGGATGCCCCCGTGGTTCATCCCTGCATATTTCAAGAAGACTCAAGCGTCTAAGCTTGGGGATGCCCAAGGAATCCCCTTCTTCACCAACTTATCAGGTTTCTTCTATTGAAACTATATTTTTATTCGGTCACATCTTATGTACTTTACTTGGAGCGTCTGTGTGCTTTTATTTTCGTTTTGTTATTTTCATTCTTTGAATAAATTCATGCTTGTGTGGGAGAGAGACATGCTCCGCTGTTGCATATGAACACATATGTTCTTAGCTTTATTTTTAATGTTCATGGCGAAGGTTGAAAACTGCTTCGTTCATTGTTATATGGTTGGAAACAGGAAATGCTTCATGTGGTAAATGGTATAATGTCTTGAATAATTTGATACTTGGCAATTGTTGTGCTCATATAGATCATTTTAAGCTCTTGCATCATATACTTTGCACCTATTAATGAAGAACTACATAGAGCTTGTTAAAATTTGGTTTGCATGATTGGTCTCTAAGTCTAGATATTTTCTGGTTAAGGTGTTTGAACAACAAGGAGACGATGTAAAGTCTTATAATGCTTACAATATGTTCATATGTTAGTCTTGCTGCACCGTTTTATACTTGAGTTTGCTTCAAACAACCTTGCTAGCCTAGCCTTGTATTGAGAGGGATTCTTCTCGTGCATCCAAATCCTTGAGCCAAAAACTATGCCATTTGTGTCCACCATACCTACCTACCACATGGTATTTCTCCGCCATTCCAAAGTAAATTGCTTGAGTGCTATCTTTAAACAATTCAAAAGTTATTACCTCTTATTTATGTCAATGTTTTATAGCTCATGAGGAAGTATGTGGAGTTTATCTTTCAATCTTGTTGTGCAACTTTCACCAATGGACTAGTGGCTTCATCCGCTTATCCAATAATTTTGCAAAAAGAGCTGGCAATGGGGTTCCCAGCCCCGAATTAATTAACTTTCATAAATTTACAAATAGACACTCCTCCATGGTATGTGATTGTTGGTTGGCACCCGAGGATTCGGTTAGCCATGGCTTGAGAAAGCAAAGGTGGGGAGGAGTGTCATCTAAATAAAACTAAAATAAAAAGGCACTCCTTCATGGTATGAGATTGTTGGCAGGCACCCGAGGATTCGGTTAGCCATGGTTTGTGAAAGCAAGGTTGGAAGGAGTGCCACTCAAAAATAAAATTTCATGGGAGCCGCTCTTTGAAAGTCTGTCTGGCAAGGGGGTTAGAGTGCCCACTACTATTCGTTGACAACAACAAACACCGCTCAAAACTTTACTTTTTATGCTCTCTTGTGTTTTCAAAATAAAAGCTCTAGCACAAATATAGCAATCAATGCTTCCCTCTGCGAAGGGCCATTCTTTTACTTTATTGTTGAGTCAGTTTACCTACTTCTTTCTATCTTAGAAGCAAACACTTGTGTAAACTGTGTGCATTGATTCTTACATATTTACCTATTGCACTTGTTATATTACTTTGTGTTGACAATTATCCATGATATATACATGTTGAAGTTGAAAGCAACCGCTGAAACTTATATCTTCCTTTGTGTTGTTTCAAAGCTTTTTACTGAGAATTTATTGCTTATGAGTTAGCTCTTATGCAAGTCTTGTTGATGCTTGTCTTGAAAGTACTATTCGTGAAAAGTCCTTGCTATATGATTCAGTTGCTTACTCATTGTCTTCATCATTGCTTCGAATCGCTGCATTCATCTCATATGCTTTACAATAATGTTGATCAAGATTATGTTGGTAGCATGTCACTTCAGAAATTATCGTTGTTATCGTTTACCTACTCGAGGGCGAGTAGGAACTAAGCTAGGGATGCTGATACGTCTCCAACGTATCTATAATTTCGATGTTCCATGCTTGTTTTATGACAATACCTACATGTTTTGCTCACACTTTATAATTTTTTATTTTCCGGAACTAACCTATTAACAAGATGCCACGCGCCTCGTTTTCTGTTGTTTTTGGTTCCAGAAAGGCTGTTCGAGCAATATTCTCGGAATTCGACAAAACGAAGACCAAACATCATAATTCACCGAGACGGACCAGGACACCAAAGGGGAGTCAGAGGGGAGGCCTGGGGCCCCACACCATAGGGCCGCGCGGGCTCCACTCTGGCCGCGCCGGCCTATGGGGAGGGAGCCCTGGCGCCCTTCCGACTCCGCCTCTTCGCCTATTTAACCCCTCGTGACCTAAATCTTCGATACCGATTGACGAAACTCCAGAAAAGCTCCAGGGCGCCGCCGCCATCGCGAAACTCCAATTCGGGGGACAGAAGTCTATGTTCCGGCACCCTGCCGGGACGGGGAATTGCCCCCGGAGCCATCTCCATCGACGCCGCCGCCATCTTCACCGCCATCGCTGTCTCCCATGATGAGGAGGGAGTAGTTCTCCTTCGAGGCTAAGGGCTGTATCGGTAGCTATGTGGTTAATCTCTCTCTCTGTACTCCAATACAATGATCTCGTGAATTGCCTTGCATGATTGAGATCTATATGATGAGCTTTGTATCGCTACTAGTTTATGTGCTACTCATGTGATGTTATTAAAGTAGTCTATTCCTCCTGCATGGTGTAAAGGTGCCAGTGTGTGCATCATGTGGTTCTTGTCGTAGGTTATGATCATAATCTCTTGTAGGTTATGGAGTTAATTATCATTATGATAGTATTGATGTGATCTATTCCTCCTTTCATAGTGTAATGTGGACAGTGTGTATGCTATGTTAGTTCTTGGTTTATTTTGCAAAGATCTATTATGCTCTAAGGTTACTTAAATATGAATGCCGAATGTTGTGGCGCTTGTTAACTCCGGCTTGAGGGAGCTCTTGTAGCCCTACACAACGAATGGTGTTTGTCATCCAACAAAAGAGTGTATGTAGCACAAATGAGAGAAGTTATTATTTATTATGCGATCAATGTTGAGAGTGTCCACTAGTGAAAGTATGATCCCTAGGCCTTGTTTCCAATACTGCAAACACCGCTTACTTACTGTTCTACTGCATGTTTACTCGCTGCCATATTTTATTCAGATTACTATTACCACTCATATACATCCATACTACTTGTATTTCACTATCTCTTCGCCGAACTAGTGCACCTATACATCTGACAAGTGTCTTAGGTGTGTTGGGGACACAAGAGACTTCTTGTATCTTAATTGCAAGGTTGCTTGAGAGGACTATCTTTGACCTCTACCTCCCTGAGTTCGATAAACCTTGGGTGATTCACTTAAGGGAACTTGCTGCTGTTCTACAAACCTCTGCTCTTGGAGACCCAACACCGTCTACAAGAATAGAAGCGTGAGTAGACATCGGCGGCGTCTCTGGAAGGTTTTCCGTATCGTGGCTCTTACAGTTTCCGACGAAGGCTTTAAGTAGGCGGAAGGGCGGAGTCGGAGGGGTCACGGGGCCCCACACACTAGGGCCACGCGGCTAGGGCCTGGGGCCGCGCCGCCCTAGTGTGTCGGCGCCTCGTGGCCCCACTGCTTTCTCCTCGGTCTTCTGAAGCTTCGTGGAAAAATAGGACCCCGGGCGTTGATTTCGTCCAATTCCGAGAATATTTCCTAGGATTTCGAAAAACAAGAACGGCGCTTCGGCATCTTGTTAATAGGTTAGTGCCGAAAATGTATAATAATGATGTAAAGTATGTATAAAACATTCAAGTATTGTCATAAAAGTAGCATGGAACATAAGAAATTATAGATACGTTTGAGACGTATCAAGCATCCCCAAGCTTAGTTCCTACTCGCCCTCGAGTAGGTAAACGATAACACAAATAATTTCTGAAGTGACATGCTACCAACATAACCTTGATCAACATTATTGTAAAGCATATGAGATGGATGGAGTGATCTGAAGCAAAAGATTGCTAACAAAATATGATGACTAAACAAATGAATCATATAACAAAACTTTTCATGAATAGTACTTTCAAGACTAGCATCAACAAGACTTGCATAAGAGCTAACTCATAAGCAATAAATTCAAAGTAGGATGCATTGAAGCAACGCAAAGGATGATTAAGTTTCAGCAATTGATTTCAACTTGTAACATGTATATCTCATGGATATTTGTCAACATAGAGTAATATAGCAAGTGCAATAAGTAAACATGTAAGAATCAATGCACACAGTTAACACAAGTGTTTGCTTCTAAGATAGAAAGAAGTGGGTAGACTGACTCAACATAAAGTAAAAGAATGGCCCTTCGCAGAGGGAAGGATGGATTACTATTTTTGTGCTAGATCTTTTATTTTGAAAACATAGAAACAATTTTGTCAACGGTAGTAATAATTCATATGTGCTATGCATAATACTTCCTACAAGTTGCAAGTCTCATGCATAGAGTACTAATAGTGCTCGCACCTTGTCCTAATCAGCTCGGATAACACGGATTATCATTGCATGACATATGTTTCAACCAAGTGTCACAAAGGGGTACCTCTATGCCGCCTGTACAAAGGTCTAGGAGATCAATTGCATTTGATTTCTCGTTTTTAATTATCTCAACTTAGGACATCCATACCGGGACAACATAGACAACAGATAATGGAATCCTCTTTTAATGCTTAAGCATTCAACAACAGATAATATTCTCATAAGAGATTGAGGTTGTATGTCCAAACTGAAAACTTCCACCATGATACATGGCTTTGGTTAGCGGCCCAATGTTCTTCTCTAACACATGCATACTCAAACCATTTGATCATGAAATCACCCTTACTTCAGACAAGACGAACATGCATAGCATCTCACATGATATCCAACAAAGGTAAAAAGTTGATGGCGTCCCCAGAAACATGGTTACCGCTCAACAAGCAACTTATAAGAACTAAGACACATAACTACATATTCATCACCACAATAGTTTTTAAGCTATTTGTCCCATGAGCTATATATTGCAAAGATAAAGGAATGAAATTTTAAAGGTAGCACTCAAGTAATTTACTTTGGAATGGCAGAAAAAATACCACATAGTAGGTAGATATGGTGGACACAAATGGAATGGGTTTTGGCTCAAGGTGTTTGGATGCACGAGAAGCATTTCCTCTCAGTACAAGGTTTGGGCTAGCAAGGTTGTTTGAAGCAAACACAAGTATGAACAGGTACAACAAAACTTACACAAGAACATATTGCAAGCATTATAAGACTCTACACTGTCTTCCTTGTTGTTCAAACACTTTACCAGAAAATATCTAGACTTAGAGAGACCAATCATGCAAACCAAATTTTAACAAGCTCTACGGTAGTTCTCCATTAATAGATTAAACTACATGATGCAAGAGCTTAAACATGATCTATGAGAGCTCAAAACAATTGCCCAGTTATTCCAAACCATATGAAGCATTTTCGATTCCAACCAAATAGCAATCAACGAAGCAATTTCAGCCTTCGCCATGAATATTAAAGCACAATTTAGAACACAAGTGTTCCATATGAAAAAGCGGAGCGTAATATCTCCAATATAAGGATGGTGGGATCCAACATTATTCAAACCAAAACAAAAATAAAAGCAAACTGACGCTCCAAGTAAAGAACATAAGATGTGATGGAATAAAAATATAGTTTCACTAGAAGTGACCTGATAAGTTTTCGATGAAGAAGGGGATGCCTTGGGCATCCCCAAGCTTAGATGCTTGAGAGTTCTGCGCGAATTCGTGACATACAACAATTCTGTTTCTGCGGAGCAATCCAAATCTAGCATCAACTTTACCATAGAGACTTTACTTGGCACAAAAAACATGATAAGGAGAGGTTGCTAAAGTAGTAACAACTTCCAAGACTCAACAATATAGTAAATAAAATGAAACATGGGTTATCTTCCAAGAAGTGCTTTTCTTTAACGCCTTTCAGCTAGGCGCAGAAAGTGCAAATCAAGTATTATCAAGAGATGAAGCATCAACATCACAATTTTTCTTACAAGCACAACTTGTTGCAGAGGGTACCTTAGATGCTCCATTATCCAAATTTCCCATGGTGGTGCTAGGGGTTTTATCAATTTTAGGCCTATAATAATTCTTTGGTTTAGGCACCTTAGAGACATACATGAATTTTTGCTCTTTACCCACATAAGCTTTCTCCTTAAACTTAAGAGAAGAAAAACTTGAACCCAAGGTTCCCATAGCTTTTTCAAGTTCACTAATCTTATTGGTTTGATTATCATGGACAACACAAGTTTCTAGGACACCAATTCTTTCATCAATTCTTCCTAGGGATTTATCAAGTTTATCAGTATTATCAAGTAGCATTCCCAATTTAGTTTCAACACTTGGAAAATTTCTCTCTATGGCTTCCAACTTTTTCATGACATCCTCAAGAGAGATTTCAATTTTAACTTCATTAACAGGTGGTATTCCAACTAGACTCTCAATGATGCAACTAGCTTCTAAAGCGGGAGTACCTAGGAAATTACCTCCCGAAAGAGTATCAAGAACATACCTATTCCAACTAGATAGGCCAACATAAAAGTTCCTAAGAAGGATAATAGTGGAGTGTTTCTTAATGCACCTATGATGAGCATTACTAATTCTGTACCAAGCATCTTTAAAACTTTCTCCACCTTGTTGCTTAAAAGAACAAACTTCAACTTCAGGATTACTCATTTTAGTAGCAATAAAAGTAAACTAAGCAAATAGAATAAAATAAAGTA
This sequence comes from Lolium multiflorum, assembly GCA_030979885.1. NCBI lineage: Eukaryota > Viridiplantae > Streptophyta > Magnoliopsida > Poales > Poaceae > Lolium > Lolium multiflorum. The sequence continues at coordinate 153,400,233 of CM061747.1, forward strand.
AAGACAAGTAACTAATTTTTTTGTGTTTTGATATAAAGCAAGTAAACAAGACAGTGAATAAAGTAACTAATTTTTGTGTGTTTTTAATATGTAGCAAACAAGACAATAAATAAAATAAAGTAAAGCAAGACAAAAACAAAGTAAAGAGATTGGATGTGGAGACTCCCTTGCAGCGTGTCTTGATCTCCCCGGCAACGGCGCCAGAAAAAGAGCTTGATAACGCGTGAAGCACACGTCCGTTGGGAACCCCAAGAGGAAGGTGTGATGCGTACAACAGCAAGTTTTCCTCAGAAAGAAACTGAGGTTATCGAACCAGTAGGAGCTAAGAAGCACGTGAAGGTTGTTGGTGGAGGAGTGTAGTGCGGCGCAACACCAGCGAAACCGGCGCCAACGTGGAACCTGCACAACACAATCAAGATACTTTGCCCCAACGTAACAGTGAGGTTGTCAATCTCACCGCTTGCTGAAACCAAAGGATTAAGCGTATCGAGTGGAAGATGGTGTTTGTTTGCAAAGAACAATAAAGAACAATGATTGCAGTAGATTGTATTCAGATGTAAAAGAATGGACCGGGGTCCACAGTTCACTAGTGGTGTCTATCCAATAAGATAACTAACATGCTGGGTGAACAAATTACAGGTGGGCAATTGACAAATAAAGATTCAATACATATCAATGATGATTACTATGAGATTTAATCAGGGCATTACGACAAAGTACATAGACCGCCATCCAACATGCATCTATGCCTAAATAATCCACCTTCGGGTTAGCATCCGCACCCCCTCCAGTATTAAGTTGTAAACAACAGATAATTGCATTAAGTATGGTGCGTAATGTAATCAACACAAATATCCTTAGACAAAGCATCGATGTTTTATCCCTAGTAGCAACAACACATCCACACCCTTAGAACTTTCTGTCACTGTTCCAGATTAAATGGAGGCATGAACCCACTATCGAGCATAAATACTCCCTCTTGGAGTTACAAATATCAACTTGGCCAGAGCCTCTACTAGCAACGGAGAGCATGCAAGAACATAAACAACACATATATGATAGATTGATAATCAACTTGACATAATATTCTAGATTCATCGGATCCCACCAAACACAACATGTAGCATTACAAATAGATGATCTTGATCATGTTAGGCAGCTCACAAGATCTAAACAATGATAGCACAAGCGGAGAAGACAACCATCTAGCTACTGCTATGGATCCATAGTCCAAGGATGAACTGCTCACGCATCAATCCGGAGGCGGGCATGATGATGTAGAGCCCTCCGGTGATGATTCCCCTCCAGGTGCCGGAGGCGATCTCCTGAATCCCCGAGATGGGATTGGCGGTGGCGGCGTCCGGAAGGTTTTCCGTATCGTGGCTCTGCATGGGGGTTTCGCGACGAAGGCTTTAAGTAGGCGGAAGGGCGGAGTCGAGGGGTCACGGGGCCCCACACGCTAGGGCCACGCGGCCCCCTGGGCCGCGCCGCCCTAGTGTGTTGGCGCCTCGGCCCCACTTCGTTTCTCCCTCGGTCTTCTGGAAGCTTCGTGGAAAAATAGGACCCTAGGCGTTGATTTCGTCCAATTCCGAGAATATTTCCTTTGTAGGATTTCTGAGACCAAAAACAACAGAAAAAACAACTGGCGCTTCGGCATCTTGTTAATAGGTTAGTGCCGGAAAATGTATAATAATGATGTAAAGTATGTATAAAACATTCAAGTATTATCATAAAAGTAGCATGGAACATAAGAAATTATAGATACGTTTGAGACGTATCATTCACCCAGCATGTTAGTTATCTTATTGGAGAGACACCACTAGTGAACTGTGGACCCCGGTCAATTCTTTTACATCTGAATACAATCTACTGCAATCATTGTTTACGTTCTTTGCAAACAAACACCATCTTCCGCTCGATACGCTTAATCCTTTGTTTTCAGCAAGCCGGTGAGATTGACAACCTCACTGTTACGTTGGGGCAAAGTATCTTAATTGTGTTGTGCAGGTTCCACGTTGGCGCCGGTTTCCGGTGCTGCGCCGCACTACACTCCTCCACCAACAACCTTCACGTGCTTCTTGGCTCCTACTGGTTCGATAACCTTGGTTTTTCCTAGGGAAAACTTGTTGCTGTGCGCATCACACCTTCCTCTTGGGGTTCCCAACGGACGTGTACATCACGCGCATCAAGCTCTTTTTTTGGCGCCGTTGCCGGGGAGATCAAGACACGCTGCAAGGAGAGTCTCCACATCCAATCTCTTTACTTTGTTTTTGTCTTGCTTTACTTTATTTTATTTACTGTCTTGTTTGCTGTCTTGTTTATTTGTTCTATATCAAAACACAAAAAAATTAGTTACTTGCATTTACTTTATTTACCTTTTGTTTACTTCATCATGCTTCACCCTAAGTTTACTTTGAAAGATAAACCGGTAGGTAGTGGGTCTATCATTGGAAAAGATAATATAGAAGAATTTTTCACTCATGTTAGTAAGACTAAAGATTTTGAAGATAGATCCTTGGTAGAACTTGCTCCTGATTATGAAATTGCTACTGCCTCTTTAGTGCACATGTTGGAAGCTAGATTTGTTAATCTTAATACCATAATGCAACATATGTTTCTTACACTTGGTGATATGGAAGAAGGAGAAAAGAAATATTTTATTCTAGAAACCCTTCTTAGAGAATTTGGTGATGTAGCTAGAGAAGCTAGGAAAGTCTTTATTCGATATAAGATGCTAGGCTTGTGTACAAATTTTGCAAATATCCTTGAAAAAAGGGAAAAAGATAGGCTAAGATACACTAATAAAGTCAATTGTGAGGGGGATATTAAAATACCAATACCTCATAAACTCATAGGAATGCACGAGGCATTAGAAAAGAATTTTGATTGGATTGTCCCTGAAAATTTATTTGAGGAGGATAGTAAGCCTAAGGGTATTGAAAAGGGAGTTCCATACATAAATAAGATACAATGCATAGTTGAGAAAACTCCCAACTCCCGAGGTAATAATGTTGATGCTTCATCTCTTGATAATACTTGATTTGCACTTTCTGCGCCTAGCTGAAAGGCGTTAAAGAAAAGCACTTCTTGGGAGATAACCCATGTTTTATTTTATTACTGTATTTTTGAGTCTTGGAAGTTGTTTACTACTGTAGCAACCTCTCCTTATCATGTTTTTGTGCCAAGTAAAGTCTCTATGGTAAAGTTGATGCTAGATTTGGATTGCTGCGCAGAAACAGAATTGCTGTCTGTCACGAATTTGTGCAGAACTCTCTGTAAAAAAATCAAAAAAATCTGCCAATTTACGTGCGTGATCCTCAGATATGTACGCAACTTTCATTAGTTTTGAGTTTTTCCGTTTGAGCAAGTTAAGTGCCTCTGCAAAATTCGTCTTTACGGACTGTTCTGTTCTGACAGATTCTGTCTTTTATTTCGCGTTGCCGCTTTTCCTATGTTGAATGGGTTTCTTTGTTCCATTAACTTGCAGAAGCTTTGTGCAATGTCCAGAAGTGTTAATAATGATTATGCCACCTCTGAATATATGAATTTTTTATTATGCACTAACCCTCTAATGAGTTTGCTTGAAGTTTGGTGTGGAGGAAGTTTTCAAGGGTCAAGAGAAGAGGATGATACAATATGATCAAGAAGAGTGAAAGGTCTAAGCTTGGGGATGCCCCGGTGGTTCATCCCTGCATATTTTAAGAAGACTCAAGCATCTAAGCTTGGGGATTCCCAAGGCATCCCCTTCTTCATCGACAACTTATCAGGTCACTTCTAGTGAAACTATATTTTTATTCCATCACATATTATGTTCTTTACTTGGAGCGTCTTTCTGCTTTTATTTTTGTTTTGGTTTGAATAAAGTTGGATCCCACCATCCTTATATTGGATATATTATGCTCCGCTTTTTCATATGGAACACTTGTGTTCTTAGTTGTGCTTTAATGTTCATGGCGAAGGCTGAAATTGCTTCGTTGATTGCTATTTGGTTGGAATCAGGAAATGCTTCATATGGTTTGGAATAACTGGGAAATTGTTTTGAGCTCTCATAGATCATGTTTAAGCTCTTACATCATGTAGTTTAATCTATTAGTGGAGAACTACCGTAGAGCTTGTTAAAATTTGGTTTGCATGATTGGTCTCTCTAAGTCTAGATAGTTTAATCTATTAGTGGAGAACTACCGTAGAGCTTGTTAAAATTTGGTTTGCATGATTGGTCTCTCTAAGTCTAGATATTTTCTGGTAAAGTGTTTGAACAACAAGGAAGACAGTGTAGAGTCTTATAATGCTTGCAATATGTTCTTGTGTAAGTTTTGCTGTACCTGTTCATACTTGTGTTTGCTTCAAACAACCTTGCTAGCCCAAACCTTGTACTGAGAGGAAATGCTTCTCGTGCATCCAAACACCTTGAGCCAAAACCCATGCCATTTGTGTCCACCATATCTACCTACTATGTGGTATTTTTCTGCCATTCCAAAGTAAATTACTTGAGTGCTACCTTTAAAATTTCATTCCTTTATCTTTGCGATATATAGCTCATGGGACAAATAGCTTAAAAACTATTGTGGTGATAAATATGTAGTTATGTGTCTTAGTTCTTATAAGTTGCTTGTTGAGCGGTAACCATGTTTCTGGGGACGCCATCAACTTTTTACCTTTGTTGGATATCATGTGAGATGCTATGCATGTTCGTCTTGTCTGAAGTAAGGGTGATTTTCATGACCAAATGGTTTGAGTATGCATATTGTTAGAGAAGAACATTGGGCCGCTAACCAAAGCCATGTATCATGGTGGAAGTTTTCAGTTTGGACATACAACCTCAATCTCTTATGAGAATATTATTTGTTGTTGAATGCTTATGCATTAAAAGAGGAGTCCATTATCAGTTGTCTATGTTGTCCCGGTATGGATGTCCTAAGTTGAGATCTGTTAAAAACGAGAAATCAAATGCAATTGATCTCCTAGGACCTTTGTACAGGCGGCATAGAGGTACCCCTTTGTGACACTTGGTTGAAACATATGTCATGCAATGATAATCCGTGTTAATCCAAGCTAATTAGGACAAGGTGCGAGCACTATTAGTACTCTATGCATGAGGCTTGCAACTTGTAGGAAGTATTATGCATAACACATATGAATTATTACTACCGTTGACAAAATTGTTTCTATGTTTTCAAAATAAAAGATCTAGCACAAAAATAGTAATCCATACTTCCCTCTGCGAAGGGCCATTCTTTTACTTTATGTTGAGTCAGTTTACCTACTTCTTTCTATCTTAGAAGCAAACACTTGTGTTAACTGTGTGCATTGATTCTTACATGTTTACTTATTGCACTTGTTATACTACTCTATGTTGACAAATATCCATGAGATATACATGTTACAAGTTGAAAGCAATTGCTGAAACTTAATCATCCTTTGTGTTGCTTCAATGCATTCTACTTAGAATTTATTGCTTATGAGTTAGCTCTTATGCAAGTCTTGTTGATGCTTGTCTTGAAAGTACTATTCATGAAAAGTTTTGCTATATGATTCATTTGTTTAGCCATCATCTTTTGTTAGCAATCTTTTGCTTCAGATCACTCCATTCATCTCATATGCTTTATAATAATGTTGATCAAGATTATGTTGGTAGCATGTCACTTCAGAAATTATTTGTGTTATCGTTTACCTACTCGAGGGCGAGTAGGAACTAAGCTTGGGGATGCTTGATACATCTCAAACGTATCTATAATTTCTTATGTTCCATGCTACTTTTATGACAATACTTGAATGTTTTATACATACTTTACATCATTATTATACATTTTCCGGCACTAACCTATTAACAAGATGTCAAGTGCCGTTCTGTTTTTGGTTTCAGAAATCCTACAAAGGAAATATTCTCGGAATTGGACGAAATCAACGCCCAGGGCCTTATTTTTCCACGAAGCTTCCAGAAGACCGAGGGGAAACGAAGTGGGGCCACGGGCGCCGCCACACTAGGGAGGCGCGGCCTAAGGGGGGCCCGCGCGGCCCTAGCGTGTGGGGCCCCGTGACCCCTCCGACTCCGCCCTTCCGCCTACTTAAAGCCTTCGTCGCGAAACCCTCTGTACCGAGAGCCACGATAAGGAAAACCTTCCAGAGACGCCGCCGCCGCCAATCCCATCTCGGGGATTCAGGAGATCGCCACGGCACCCTGCCGAGAGGGAATCATCACCGAAGGGCTCTACATCATCATGCCCGCCTCCGGATTGATGCGTGAGTAGTTCATCCTTGGACTATGGGTCCATAGCAGTAGCTAGATGGTTGTCTTCTCCGCTTGTGCTATTATTGTTTAGATCTTGTGAGCTGCCTAACATGATCAAGATCATCTATTTGTAATGCTACATGTTGTGTTTGGTGGGATCCGATGAATCTAGAATATTATGTCAAGTTGATTATCAATCTATCATATATGTGTTGTTTATGTTCTTGCATGCTCTCCGTTGCTAGTAGAGGCTCTGGCCAAGTTGATACTTGTAACTCCAAGAGGGAGTATTTATGCTCGATAGTGGGTTCATGCCTCCATTTAATGTGGGACAGTGAAGTTCTAAGGTTGTGGATGTGCTGTTGCTACTAGGGATAAAACATCGATGCTTTGTCTAATGATATTTGTGTTGATTACATTACGCACCATACTTAATGCAATTATCTGTTGTTTAGAACTTAACTAGCACAGTGGCCCGCGCACATGCGCGGGCAACATCTAAGTACATATATTGAGAGTTCTTACCTTGATAATAATTATTATCATCATTATTTTTATTAAAATTACCATTATTTTATCACTTATTTGTATTTTTATGAATTGAAACCGAAACCATCGAAGAGAAATGATAAAATATGGGCATAGAAATATGATCACGTAAAGCCAACATATATTACTAATAATATTTTTAGCCTTTGCGAGAACGGTATTGTTTGGTTTTTGCATATTTTAAATAATGTCTAGGCCTTTCATTAATTGTATAAACATAGGTTATGTTAATAATGTTCATGGAATCAACCTTTTTTTATTGCTTTCTAGAAAATTTTGTTTGTCCCTACAAAAATATCAGTCATGATGCAACATGACAAAATGTTTTGATATATAATTCCTCCATCCGAAATTAATAGAAGGAAATGTAAAAAATTATCACAGTGAATAAATGAATTATGAAAATATGGATTATGGTGCACCAGTTGATACTAATTTGGTATTTTATATGCAATCATGTTGTTCATATAAATTTTAAAAAAACTTACAATACATTGACTTTTCACTAACATTATACACAATGTACGTCATGGCGGAGGAATTATTACCTTAATAATTATGTGTTGGATAAGTTTATAGAAAACATAGTTGCTGGAGCATGAAAGTCATTGCTATAAGAAAAGAATGCAATCGTTTTGGATCAGTTGTTCCATGCCAAAAAAATGCAATATCACAATATCACCACACTTACCGAAAGCCTTAACTTTAGACATAATGTGATATATCTCACATTCACACTGACATACTTTTGATTATAGAACTGAAACAAAGCACCACAATTATAATACTCACATGTAATTTTATCAACTGAATTTGCATAATGTCATTTCACATCTATAAGATATATTGTAAAACCAAAATACAAGTATGTATGCATTGAAATAAAAAAATTAAAGCCGATTAAGCCCGCAATTTTATCAGTTTTTCCATGCCCGTAATTTTTAAAAGCCATAAGCCCACAATATTTTTAAAAGTAGCGAGGAGGTATTGCGGGAGTGGTAATCCGGAGATATTGCAGACTTAACCGGCTTACCATGACTTGCCTATGGTATTGCCGGAGGAGGCACCAAATGCTTTACGGTGGAGAGAAATTAGGTAAGTCAACCTAGCTAGAAAATAGTTTTTTCGTGAATATGGATTAGAACTGTTTTTTTCCAAATAGATTCCTTGTGTTTTTGCGATATTTCTTTAATAAAATTTAGACTGAGTTAGAATTATTTTTCACTCCTTATAGATATGATTGGTTGGGTGATTTTTGACGATACATAACTCCAAACCCTGAACAAATAGAAAATATGGAAGAGTATATTTTAGTTACGCGCAGCAAATGGAACTTGGCAAGAGAATGAAGAGGCAAAAAGAAGAAGCTAAGTGGTGATTTCCTTTATTTACCATCTAATTTATAATGTTAATTGCTTTCCGGCTGCTAAGATTATACAATAAGATCGACGGCAAAAATAGCGCTCAGCTAATAGTGGCCTGCAGAATCTATGCCTAGCTGGGTGGCCTCAAGATGCTTGGCTTATTTGAAGTTCAATAAAAAAGGATCATTCTAAGAATGCAATCGTTTGAACACATTCATGTCATGATATAGAACAAAACCGTTAGAATCATATACAAAATTTTGGTGCCCTTGTTATTTGTTTATACTATCACACAACCTTTCATTCATAAATAGTTCGTTTACACGGTCCTTAGTTATATGAAAAAGTTAGAAATAAATTCATGAATGTCCATGTGCAGTATGAATATTTATTTTTCAGAAACAAATAGTTTGGCGTGCCATGTTATTTTGGATCAGTTGTTCCATGCCAAAAAAATGCAATATCACAATATCACCACACTTACCGAAAGCCTTAACTTTAGACATAATGTGATATATCTCACATTCACACTGACATACTTTTGATTATAGAACTGAAACAAAGCACCACAATTATAATACTCACATGTAATTTTATCAACTGAATTTGCATAATGTCATTTCACATCTATAAGTATATTGTAAAACCAAAATACAAGTATGTATGCATTGAAATAAAAAAAATTAAAGCCGATTAAGCCCGCAATTTTATCAGTTTTTCCATGCCCGTAATTTTTAAAAGCCATAAGCCCACAATATTTTTAAAAGTAGCGAGGAGGTATTGCGGGAGTGGTAATCCGGAGATATTGCAGACTTAACCGGCTTACCATGACTTGCCTATGGTATTGCCGGAGGAGGCACCAAATGCTTTACGGTGGAGAGAAATTAGGTAAGTCAACCTAGCTAGAAAATAGTTTTTTCGTGAATATGGATTAGAACTGTTTTTTTCCAAATAGATTCCTTGTGTTTTTGCGATATTTCTTTAATAAAAATTTAGACTGAGTTAGAATTATTTTTCACTCCTTATAGATATGATTGGTTGGGTGATTTTTGACGATACATAACTCCAAACCCTGAACAAATAGAAAATATGGAAGAGTATATTTTAGTTACGCGCAGCAAATGGAACTTGGCAAGAGAATGAAGAGGCAAAAAGAAGAAGCTAAGTGGTGATTTCCTTTATTTACCATCTAATTTATAATGTTAATTGCTTTCCGGCTGCTAAGATTATACAATAAGATCGACGGCAAAAATAGCGCTCAGCTAATAGTGGCCTGCAGAATCTATGCCTAGCTGGGTGGCCTCAAGATACTTGGCTTATTTGAAGTTCAATAAAAAAGGATCATTCTATTATCTATAAATAATCATAGTAAATATGGGATATATTAGATTTTATAAACATTTGTTAACTCTAAATTCCTAGGTGAGTTATGTGCTAACCAAGGATAATTGTCTTGGGTTATGTAGCTTCCGAAGAAAATAAAACATCACCAAACCAAAAAAAAAGCAGTCAACTCAGCTTCTCACCGTTTGGTTCAGTTGATAGAGAGTGTCAATGCTGGAGAAACTTGCTGCCATGTAGTGAACTGCAGCAACTTGCCTTTCTTGATTGCCAAAATCAAAACTTAAGGGCATTTTCTCCACCCGCTCAGGAAGAAAATAGTGTCGCGTTGGTTGAGGGCCACGCAACATCATGGTGGTGCATGTGTGCTGCAACTCTTCTCCAGTTCTCATTGTTCCGCAACCTGTCCATGTAGGTTTCCATGAACACTGCGCCGCTGGATCCATTCATACGTGTGTCTAACGTGTATATGAGTCATTGTTTTTCTTTTATCGTCGTTTCAATGTTTTGGACCGGTCACTGACTGCAGTAACAGGGCTTATATTAGGAGGTCAGTGCACCGGAGACGACTTCACACGAACCGCCATAAACCTTGGTGTGTGATCGAGTTGAATAGCCACTTAAGAAAATTAATCTGTTATTTCTCCATCTCACTTGAGGCCTGGGCAGTATGTGGAGATGCAAATCTGCAGATGGCATGTTCTTGCATGCTTCTAAATTTCCAATAGACAATCATCGGACCTGTCAGAAAGTCAAGAGGAAAGCGGTGAGACAGAATAAGGAAGTGATCGACTGCTTTCTCTACGCTCTATGTTTTGTAGATTGATGGAAAAAGTTTCTACACACCTTACATCCACTTCTTTTACAGTACAATGCTTAGTACAACTTCCCTAGTCCTCTTGATGTATACCCATCCTCCCCCATCTTCACCACCAACGCTCTCTTGTCCTTTTTCCATTGGCACTAATTGATCTTAGTGCTTAGTACAACCTACCTAGTTCTCTTGATGTATACCCACCCTCACCCATATTCACCTCAAACGCTCTCATTGCCTTTCTCCATTGACACTAATTTATATCCTCGCGAATAAACCAAGCAAACCATCAACTAAATAGATTGATTATCCCTCAATTCAAAGCCTACCTTCAAACCTAGGAGATGGATCGTACCTACTTCTGGGCTGTCTCTATGAGGCAAGCGTCCGACCAATCTTGCGGTTATAGAGTTGCATGTCACTCGTGGTCTGGTTCATGAACCGGCGAGCAAGTTCGGAATAGCCACTAATTAATGGATGATCGATGCGCATGCAGTTGAAAAAGATCGGCCGACCAAAGAGACGAAGGAAAACGCGGCGCACGGACGGTGTCAACATTGATGGAAGAGTACATAACCTATCTTTTTTTACATGCATAACCTATGTAATTAGGAGTGCCAAAAAAACTACACATGAGCATTGCTGGGTAATATATTGTAACTTTATTTTACCTAATATCCATCGGCTGCCATAATTTATTTAGTTAAATTGATGGAGATATGTTTCTAATATTTGTGGTATTTTATACAATAGTTATGCTTTTTCTACTGACCCCGGAATGTACTTTTTAAATATATAATAGATATATGTTCTTGTGAGTATTCAAGTATACCATTTAATTCTGGTTATAATGTGCCTCATAAGAATATATTAGCAGTATTCAATTTTTTGTGCTACAAACTGAAACTTCACAACAAAGCAATTTGTGCCATAATAATATCTTGCATATCAGTAGATTTATATGTGCACCTTTTGTTCTACATCGCTGGTAGCGAGCTGTTAAATTTCTGGACAGTATGTGTTGTATTGTAAAGAAGTAGTTGAATCACTCAAACAAAATTAAAATTTCACGTGGTAATTAACTACCTTCCTTTGGGCTGTATGGTTGTGTGCACATGATGCAAGTCTTAATTCGATCTATCGATCCATCCACTATGGCACCCTCTAGTTATATTATTTCCGAGATCGAGCTAACAAATTTCTAAATGCTATATTATGTATTGTAAAAATTAGATTTAGCAGTGAAAGGAAATTAATGATTGCATGTATTTACCTCGTTTTGGGCTGTCCGGCTGGGTCTGCACCAAGTCTTAACTCAATCGATCAATTCATCCATCTTGTATGGCTGCATGTGTTATGTGTATGTAGGCATGAGATTGGAACCTCACTAAATCTGACGTGACGCCGACTGGCCGAGTGCATCACGGTAACACGGCAACGGCGGAAACTTGCCTAAAGACATCATACCTTACACGATCGCAATATGATGGCCAGGGCAACATACCTGAGTACACTCTAGGTGATCGGAAGACGACGGCCACGGCAGTATGCGTACGTGAATACGTTGGCTGCAGTAATTGCGCCAGTTTACCATGGATGATTTCTTTTCACGGTGACCAATTCTCCAGCAATCTGGGCATGTTCTCCCGGGATCTAGGTATGACTCGAGGATGCGGCCGAAAAGTTGCGGAGAAAAGAGGAAATAAAAGAAAACGGTGAGGGATAAGTATTGTAATGGCAATGGTGGGTAATTTTCACTTAGATTTAATCTAATGGTTATAGATTTTCAGTCTAGAAAATATACGGTCGGATGTTTCTAATTATTGTGGTAATTTCTAATAGATTTCTCTAATTTCTGGTTACCCCATAATGTACTTTTAATATATAATAGATACTGGAGGGGGTGCGGATGCTAACCTGAAGGTGGATTATTTAGGCATAGATGCATGCTGGATAGCGGTCTATGTACTTTGTCGTAATGCCCTGATTAAATCTCATAGTAATCATCATTGATATGTATTGAATCTTTATTTGTCAATTGCCCACCTGTAATTTGTTCACCCAGCATGTTAGTTATCTTATTGAGAGACACCACTAGTGAACTGTGGACCCCGGTCCATTCTTTTATATCTAAATACAATCTACTGCAATCATTGTTCTTTACTATTCTTTGCAAACAAACACCATCTTCCACTCGATACGCTTAATCCTTTGTTTTCAGCAAGCCGGTGAGATTGACAACCTCACTGTTACGTTGGGGCAAAGTATCTTGATTGTGCAGGTTTCCACGTTGGCGCCGGTTTCACCGGTGCGCCGCACTACACTCCTCCATCAACAACCTTCACGTGCTTCTTGGCTCCTACTAGTTCGATAACCTTGGTTTCTTTGAGGAAAAACTTGCTGCTGTGCGCATCACACCTTCCTCTTGGGGTTCCCAACGGACGTGTACATCACGCGCATCAGTGCTATTCTGTTCAGTTTGAGCATGCATAATTTTTTTGAAAGTATTTTCAATTGAAACATTACCATTGCTTGCTCCACTACCATTAGTGTAATTATTATTTTAAACTCTTGCAGTATTAATATATGGTTTTGGAAAATTAGAGGCATAGTTTTGACTCTTCCATGTAGGGTTATCAGGATTTCTTGCTATGAAGTCTACTTCCACAACATTAGAGTTGATGATGGCATTACCTCGAGTACTTTCCTTACCCTTCAGAATATTTAAAAGCTCATCTGCCTTTGAAGTAAGCTCTTCGTTGTTACCTTTGGTAATTGAATTCACCTTTCTTAAGGCGGATCTTTCTACATGTCATTGGGCATGGTTGCTCTGCATATCATCTAGAAGTCTTCTTGCTAGTTCAACCGGCTTGCTCATGAATGTTCCTCCAGCTGCAGTATCAAGCATATACTTTGACATTGGGTTAAGGGTATTATAAAATAAGTGAAAAATTAACCAATCCTCCATTCCATGACTTGGACAGTTCATGGTGGCTTCCTTCCATCCTTTCCCATGCAATCGCTAGTGGCTCGCGGTCTTCTTGTCTAAAACCTGTAATGTTAGAACGCAGGTACATAGTCTTTGCTGGTGGGAAAAACTTAGTCATGGACATATAATTAGTACATTCATCCCATTAAGTAATAGTGACTCTAGGCAAAGCTAGGAAACAGTCTTTTGCTTTTCCTCTTAGTGAAAAAGGAAACAAGCGTAATTTTACCGCATTGGTGTCAACATCTTTAATGTGCATCATGTCACATATTTTAGTAAATGTATTCCAGTGCATACCTAAATCCTCAGCGGCTAAGCCTCCAAATTGGTTCTGTTGAACGAAACTCAAAAGTTTAGACTTAATTTCATAGTTCTCCGTTGTAACAGCTGAGTGATGAGTGCACGAATAAAATCATCATTGGGGATAGCATATTCCCCAAGCTTCTTTTGCCATGGTGATTTTTTTTTGTATTTTCTCCTATGATTGTAAAAGAACAAGTAACTATTTTTTGGATTTTAAGCAGAGAATAAAATAGTAAACTAGTAAAAGTAAATAAATACATAAAATGAAAATAAAACTGACTAACAAGGTCTCTAGTAACCTTAGCAGAATATCGAAATTGTTTCCCTGGCAACAACGCCAGAAAAGGGTTGATACCTTTGATCCAGATTACGGATTGTAGTATGATATGCCTTTTCCCTAGTAGACCTTGATTAAATCAAACCTTGGGAAGCACTGCTAAAATGGTGTAAAGGAAATGTCTACAAGACTTTTTAGTTAATTTGATTTTATGTTTAGTGGATCTATCTAGTTTACTTTTAAGGGGGTTGTGTTCAATGATGGAAATAGGCCAGGGTTAAGGTCTCTCCTGCAGCTATTGTCAACACCCGGATTTTTAAGTCTGGATGCCTATTATGTCATACATCGCAATCCCAGGAATATTGTTGTTGCGAGGCATAATAGTTAAGTATCACAGTCATCATTCATTACAAACCATAATGTCTTACAATTTGGAATCACTTGATCCATATTACACGAATAGTTGATCTATTGATCAACGAACTGATCAACGAACAAACATAAGTTCATAGCGGAAGCGTAAAGATAAATGGACTCTATAGTCCACAGGCCAACGCTTGACGTTAGCAGACTCCTAGTTGTTGTAGACGTCCTGCTGACCGTCCTCCTCGTCTTGCTGCTCCTCTTCATAGTCTCGCCATTTGAATAGCCAGGGACACACCGTGAGTACTTTAAGTACTCGCAAACTAATACTAGTGTAAGTGCTAGCAATTCTAGTAAGGGGGTGCTAAGCTCTAGTTTCTTTGCCTAAAGCCAATTTTAGTTCACAATTATTTGCTAAAGACTTATTCATGTGCTAACTAACTCAAGTGGGAACATTAGTGTCATTCCCACAACTCTGTTGTGATTCAAAACAAGTCACCATCCATTTCATCAATATTTTCAAGATCTAACACTGGAAACTGTATGGCCTTTCCAACCATCTGTAACCGTGGACACGGCTATTCGAATAGGTTTACACTCTGCAGAGGTTGCACACTTGTGCCACAACATTTGATTTCATCCGTCGGGATTACCCCGAATCATCGTAACACAGTACGCGGATCATCAACACTAACCTTTCATTTACTAACCCTAGTATGAGCACCTCTCCCCATGAGCTTGGCCTCCCAGTGAAGACCAACTGTCAACCTGGGAACTGCACAGGGCTTGGCCGTACGATTCACTTCAATTCATCATTTCTCAACAACGGAGGCAGCCTCGGCATAACCCCTATGATGTGTGTTCAGAGGGAACCCATACTAAGATACATAAACTTCTAGTTAAGCCCTTACCCATAATCAGGTATTGTGGGGGTACTCAAGAATTGGAAAGGTATCGCATCCAAACCAATATTAGTTTTTAATCAAAAATCACTATCTTCTCTTGGTCATATTCACCTTCAAAATTCATTCCATAGTTCTCATCATCATCATTTCACCACACATGTTCCCATCTAGAGTAGTCATTTTTAATTTAGCACTAGCATCTAGGTATGAGGGGTGCTAAGTACTTTGCTTTGCTTCTAGGCTAACTTTGATACTCTTGTACTAATCTAACATTAACCCCATTGAATCATGAATCAAAAATTACTTTGATAAAACAACGGTAAATAAAGCTTAGAAATAAAACTGGGAAGTAGGCTCATGAACATAAAGTAAAAATGGGTAATGCCTTGCTCATGGTGAGCTTGACACTTTGCAAGAGTATTATCTTGCCTTGGTTGGGGAATTGATCAAAGTGGTCTTCTTCTCCTTGGAAGTAGACCTCCTCCTCCGGATACTCCTCAGTACTAGCGTCTAAAATACGAATACGGGATACACAATCATCATACCAAACTTATTTACTAAACTAAGCACACACATGATTTACACACTTAAACTAGCATCACACATTACTATTAAGTTGGTGGATGTGTTTTTCTTATTTAAGAAAAATAATTCTCTCATACTAACTTAGGTGTTATTTTTATTTATGTAGAGAAATAATTTCCTCTCATTATCTTATTATTTAATTTCTCTCATGAATAATATATGACCTAGGTTGACCAAAGTCAACCTCTTCATACTTATCATTTAAGAAAATGATTTAAATGAGGTGTAGCACCTCATACAATTTAATCCTAGCATGGTAAATATTTAATATCATCAACAATCCATATGAGACCTATATGACCAGAGTCTCTACCTCATTTTGGATTGTTCATGACAAGATTTAAATGAGAGAAACAATCCCATATGATTTATTAATATTTTTGGACAATATCTTTGACTAGAATTAGCCATATAGTCCTTTAATTAAACTAGGCCATGATCATTCAAAGTAAGCATGGCATATTTTTGCAAAAACAATTAGTACAAGTGTAATGTGAGTTATAGGAGTTGGAATTAACTTAAAAGCATTTGTGGTTGATTTTTAATAATTTTTCTAAGGCAGAAAAGTCCCTGCCTTGTTTATTTTCTCACTTTAATTCTATAATAGATCTAGGGTTCAATCCAGTGGCATTGTGTAGATAAAATCCTAAGCTTTCCAAATATATAAAATTTGTAAAATTTGGTTTGGTGGATTTTATCCTATTTAATTTTGAAAACAGCACCAGAGAGTATTTAATTAAATTCGAAATTTTCAGTTTAAAAGAAACGGGCTGGCGGGAAATGCTATTTGGGCTAAACAAGGGAAACCAGGGATGGGCCGGCCCAGTAGCGCGTCCACGCAACGGGCCAGCGACAGCGTGGGGGCCATGCGTCGCTGGGAGTTACTCACCGAATCGTTACGCGGTGTGTGGAGCGTTGGATCAGGCGATGATCCGACGGTGGGGAGTTGTCGTCGTCGATGGCGAGAAGCAGGGCCTGGCACGGCGGAGGTAGGGGTCGGAGAGCACGTCAGAGCTCCGGCGAGCGTCGGAGGGGTGCGCCGCGTCGTTGTCGAAACGAGGATCACCCTGGTAGCAGCGGCGTGTCCCGGTGGCCTCCTTCTCCGGCGAGCTCCGTGTACTGGCGGCGGCGATGATCTTGCAATTGGGGCCGTGGGGTGGCTAATCGAACGAATTGAGGTGTCGAGGAGAAGCTGGGAGATGAGAGGAAGAGATTGGTGTGCTCAATTTGAGCGAAGGGGTCCTCCATTTATAGGAGAGGGAGGTGGCCGTGGAGCGGAGCTAGGGTCGCCGGCGTCGTCGTCGATCCAGGGCTGCGAAGAGGCAAGGCATGGGCGCGGAGTGTTGGCGACGTCCAGGCGAAGCTGACGCGCGTGATCGTGGCGCCGCAGGGGCTCTGTGGCGATGGCGCGTTTGATGGGAAGGGGCATTGCCGTGGCGGGTCTCGTCGACGGTGACGATGGCCACAGCATTCCCGCGGTCAAGCCACCTTGTCTGCGAGCTTGCTGGTCGTCTGGCGCGTCCACTGGCGAGCGGAGCAGGTGAGTGGGGGCGAGGCGCGTCGGCGCTCGTCACGCTCTGGCGCGTCCAGGGCGCTCGCCGTGCACGCACTGGCACGTGCGTGTGCACGTCTGGGCGTGTCCACGTGTCGGTGCGCGTGTCTAGGCGTCTCCAGTGGCAGGGATCGTCGAGTCATGGTCTGGGGGTCGTGTGAGTGAGGGGGAGGGGAAGGACATGGTGGAGCATGCTGGAGGTGAGATGAGGGAGATGGCACGAGCTGGCCATGCCATGCCACGACATGGTCATGCTCTGGTCAATGTAGGTCACAGAGGTGATGGCAAGTGGTGGCACCGGTGCTGGGAGGTGAGTGGAGGTTCCAGGGGTGCAGTGGTGAGCAGGGTTGGACCAAGTCCAAGGTGAAAAATCAGTATGGGCTGCAATTTTTACTCTGCCTGCAAGGTGTTTGATGTAATGCCCGCAAGAAGGTTAGCTTGCTTGGAGGGGTAATATTAATATCAGCTTGTAGTAGACTAGCTTGCAAAGGTATTAGCTTGCCTTGATTGGGGAAGTGATCAAAGTATTCTTCTTCTTCCTCTTGGTAGAATACCTCCTCCTCTTGATAGTTTCCGGTACGAGCGTCTATAAACGCATACGAGGATACAATCATCAAACAATACTTAAGCACTCTTAATTAGCCTTAGGGGCTCACACAATGATCTAGTATTACTACTTAATATTTATTACAAGATTATGCGAGGTTTTCCTTATTTAATAATAGGAAAATAATTTCCTCTCATTGAAAAATGGAGTTAGGGTTTCTCTTTAGTATGTGAGAAAATAATTTCCTCTCATTGAATCTTCTTAGGATTTAATTTCTCTTATGAATAATATATGACCTAGGTTGACTAAAGTCAACCTCTTCATACTTACCATTCGAGAAAATGATTTAAATGAGGTTCCATACCTCATGCAATTTAATATTAACATGATAGTGTTTTAATGTCACCAAATAATTTAAGGTGAGGTTACTTGGATTATGATTACTACCTCATATTGTATTACTTGAGAACAAGATTTAAATGAGAGGAGTATCTCTAATATGATTTAACACATAGTGATGATTTATTTAAAGGACTATTATTGTGGTGTTTTAATATTCTCAAAACAACCGGGGATGATCCCTTGTTGACCAAGGTCAACACTTTACACTTAATATTTGAGAGGAGTGAGTTAATTGAGATTCATCATCTCATGTGATTTAATTAATTAAATACTATTTAGATTTAAGATTTATAAATGAGTAGGCATGAGCCTAGGGAATTAAAGGTCAAACATTACTTCCTATATTTGAGAAAGATGATTTAAAAGGAGGTGAGCACCTCATACTATTTTAGTAACACCTTGTAATATTTTAATATTATTAATTAATTAAAAGTGAATTTTACTTGACCATGGGATCTACTTCATATTAATGTGGTTGAGGTAAGATTTAAATGAGACCAAAGTCTATTATATAATTTAACTAATAGGTTTGAATTATTTAAATACTACTTATGAGAATGATTAAATATTTTCAAATATAAACCTATGGGTTATTAATTATGTGTTATTAATCCTTATTGAACTATTTGGACTAATGGTTTATGTGAGAGGCTATACCTCAATTAAGTTAAACTATCATCTAATGATTAGCCTCTCTAATTAACCAAGCATGAGACTTATTTGGTCTAGGTCAGTACCTCTATTTGAATTACTTAAGATCACAATTTAAATAAGAGAGAAGCCCTCATACTATTTAAATAATTCTATGTGTATTTATTAAATGAACTAGAAATGGTTCCATAGTCATTATTTTACTCTGGTCCATGATCATGCAAAACAACCATGCTATATTTTTGAATAAACAATTAGATTATGTCAAATGTGATTTATTAGAGTTGGAATCAACTTAAAATCATTTATAGATACTTTCTAATATTTATTTGAAGTCAGAAAAGGTCCTGCCTTGTTATTTTTATCATTTAAATTAAATTTCGAATTTGGGTATGAGGCCAGTGCCATTGTTTAGATAATTTCCTGAGCTTTCTAAATATATAAAATTTACTAAATTTGGTTTAGTAGAATTTAAACTATTTAAATTCGAAGTTAGCACCAGTATTGAATTTGAACTAATAGATTAAATCGAATTTGAATTGATGGGCCACGCGGGAAAACGAAATGGGCCGAATAGATTTAAACAGAGTCACACGGCCCAGCACACAGCCCGTGTGCGCGGGCCGCCTGACGAGGTGGGAGCCACCCGTCAGTGGCTCTTAACCGAGCGAAACGGTACGAGCGACAGGATCCGTTAGATCAGAACATGATCGAACGGCCGAGGGGCTTCGTCGTCTCCGACGAGATGCCGGCGTGCTGGCGGCGTACCTAGGGGGTCGGAGGGCGCTGTGGGTCGCCGGAGGTTGAGGCGCGGCGACGTGGCGAGGCAGACAAAGCTCCTGGTACAATGGCGAGGCTCGGGCTGCTCCAATCGTTGGCGATGATCTGCGAGCTCCGGCGGGTAGGAGCTTGCGATTGAGGCTGCTCCGGCGAGTTCTGATGAAATTGATCAGTGGGGAACGCTCAGTGAGAGGAGGGGAGTGGATGGGATGCAGGGAGAAGGCGCCGATCGTCGCTATTTATAGCGTTGCTTGGTGGCCGTGGTGTGCTGAGAAGGGTCGACCATGGCGCGGCGTCTACGGGCGCGAAGGGGCAAGCTAGGATGCGCGCCGTGTAGGCGACGTCTAGGCGATGCTAGCGCGCTTGATGGCGCTCCAAATGATGGCCTGTGGCGCCCTGGCGACGGTGGTGTACTGGCAGTACCGGCGCGGCAGGTCGGCGATCATGGCGGCGTTGATGGGGCGGGCGCGAGCTAGCGGGCGTGTCTAACAGGGTTCGGGTGTGGAGTAGTGTGTGCGTGCACGAGGGCAAGACGAGGGGAGGACGAGAGGTGCCAGGCGAGGACGTGTACTGCGGCGTCCAGGGACACGCCGGTGCACGCTCTGGCGTGTCCACACGCGGTGATCACGTCGCGTCCCAGGGTTGTCGTGCAGGATTTGGAAAATGATCGTGTCAAGCATGTTCAGGATCTCCTGGGGAAGCTATTTGACATGGTTTGATAGGCCAGAGAGGGGTAGAAGTGATGAGTGGCAATGGGGGTGGCATGGTACACGGCATGGAGAAGAAAAAGTGCTCCATTCACTTTAATCGACCAAGGAAAGGACATGTAGGGATGCAGGGGTGTAGAGAGGTGATGATCATCACCAGCTAGAGGTGGTTTAGGCCAAAACCCACTGGATAATAGCATGTGTGCACATATATGATCCATGCCTGCAAGGTGTTCGACTAAATGGCCGCATGAAACTTTATTTGGATTTTTGCAATTCTTTTTGGTGGAGCTCATTTATATAATAATTGTGATTGAATGGTGGTGGTGGTGGTCAATTTGGTCAAGGTTTACAAGAATTCCAAAATGGGGTCATCTTCACATAGATTTAAAGTCTCCACTTGTCCCTGTCTTTCTGGTCAACCTAGTCAACATTAGCAGAGATGGTCAACATGAAAGTTGTTGACCTTCATGTGGTCTTGGATGACATGGTCATAGTTGACCAAGTTTAGTTGAAGAAAAGTCAAAGCCAGAGGGGTAAAGAGGGGAACATTTTATAAAGTGACAAAATGACCATTATCACATGTATGTTGGTTTCTTGATTTCTTTTGATTTGATTCTTGATCCAATGATGCAATTGTGTTAGTTTATCACATTGAAGTATTTTAGAAGCAATGGGGCAAGCAAATTTGGCCTTGGTGGAGGATTTGCATTTTGGCATATGTGTATGTGAGTGAAATTTGGGAAATCTCTCCCTATTTGATTTCTATCCATTTGATTTGACTTTGGTTGACTCTAATGTGGTTCTTATGAGTTTAGAAACATTTTAAGAGCATTGAAACTAAATCAAATGGTCTTGTTCAAAGATTTGCAAATTTGGCCTTAACACATAAGGAATGAGGTGTCCAATTTTCATAACTTGTACTAGGGTTGTTCTTGCTTCACTTGAACATGGGTTAGGGTCCATTTAGTGTTATAATAGGTTTAGAGAGGGTTTCACACCATTTGGTCAAGGTTTAGAGACCTAGGTCAATGTTTGGTGAAATGCCTATGTGTCACATATGCTTTTATGCACATGTGGTATTTTATTTTTATTTTGACTTGGTTTGATTCAAATGGTGTTGGTTGAATGTTGAAATGATATTTGGAGATGATCCAACCATTCACAACAAGTCCTAGGGTTAGTTTTCTTAAATTCACATATTTGCTATTTAGCTCTCATATGCCTCTATGGCATTTTTAGTTTTCTTTTTATTCTTTTTGGTTTCACCCTAGAAATGAATTAAGAAGTACTACATAAGTTTTATAAAGCTTTTCCAATCCTTTAAGTGAAGTGAAAAGGTTTAGGGTAAATATTTATAATTGTAGCCATAGGCACATATGCCTTTTTCCTATTTAATTTCCTTTTATTTTATTTTCACTAGAATGATGAGAAGAGGGGTGAGTCTTTAGGGTTTATGATTATTTCAATTACTCATAACAAGCAATCATGGCAATAGCACAAGACTTATGCAAGATTATTACTTACCAAGCTTAATTTAATAAAAGTTTTTGTTGGTTCCAAAATTTGGAACTAGGGAACTTTGTTTGTTTTGTGTGTTGTATTTTCTGGGATGTTACAAACCCTTCCCCCTTAAACAAATCTCGTCCCGAGATTTTAAGAGGAGTTAGGTTTCTAAGAGAGATTGAGCATTTTGATTAACAGGAAGGCATACTTGTCAGAGTCAGGGTGCTTCCTGGGCTTCAGTGGCAGTCATGTGGTAGAAACGGCTGTTGCTATTATTCTGGTTCCTTCTACCCGCAAGCGACGCTGTTGCTGGACAGGCATGTGTTGGCGGCAATCTTGGCAAGCTTCTTGGGGCATTCTTTGGAAAAGTGGCCTACAACTCCACATTCGTAGCAGTTTACCGTTGATTTGTCCTTCGGGGTGACGGGGATAGCATTACTTCCAGTTCTCGGGCCAGTGTTGGTGTTGGTGTTGTTCCCATTGTTGTTGTGGCTGCATTGTTGTTGCGAGTTGGCCTGTTGTTTCGGGGGTGAATCCTCAGAGTTCGGTGCTTCGGGTATGATGGGGTCCACTCTGGTTCATCATTCTGCGTTTGCGATTCTCATTGGCCTGATGCAGCTTTCCTTCCATCTGTATGGCTGAGTCTACGAGGGCTTCGAGGTCAGCGAATGGAATATTCACTAACACAGTTTGCATCTCGTCGTGCAGTCCGTTCAGAAATCTTTCCTTTCTCTTTTCATTTGTGTTGATCTCATCCGGGGCGTACCTTGACAGAGTGAGAAACCTGTCGCGGTATTCCACCACGGACATTCTTCCTTGCTTGAGTTCACGGAACTCGTCTCTCATTTTCTTGATTAATCCTTGGGGCACATGGTACTTGCTGAACTTCAGTTTGAAGTCTTCCCATGTCATCATTTGTCCCGCATTCATTGCACGGGCACTAGTCCACCAGGCTCTTGCAGGTCCTGACAGGTAGTGGGTGGCAAACAGTACTTTTTCTGCGGTTTCAACTCCCGCAACTTCAAGGTTGTTCTCTATGGTTTGGAGCCAGTCATCAGCATCGAGGGGTTCTTCGGTTTTGCTGAACATTGGCGGGTTGGTGTTCTGGAAATTCTTCTTTGACCCAGGGTGGTCGTGGTTTCCATGGCCTTGATTATTCTGAGCTATCTGTTGCAGTGCAGCAAGGTTTGCTTGGCGTTCAGCTCTTTCGGCTTCCCGGTCTGCCATCATTGTCTGCAGTAGTTGCATCATGGCATCCTGATTTGCGTTGCGGTTTGGTGGGGCCATCTGATTATGTAGAGATATCATGAGGTAAGAGGGAATTTTTCTATGGCTTATTTTGAGTTAAGTTTAAACTTAAACTTAAGATATTTTCAGGATGAACATAACACATATTTTATTTATTCACACAAACATCACATATTACAAGCTAAAGCACTAAGGGTTTTAAGAACCCTTTTTCCACAAACTACGATACATGGTGCGGGGTACAACTCACACCTACGTAAGTGAAGCTAGTGCAACTATTCCTCATTGTCTTCATCCACATCGATGGGAATGATCCCATCCTCTGCAGCCTCCAGAAACTCGTAGTCTTCCTCCTCAGTGAACTCGTCATCCTCAAAGTCGTTGTCGTCACTCAGGAAGTCATCGCCTCCTTGGATGTCTTCTCCATCCTCCTCCATCTCCTGGATCTGGTCCTGCTGTGTCCGGACAGTCATCTCTAAGGTGCGAACCTTCTCGCGAAGACGGGTGATAGTAGCGACATTCTTGGCGCGCTGCAGGCGGAGTGATCGGCGGTCCTTGGCGAGTAGCCTGATGGCGTCAGCATGATGAGCCAAAGCCATCTGGGCACGGTGGGAGTGAACACGTGTCAGCTCCAGATCCTTCCGGGTCTCATGAAGCATAAAGTCCAAATGCTGCACATGGATCTTGAGCACCGGGTGCGAAGAGAGTGCCATGGGTTCTCCCATGGTGTCGTGCCTTGCGAAGTGGGCGAAGCGGCTTCCCCGGAGTGCGGCGATGTTCTGTCCACACACCCGAGCAAGTCCCTCCTGAAGGGCGTGAGCAAGACCGTCCACCCAGCTGTAGGCCTTGAAGGAGAAAAGGATCCTCTCCGAGATGGGAGGTTCCGAGCTTCCCTTCAAGTCAGCGGTGATCATCCACTGCTGTTCCCCAGCGGGGGTGTTGTGGATCCGGACTCCGTGGAACTTGGGAGGTGGGCGTTCGAGCCTCTCGGACACTAGGTACAAGTCGCGCTCAAACACCAGACTTCCTCCGTTTTCCAGATCGTAGGTCTCCGTCTGGACATAGGGCTCCATCTGAAAGTGAAATGGATGAGTAAGTTAGAGATGTGAACAAGTGTGGCAAAATTTTAATGGATTTATAAGGAGATGCATGGCTTATTTTTAAGAAGATCTGGTAGAGAAGAAAATGAATAAGTTTTCATAAATACTCACTTTATTTGTTTTTGAAACTAACATTTTTCTGAACGTCCATTCTAACTAGGGTCTCCTAAGGTCAAACAATGGCTCTGATACCAACTTGTCAACACCCGGATTTTTAAGTCCAGATGCCTATTATGCCATTCCTCGCAATCCCAGGAATATTGTTTTTGCGAGACATAATAGCTTGATATCACAACACATCATTTATTACAACACATAATAGTCTTACAACAAAGGATCACATGATCCAGTCTTAATACATCATAGTGGATCTAGAGATCCTATTACAAAACACATAGCGGAAGCGAAGTAACGGTCGTGGTCCATCTGTTCCACAGGCAACTGTTGACGTCAGGAGTGGTCCTAGTTGTCGTAGACGTTCTGCTGTCCATCTTCCTCGTACAACTGTTCGCCTTCAAAGTCTGGCCATTTGAATAGCCAGGGACAAAGCCATGAGTACTTTTAAAGTACTCGCAAACTAATACTAGTGTAAGCACTATTAATTGTGGTAAGGGGGTACTAAGCTCTAGGTTTATTTGCATAAAGCCAAGTTTATTTCATAAACATTTAGTAAAGATGCTTGAATCACTAGACTAACTCAAGTGGGAACATTAGTGTCATTCCCACAACTCTGTTGTGGTCCAACTCAAAGTCACCATTCACCGGTCAACTTCAAGTCACCAGTCATATGTCACATTTTTGAAAATGGTCTGATGACGGAACAGTATGGCCTTTCCAATCGTCCGTAACCGTGGACACGGCTATTCGAATAGTTCTACACTCTGCAGAGGTCGTACACTTGTGCCACAATATTTGCAATAATCCGTCAGGGTTAACTGGCCCTGATTTATCATACTCCGTATGCGGACTACCAACCATAACCTTTCACTTATATACTCTAGTACAGGCACCTCTCCCCATGAGCTTGGCCTCCCGGTGAGAACCAACCTGTTAACCCGGGAACTGCACAGGGCTTGGGCCGGACAATTCACCTCAATCACGTCACATCATCTCAGATGTCTTTGGAGGCAGCCCTTGGCATAACCCCGATGACGCTTGTTTAGAGGGAACCCATACTAAAGCACATAAATTTCTAGTTACGCCCTTACCCATATTGGGTATTGTGGGGGTACTTTCAAAATTGGAATGGTATCGCATCCGAACCCAACCATCAGTTTTATATCAAAAATCACCATATTCTCTTGGTCATATTCACCTTCAAAGTCATTCAATGGAATGAACCATCATTCCAAGGTTTCAACTTCATTTCAAAGTCACCTGTTCCCATCTAGAGTAGTCAAGTTTTAATTGATTAGCACTAGCAACTATTTCATGAGGGGTGATAAGTATCTTGGAGCTTGCTAGGCTAAGTGTGATTTTCTTGTACTACTCTATATTTCCACCAAGTGAATCATAAACCAAAAAGGTAACTTTGATAAATAAAATTAAGTAAGGCTTATAAAGTAAAAACTTTGGGATAGGTTCATAAAGTAAAAAGTAATGATGCCTTGCTCTAGTAGAGCTTTGCATCTTGCATTAGTCTAGCTTGCAAGAAGGTTAGCTTGCTTGGAGGGGTAATATTAATATCAGCTTGCAGTAGACTAGCTTGCAAAGGTATTAGCTTGCCTTGATTGGTGAAGTGATCAAAGTATTCTTCTTCTTCCTCTTGGTAGAATACCTCCTCCTCTTGATAGTTTCCGGTACGAGCGTCTATAAACGAATACGAGGATACAATCACCAAACAATACTTAAGCACTCTTAATTAGCCTTAGGGGCTCACACAATGATCTAGTATTACTACTTAATATTTATTACAAGATTATGCGAGGTTTTCCTTATTTAATAATAGGAAAATAATTTCCTCTCATTGAAAAAAATGGAGTTAGGGTTTCTCTTTAGTATGTGAGAAAATAACTTCCTCTCATTGAATCTTCTTAGGATTTAATTTCTCTTATGAATAATATATGACCTAGGTTGACTAAAGTCAACCTCTTCATACTTACCATTTGAGAAAATGATTTAAATGAGGTTCCATACCTCATGCAATTTAATATTAACATGATAGTGTTTTAATGTCACCAAATAATTTAAGGTGAGGTTACTTGGATTATGATTACTACCTCATATTGTATTACTTGAGAACAAGATTTAAATGAGAGGAGTATCTCTCATATGATTTAACACATAGTGATGATTTATTTAAAGGACTATTATTGAGGTGTTTTAATATTCTCAAAACAGGGATGATCCCTTGTTGACCAAGGTCAACACTTTACACTTAATATTTGAGAGGAGTGAGTTAATTGAGATTCATCATCTCATGTGATTTAATTAATTAAATACTATTTAGATTTAAGATTTATAAATGAGTAGGCATGAGCCTAGGGAATTAAAGGTCAAACATTACTTCCTATATTTGAGAAAGATGATTTAAAAGGAGGTGAGCACCTCATACTATTTTAGTAACACCTTGTAATATTTTAATATTATTAATTAATTAAAAGTGAATTTTACTTGACCATGGGATCTACTTCATATTAATGTGGTTGAGGTAAGATTTAAATGAGACCAAAGTCTATTATATAATTTAACTAATAGGTTTGAATTATTTAAATACTACTTATGAGAATGATTAAATATTTTCAAATATAAACCTATGGGTTATTAATTATGTGTTATTAATCCTTATTGAACTATTTGGACTAATGGTTTATGTGAGAGGCTATACCTCATATAAGTTAAACTATCATCTAATGATTAGCCTCTCTAATTAACCAAGCATGAGACTTATTTGGTCTAGGTCAGTACCTCTATTTGAATTACTTAAGATCACAATTTAAATAAGAGAGAAGCCCTCATACTATTTAAATAATTCTATGTGTATTTATTAAATGAACTAGAAATGGTTCCATAGTCATTATTTTACTCTAGTCCATGATCATGCAAAACAACCATGCTATATTTTTGCATAAACAATTAGATTATGTCAAATGTGATTTATTAGAGTTGGAATCAACTTAAAATCATTTATAGATAATTTCTAATATTTATTTGAAGTCAGAAAAGGTCCTGCCTTGTTATTTTTATCATTTAAATTAAATTTCGAATTTGGGTATGAGGCCAGTGCCATTGTTTAGATAATTTCCTGAGCTTTCTAAATATATAAAATTTACTAAATTTGGTTTAGTAGAATTTAAACTATTTAAATTCGAAGTTAGCACCAGTATTGAATTTGAACTAATAGATTAAATCGAATTTGAATTGATGGGCCACGCGGGAAAACGAAATGGGCCGAATAGATTTAAACAGAGTCACACGGCCCAGCACACAGCCCGTGTGCGCGGGCCGCCTGACGAGGTGGGAGCCACCCGTCAGTGGCTCTTAACCGAGCGAAACGGTACGAGCGACAGGATCCGTTAGATCAGAACATGATCGAACGGCCGAGGGGCTTCGTCGTCTCCGACGAGATGCCGGCGTGCTGGCGGCGTACCTAGGGGGTCGGAGGGCGCTGTGGGTCGCCGGAGGTTGCTGGCGCGGTTCGAGGCGACGTTGGCGAGGCAGACGAAGCTCCTGGTACAATGGCGAGGCTCGGGGCTGCTCCAATCGTTGGCGATGATCTGCGAGCTCCGGCGGGTAGGAGCTTGCGATTGAGGCTGCTCCGGCGAGTTCTGATGAAATTGATCAGTGGGGAACGCTCAGTGAGAGGAGGGGAGTGGATGGGATGCAGGGAGAAGGCGCCGATCGTCGCTATTTATAGCGTTGCTTGGTGGCCGTGGTGTGCTGAGAAGGGTCGACCATGGCGCGGCGTCTACGGCGCGCGAAGGGGCAAGCTAGGATGCGCGCCGTGTAGGCGACGTCTAGGCGACGCTAGCGCGCTTGATGGCGCTCCAAATGATGGCCTGTGGCGCCCTGGCGACGGTGGTGTACTGGCAGTACCGGCGCGGCAGGTCGGTGATCATGGCGGCGTTGATGGGGCGGGCGCGAGCTAGCGGGCGTGTCTAACAGGGTTCGGGTGTGGAGTAGTGTGTGCGTGCACGAGGGCAAGACGAGGGGAGGACGAGAGGTGCCAGGCGAGGACGTGTACTGCGGCGTCCAGGGACACGCCGGTGCACGCTCTGGCGTGTCCACACGCGGTGATCACGTCGCGTCCCAGGGTTGTCGTGCAGATTTGGAAAATGATCGTGTCAAGCATGTTCAGGATCTCCTGGGGAAGCTATTTGACATGGTTTGATAGGCCAGAGAGGGGTAGAAGTGATGAGTGGCAATGGGGGTGGCATGGTACACGGCATGGAGAAGAAAAAGTGCTCCATTCACTTTAATCGACCAAGGAAAGGACATGTAGGGATGCAGGGGTGTAGAGAGGTGATGATCATCACCAGCTAGAGGTGGTTTAGGCCAAAACCCACTGGATAATAGCATGTGTGCACATATATGATCCATGCCTGCAAGGTGTTCGACTAAATGGCCGCATGAAACTTTATTTGGATTTTTGCAATTCTTTTTGGTGGAGCTCATTTATATAATAATTGTGATTGAATGGTGGTGGTGGTGGTCAATTTGGTCAAGGTTTACAAGAATTCCAAAATGGGGTCATCTTCACATAGATTTAAAGTCTCCACTTGTCCCTGTCTTTCTGGTCAACCTAGTCAACATTAGCAGAGATGGTCAACATGAAAGTTGTTGACCTTCATGTGGTCTTGGATGACATGGTCATAGTTGACCAAGTTTAGTTGAAGAAAAGTCAAAGCCAGAGGGGTAAAGAGGGGAACATTTTATAAAGTGACAAAATGACCATTATCACATGTATGTTGATTTTTGATTTCTTTTGATTTGATTCTTGATCCAATGATGCAATTGTGTTAGTTTATCACATTGAAGTATTTTAGAAGCAATGGGGCAAGCAAATTTGGCCTTGGTGGAGGATTTGCATTTTGGCATATGTGTATGTGAGTGAAATTTGGGAAATCTCTCCCTATTTGATTTCTATCCATTTGATTTGACTTTGGTTGACTCTAATGTGGTTCTTATGAGTTTAGAAACATTTTAAGAGCATTGAAACTAAATCAAATGGTCTTGTTCAAAGATTTGCAAATTTGGCCTTAACACATAAGGAATGAGGTGTCCAATTTTCATAACTTGTACTAGGGTTGTTCTTGCTTCACTTGAACATGGGTTAGGGTCCATTTAGTGTTATAATAGGTTTAGAGAGGGTTTCACACCATTTGGTCAAGGTTTAGAGACCTAGGTCAATGTTTGGTGAAATGCCTATGTGTCACATATGCTTTTATGCACATGTGGTATTTTATTTTTATTTTGACTTGGTTTGATTCAAATGGTGTTGGTTGAATGTTGAAATGATATTTGGAGATGATCCAACCATTCACAACAAGTCCTAGGGTTAGTTTTCTTAAATTCACATATTTGCTATTTAGCTCTCATATGCCTCTATGGCATTTTTAGTTTTCTTTTTATTCTTTTTGGTTTCACCCTAGAAATGAATTAAGAAGTACTACATAAGTTTTATAAAGCTTTTCCAATCCTTTAAGTGAAGTGAAAAGGTTTAGGGTAAATATTTATAATTGTAGCCATAGGCACATATGCCTTTTTCCTATTTAATTTCCTTTTATTTTATTTTCACTAGAATGATGAGAAGAGGGGTGAGTCTTTAGGGTTTATGATTATTTCAATTACTCATAACAAGCAATCATGGCAATAGCACAAGACTTATGCAAGATTATTACTTACCAAGCTTAATTTAATAAAAGTTTTTGTTGGTTCCAAAATTTGGAACTAGGGAACTTTGTTTGTTTTGTGTTGTATTTTCTGGGATGTTACAGTTACAAACCCTTCCCCCTTACAAAAGATCTCGTCCCGAGATCGAGAGAAAACTAGGTACTAAAGAGATCTGGGTATTCCTTCTTCATATCTTCTTCGCGTTCCCAAGTGGCTTCTTCTTCGGTGTGATTGCTCCACTGAATCTTCAAGAATTTGATACTCCTGGTGCGGGTGGTTCTGTATGCTTCTTCCAGGATGCGAATAGGCACTTCGCGATACGTCAAGTCCGTGTTGATATCCACTGATCGGTGATCTATATTCTTGAATACTTCGGTCTTCTCCGGTACTTCCAAGCATTTCCGGAGCAGTGAGATGTGAAACACATTGTGCACAGCCGCCATTTCTTCGGGTAGTTCCAGTTGATAAGACACTTCGCCTCGGCGACTCAGAACTTTGAAGGGTCCGACATATCGGGGCGAGCTTTCCTTTCAGCTGGAATCTCTGCATTCCTTTGAGGGGTGACACTTTGAGGTAAACAAAATCTCCAATCTCGAAGGTCATCTCTCGGCATCTCTTGTCGGCGTAGCTCTTCTGTCTTGATTGCGCAGTCTTGAGGTACTCGCGGATCTTGTGCACCTTCTCTTCGGCTTCTCGAAGAACATCTGGTCCAAAGACTTGGCTTTCTCCGAAATCTGACCAATTCAGAGGGGTACGTCATTTCCTTCCGTACAGGGCTTCAAAGGGGGCCATCTGTAGGCTGGCTTGGTAACTGTTGTTGTATGATAATTCTGCATAAGGTAGGCAGTCTTCCCACTTTGATCCATATTCCAGTACACAGGCTCTCAACATATCTTCCAGTATCTGGTTGACTCTCTCGGTCTGTCCGTCAGTCTGCGGGTGATAAGCGGTGCTGAAATTCAGACGGGTTCCTAGTCCTTCATGCACTTTCTGCCAGAATCTTGAGGTGAACTGTGATCCTCTATCTGACACAATTGACTTCGGGGTTCCGTGCAGGGCGACTATTCTTGAGATGTATAGCTCAGCTAGCTTGGGGCCTTGGTATGTGGTCTTGACAGGGATGAAATGTGCAACCTTGGTCAACCTATCGATGACTACCCAGATGGAGTCATTTCCTCTGCTAGATTTGGGCAATCCTGTGATAAAGTCCATACCGACAGAATCCCATTTCCACTCAGGAATCTGTAAAGGTTGCAACAGTCCTGCGGGTCGTTGGTGTTCTGCCTTGACTCGTTGACAGATATCACACTTGGCGATGTAGCTTCCTATCTCTCGCTTCATTCCGTGCCACCAGAATTGTTCCTTCAAGTCTTGGTACATCTTGGTTCCTCCGGGGTGAATGGAATACAGGGTGTCGTGAGCTTCCTTCAGTATGACTTGCTTCAACTCTGAATCTGACGGTACACACAGGCGACCGTTGTACCAAAGTACTCCTTCTTCATCTATGGTGAATCCTGGTGCCTTTCCTGCAGCTATCTGACTCTTGATTCCGTCAATGCTGGCATTTCCCTTCTGGGCTTCTTTGATCTGTCCAATCAAAGTAGGCTGCAGCTCTATGCTGGCTAGGTATCCTTCACTAACTAGCTCCATTCTGAAATACTCAAACTCTTGGTATAGGCTAGGCTGTTCTTCTGCTATCATGGAGTTTAACTGACACGGCAGTCTACTCAGGGCATCCGCTACCACATTGGCCTTGCCGGGGTGATAGTGGATTTCCATATCATAATCCTTGATTAGCTCTAACCATCTCCTTGATGGCGTGTAACTCACACGTTCGTTGAGAACCCCAAGAGGAAGGTATGATGCGCACAGTAGCAAGTTTTCCCTCAGAAAGAAACCAAGGTTTAATCGAACCAGGAGGAGCCAAGAAGCACGTTGAAGGTTGATGGTGGCGAAATGTGATGCGGCGCAACAACAGGGATTCCGGCGCCAACGTGGAACCTGCACAACACAACCCAAGTACTTTGCCCCAACGAAACAGTGAGGTTGTCAATCTCACCGGCTTGCTGTAACAAAGGATTAACCGTATTGTGTGGAAGATGATTGTTTGCAAGAAAACAGTAAAACAAGTATTGCAGTAGATTGTATGCGATGTAAAGAATAGGACCGGGGTCCACAGTTCACTAGAGGTGTCTCTCCCATAAGATAAAAGCATGTTGGGTGAACAAATTACAGTCGGGCAATTGACAAAGAGAAGGGCATAACAATGCATATACATGATATGATAAATATAGTGAGATTTAATTGGGCATTACGACAAAGTACATAGACCGCCATCCAACTGCATCTATGCCTAAAAAGTCCACCTTCAGGTTATCATCCGAACCCCATTCAGTATTAAGTTGCAAAGCAACAGACAATTGCATTAAGTATGGTGCGTAATGTAATCGACAACTACATCCTTAGACATAGAATCAATGTTTTATCCCTAGTGGCAACAGCACATCACAACCTTAGAACTTTCTGTCACTGTCCCAGGTGTCAATGAAGGCATGAACCCACTATCGAGCATAAATACTCTCTGGAGTTAAGAGCAAAAACTTGGCCAGAGCCTCTACTAATAACGGAGAGCATGCAAGATCATAAACAACACATAAAAAATAGATTGATAATCACCATAACATAGTATTCTCTATCCATCGGATCCCGACAAACACAACATATAGTATTACAGATAGATGATCTTGATCATGTTAGGCAACTCACAAGATCCAACAATGAAGCACAATTAGGAGAAGACGACCATCTAGCTACTGCTATGGACCCATAGTCCAGGGGTGAACTAATCACTCATCACTCCGGAGGCGACCATGGCGGTGTAGAGTCCTCCGGGAGATGAATCCCCTCTCCGGCAGGGGTGCCGGAGGCGATCTCCTGAATCCCCGAGATGGGATTCGGCGGCGGCGTCTCTGGAAGGTTTTCCGTATCGTGGCTCTCGGTACTGGGGGTTTCGCGACGGAGGCTTTAACACTACAAGAAAAGTTCTGATAGACAACGTCCCAAAATCGTCAACTAAGGGGCATTTTTCGTCGCCTATGGGCCTAACCCGACGATATGGGTTCCGTTGTCGAAACTGCGTCAGGCAAAGTCCAACGACGATTTTTCGGTCCGTCGCGCTTGGGCGCCCTTCCGCCACGGAAAATCGGACCGTTGCGGAAGTGTTTCCGGAGCCCGTTGAGCGACGTCATGCAACCGACACGTGGCAGACGCTGCACGCGCTAACAACCGAAACCCCGTGGTAGATGGTCCACACGAGGCCTGCCACGTCTTAAGCGGCCGGGCGATGACATAGTTTGACCGGTCAACTATACACTGGGCTGGTCCATTAGTTAAGTGGGCCGGGCCTAACCTCTAAGGTTGATTGGTCAAAACTTAAATGGGCCGGCCCATTTAACATGTGGGTCCACCTTACAGCAACGGGCCGGCCCAAGAAGCAAGTGGGCCGGGCCAAAAACACAGGTGGGTCCCACTTTCCCGTTAAAAGGCCGGCCCATTTAGTGTGTGGGGTCCACCATATAGCAAGTGGGCCGGCCCAACAAGCTAGTGGGCCGGGCCAAAACACAGGTGGGTCCCACTTTCCAGTTAAAGGGTCGGCCCATTTAGTTTGTGGGGTCCACCATATAGCAAGTGGGCCGCCCACCAAAATAGTGGGCCGGGCCAAAAACACAGGTGGGTCCCACTTTCAAAGGGCCGGCCCATTTAGTATGTGGGGCCCACCATATAGCCAGTGGCTGGCCCACCAAGATAGTGGGCCGCCAAAAACACGTGGGTCCCACATTCCTGTTAATGGCCGGCCCATTTGGTATGTCCACCATACAAAATGGGCCGCCCAAAATAGTGGGCCGGCCAAAACACAGGTGGGTCCCACCTTCCACTTAAAGGCCGGCCCATTTACCATGTGGGACCACCATAGAGCATGGGCCGCCCAACAAGATAGTGGGCCCCAATACACAGGTGGGCCCCACTTTCCTGTTAAAGGGCCGGCCCAACTAGTATGTGGGGTCCACCATATAGCAAGTGGGCCGGCCCAACAAGATAGTGGGCCGGGCCAAAAACACAGGTGGGTCCCACTTTCCTCTTAAAGGGCCGGCCCATTTATTATGTGGGGTCCTCCAAAAAGCAAATGGGCTGGCCCAACTAATTAGTGGGCCGGCCTAGTAGTTGGTGGGGTCCACCTTAAAGCAAGTGGGCCAGCCCAATTAGTGTGTGGGGTCCACCGTAAATCAAATGGGCTGGCCCAAAAGTAAGTGGGCCAGCCCGTTTAGTTGCTGTTTATATGCCGGCATAATATGCGCTTTAGGATTTTGCGGGCAGGCACATATGTGATTTCGCTTAATTGGGCCGTTTAAGGGATGGGAATTCGTGATTTAGATGCTGAGAATATTTACGCAGCATTGATTTCTGTCGGATAGCCTCACTTACCACAAGCACCAAAGAAAAAATGCGCGAAAGAACTATAAAAACTAACTAAATATTACATCAGCTGCAAGGCATTGAAAAAATATTACAGAACCCAGAGAAATTGAATGGTAATTAAACCTAGCAATACAATGAAGCGATCCGGCAATCTTTTAAGTTGTCCATGCAACACCTATATCTGAAACAAAGACATTACAAGTTAAGACAGCAACAATGGAAAGGCAAAGACACTACAATATTGTTTGCCAAAGAATTTGGAACTCATCATTTCGTCGTTATAACAAGATCATTGTAATGCGCACAATAAGCAAACAAAGAGTGCATGCCGCATACCAACAGCCAATATAACAGAGCATGTTAGAATGAAACAGCAGACTTACTACTGTCGAGTCCCATGCAAACCAACATGTTCAGGGAGTACAAAATTGGCATGAACAACAGAGTAGCAGGCTATAAATTTTGTAACAACGACTGAGCAAGATGAAGTTATGATGGCTACATCTACAGAGCAGGGAATGTAAACCAAAAAATAGAAGTTACGATGGCAAAAGCTAAAGAGGAGGGAATGTGAACCAACATGTGCCAAGTGCAATTACTTCATTTTGGCCGTGAACTAAATAATACTCCTGAACTTATAGTGAAGGGGATGCAAATCAAGATGTTTCGGGATATAAACTTGTAATGAGCAACACATAGAGGATAGTTGATGCTGGAGCTTAGGATGGACCAGATACAGAATATAGTGGGATCACCTGTGAACTTGTATAAGAGGGAATGCAAACCAATATGTTCAGCTTTCCATATGTGAGCGTCATGCCAAGTCAGAGAAACAAGTCAATAATGCAGCTTTTGAAGAACAAGATGGCACGCAAAATTATTATCTAGTAGTATGACAAGTTTATTTGTACTACAGGCTAGATAGCAGAGTGATAGCATGCCAAACTAAGTCCTTACTTTGTTAGCTTACAATGAACTAGATACAAAACAATGGCATCACCTGTAGTACAGGGAATGCAAGCCAACATGTTCATGGAGTAAAAAATTGGCACAAACAACATAGTAGCAGGCCATAATTTTTGTAACAACGACTGAGCAAGATAAAGTTATGATGGCTAGATCTACAGAGCAGGGAATGTAAACCAAATATAGAAGTTACGATGCCAAAAGCTATAGAGCAGGGAATGCGAACCAACATGTGCAATTACTTAAAATTGGCCATGAACTAAATAATAGCAGGATGTTACTATAATACCTATAATTTTTGTAACAACGACTGAGCAAGATAGAAGTTATGATGGCTACATCTACAGAGCAGGGAATGCAAACCAAAATGTTCAATCGCTTAAAGTTAGCAATGAAGTAGAAAATAGCAACGTGTTACGGTCATAGCTAGGAATGAACTAAAAGAGCTTCAGACAAACAAGCATCTGAACCCAGAACATGGCGCTAAAACAAGGGACTTACATTAGGAGAAGCACTCTGTGGGAGTCACAGCAGATCTTCCTGGGGTTGATAGATCCGGTGATGAAGTACGCTACATGTGCTACTTGGGGTTGGAGAGACGGCCATTACACTTCATGGTTACTCATCTCATCTGCAAAAACGTAATGGCGCGTCGTTAGCACAAACAGGTTCCCCCAAGATTAAACAAGAACTTGCAGGCAAGCAATAGAAAAGCGACAGTAGAAGAGTTTAGATCATGCACTGCGCCGGTGAAGCAGATCCGGTTCATGCACAGCGGTGTCGGTGAGCAAGATCCGATGCGGTGGACGACGGATCCGGCGAAGCGGCTCCGGCGGGGTGGACGATACCGCAGCTGAAGCGACTGCGGTAGACTGCTGGATGAGCATATGGTTTCGAGGTTCGGCGGGGATGATCCGGTCCGGTTGATGACGGCGTCGATGAAGCGGCTCCGGCAGGCAGCCGGATGACGAGGATCGCGAGGCCTCGGGTAGGCCAGGGAAGTCCGGCGGGGATGTTCCGGTGCGGTGGTCGTGGAGGTGGGAGAGAGGGACTTGGGAAGTTCCGGTGGGTGGTCTGAGGGAAATGAATTTTTTTTGGGAGGGTTTCCGGGCTAGGGAGGTGGTGATCCAAAAAATGACGGGCAGACCCCCCCACCAACCGACTTTGCTGCCATCTCCACAGGGGTAGAATGGGAATTTGGAAGCGTGTGAAATTTTTGTATTTTGTGGGCGGGAAGTTTTGCCGCTATGAGATTTTGAATTTGGCCACCGTCCAAGTATAATGATAAAAAATTGTGAGACCGTACTAGTACCTCTGTTCAAGGCCGAGTGCAAAATCAAATCATCATCACGTTGAAAATTTGTTACCAACTTACCATGATCATGATCTACCTCTGAAAATGGGCGCATCCACTAAAACTTGCAAAGTATAATGATACAAATTTGTGAGACCGTACTAGTACTTATGTTCAAGGTCGAGTGCAACATCAAATCATCATTATATTGAAAATTGTGTTACCATGATCATGATATTTCTCTGAATTTGGCGCAACCGCTAAATCTCGCAAAGGATAATGATAAAAAAAGGTGAGATTGTACTAGTTCTTATGTTCAAGGCCGAGTACAAGATCAAATCATCATCACGTTGAAATTTGTTACAATGATCATGACATATCTCTAAAATTAGTGCATCCGCTAAATCTTGCACGTGGCGCATCTCGGTGCGGAGCAACAAGTCGGTGCTATCAAGGTTGAGGCGTCGGTAGCGTCATCGGGCTCTCATCTCTTGATAGATCTTCTACATGGCGCGGCGCACCACCCGCCGATAAGCAGTCACATGTGAGACCGAGGTGGAGACGTCCCCGGCATCCTCGAGGCGCGTCCGCCCTTCTACGAGCCAGCGTCGACTCAAGGTATGAATCCATGTGGTGTCTTAGATTTATTGTTCTTCTCTTATGATTATTTTGAGCCGAACATGTGTGCTCTTTCTCTGAATATATTGCTTGAAAAGCTTACCAAGTTACTTAAATTCACTTTGTTCTTAATCTTGCGAGCTAATATTGTTATTTTTAATGAACGGTGGTGTGCGCAAGCAGAGTTATTTGTGGATGTGTTGAGCTGTTAGGCATAAGTCGAAATCCTCATCTAAACGAGGCCTCAGATTAACACATAAAAAAGGTGTTCAATCTCGCCCACAATACCCTCTTCTTTCCTCTCCCTTTATTGGAACTTGTTTTGCAGACAAGGAAAGTGGCACGTGTAATGTGAGTAAAACCCTCTTAGCCAAAATCATCTACGAGCAAGATTTTCTATATTGTAGATGCCCCAATTGACTCTCATCCCCAAAGTAGTTTTTTATGTCAGTATAGACTTCTTTACTGGATGTATACTATCGTACATGGCATGCATTTGCCTAATGAGCAACATTGTATTGCTATTCTAGCCAACCTGATCGATATGTCAAGCTTCATGCACGAGATGCCATGTTTAATTTACTCCCTCGC
The DNA here is from genome assembly GCA_030979885.1 of Lolium multiflorum. NCBI lineage: Eukaryota > Viridiplantae > Streptophyta > Magnoliopsida > Poales > Poaceae > Lolium > Lolium multiflorum. Next base: position 153,438,222 of record CM061747.1, read on the forward strand.
TCTGATCCATATTTCTTGATGTGAAATGAATGTGAATCGGAGGGAGTACTTTTCTTAGATAGTACTATATCATTTCAAAAAAAGTACTACTACATCACAAATGCATCAAAAGAGTACTACATCACAAGACCACCACGGTTGTACTAGTAGAGTTTAATGCTGAACTTCCAAAGGGATTAAGATTACACATATGAACTTTAAACATGACCAGGAGCATGAGGGCCAGCAGCAGGGGCGTTGACGTGGAGCAAGCTAGGCAAGACGTAATTCTGGAGGAAGAGGCCATATGATGCGTACTTGGCCTTGGTTGCAGGGCGGTGTTTCCCCCTATGTACTTAGGCCTACACCCATCGCATGTTGGATCAGGCTGTGGATGTCCTTCTAGAGAAATTTGCCACATAATGGGCAAAATAGCTCCCCGCGCGCATGCAGAAACGAATTTCACCACCCTTCAGCCGCTTGAGAACATAGCGGCTTTTCCGGTCCCTGCGCACCTTGTTGTTGTCCATGTCATCAGAATACTCCTATGAATTATTAAGTACTACATAATCAGGTTTTTTATGACAGATCGAATAAATACTCCACTAACATAATCAAACCTTAGAAACCCTAAAATTAAATGTGTAGAACAAGTAAATGGCAGAAGAAATCGTAATAAATCATGAGAAACCCTATGAACAACCATGAACATTAGCCACAACAATTGCAAGTCCACTAAGTATGAACACATAAATTGATTATATGACTACATGGCAGATTAGTCGAAATTAAACTAGAATCTGATCTTACGAATCGTAGAATCAATTACATCTACAAGAACAAGGTAGGATATCAAATCAATCAAGAACCAGGCTCGTGCAAACCATGTGAACAGCAATATGACACAAAGAGGGTTGGGACAGTTTCGGTAAAAGAGAAGTACCTCCTCGTCATCACCCTCAACATCCTCCTGGAACTGAACGTTTGGGCCGAAATCGTCGAAGGGGTCGAGGTTCGCGTCCAGCATCGGGCCTAGGAAGACCTCGCCGTGGTGGCCTGCAACGCCGTGCACATCTTCGGCGGGATAAACAACGTTGGTATCCACCTTCTGCTCGACGGCCAGGACGCCCGTTTCGACCGAGGTCGAAGAACCAGACAAGCAGAGGAGACGAGCGGCATGGGTGCCCGGTGAAGCCTCACCCGTCGTGACGGCCAGGATGCCCATTTCGACCGAGGTCGAAGAATCCGACAAGCAGAGGAGACGAGCGGCTTGGGTGCCCGGTGAAGCCTCACCCACCACGACGGCCACTACCGTAGAGGCATCCTCTGCGTGGGCGGTCGCCTATTGCTCCGCCTCGTATGCAATACCTATCTTCATGCTGTTGTGGTTGGAAACGGGAAAGTCGATGCCTCAGAGGTGCGGTGAGTGGATGGGGGTTTTCACAGTGTGGGGGAGGCAAGTTGGGGGAGTGGAGAGGACGAGCTCGCGAGAGATGATGAGGCCGATTATGTTATAGCCTCCGACTCCCTGTATCCAGTAGTGGACGCGTGAAGTCATGCATGTACTCGACTTTCCACTTTCTGGGAGACGTGTACGAAACTTTTTTTTGGACCATTTAACTTCATGTGGGACTCATGTATACCAATACTTCCAAACGTCATAAGTAATTCAAAATCATTCAGAATAATATGAGACCTTAACATTTTATTTTTTGTGTCAGATATTGTCTATGAAAAATAACATCCTTCAAAAAATAAATCGCCTATGCCAATCCGATCATGCCCGTCTACTCCAACTAGCTTCCTCGAGTAATTTGTCACCTTACATTCTTAAAATGAACCAAAATTTGGCACAGGGGTGCATCATCACATGGAAAATGATGTTACCATTCTGTCTTCCCATTTTTTTTTGAATTTTTCAAAATTGTCATGCCCTAACGGAAAAAATGTACTCCTTCTAAGAAGCATGTATCAGAATGGCATTACCAAAACCTAGGGGTGGGGTGGGGGGAGGGGGGCACATGGTGGTGTGATGATACATCACATTTGGACCACACAACACCATTTGGACCAACCAAAAAAAACACCCTACACAAACCCTGGTCAAAACTAGTTTGACCAATATTACAAAAGTTGTACGGAGTACATAATTCAGAAACCGTCAGAAATATACGAAGCATTCACGAGTCCCCAAAGTCAGTGACTTTGAGTCACTTACAACTGTGGTCCACATATCAGTCACCCAAAGTCATGGCAAAGTCAGCTTGGCAAAGTCACCGACAGACAAAGCAAGCAGTGAACAGACAACTCCGTAGCACTGAAAAGACATCTCACAGAAAAGGCTAGTACTACCTTTTCTTCCCGGATAAGCAAAAATAGCTGATCGGTACTGACGAAATGCACCAGGTCCGCAATGTACTCCAGCTATAAGTGAAGCATGCCTACCACTGAAGAGGAAATTCAAGATTCCACCAGATCCCCATATCACTCTTTTGCATAAAACACGGACATATCTTTTGCACAATTCACCACTTGTTGGTCTAATCTATCGCAGCTTCCATCAGTTGGTCATCCAATTAACGATTTAACGGATTAGAAAAATAAGCGGTGGAATTAGAAGTACTAGTAGCGAAATGTGCAAAATATACCGCCCTTCCCGAGGGGGTTTGTCCAGAAGAGGGCCGGATGACAATGTCCCGGGTGCATCCAGAAACGAGAGGGGTAGTTTCTAATACATGTAAGAAATTACTTTACAAAAAGGTACATATTAAGTAGTACAACTATTAGTACAGTACTACTATTTCGAGGGAAAATGCCATGTCGTGCGACCTCTAATCAATGAGTAGAAGTTGTAGGTGCGCCTAACATGCATTGCTGAAAGCTGGTTCCGCTGGAATTTGAGCTCAGCCGGGGCGGATTCTGCGAAGTTCGCCCGACGTCACTCATGTATCCCACCAAACTGCTCACTTCTTTCAATGTCTCTTCTCTTTCACTGCAGCTCTCCAACATCAGGTGCATCAACTTATCTTGTGCCTTCTGCCTCTCGAGAAGGGCAAGGATGGCGATGTCAGCATATTCAAGGTTCAACTTTTGGAGCTGTACTTTATCCTGAAGAAGGATTTTGTACTCTATATCAGACTTGTCTCTGTCGAGGCACACAGTCTTGAGTATGCTGCTGGCTTTCTCCGCTGATGCTTTCTGCTTAATCAGCTCGTTCTTCAACATATCGCGCTCATTTCGAAGGCTGCAAATGAGCTCCACAAGAGTTTTCGAATTCTTCTTCTTGGCAGCCAAATCGTCTCGGAGGCGATCACACTCTAAGCTGAGCTCCTCGTTTTTTTCCATCAAGATGGCGACAGTGGTGTCGATAGTCGGCGCCGCTTCCTTCAGGGCGAAATCATCGGTAGCAAGTAAGCGCAAAGGAAGAAGAAGAAGAAGAAGAAGAAGAAGAAGATAACTACACAGTGCTTGGTGCTACCTCATTTCGCCGGGGTAGGGCCGGGTTGAAATCATCGGACGACGATGATTCCTTGGTCGTGGAAGTTGGTGCAGTAGGGGCGTCGTTGGAACTTCCAACCCTTTAAGATGTATAACCATAGAGACTCTTAAAGAGCTTGAGCCCGGGCAAGAAGAAACGAAAGTACATGGCGAAGGAAACTAACCCGGTGAGCACAGCACGGACGCGTTTCGGCGGCGGCGGCAGCGGCGGCGACGGCGAGCCCACTTGGTTTCTGGAACCGTCTCTCGAAATTTCGAGCCGGCGTTTTTTATCCGCGTACTTGACCGCCGGCGACCTGAAGTTTGAACACATTAATTGCTGGAGGAGAGAGCGACGAAAGAAACGAAAGTACATGGCGAAGGAAACTAACCCGGTGAGCACAGCACGGACGCGTTTCGGCGGCGGCGGCGGCGACGGCGAGCCCACTTGGTTTCTGGAAGCGTCTCTCGAAATTTCGAGCCGGCGTTTTTTCTCCGCGTACTTGACCGCCGACGACCTGAATTTTGAAGACATTGCTGGAGGAGAGAGCGACGAACAAATGTTTGTTAGGTGGAGAGAGGAAGAAAGTGAATGGAACGAGAGAGTTTAGCGTTTTGCCCTTATAGTCATAGTCGCTAACCGTGACGCGGGAAGGTTGGTCGTCGGCGTTTAATGGTCTCCCGCGTGGAAACCGAGGCGGCCACGAGGCAGCGGCTGGCCACGCGGCGTCCAGTCGCCTACGCCGCCGTAAATAAGGGTAGTTGCCTACCACCACCAGGTGACATGCACCTTTTGCATGTCACCGTGTGACATGCGGCCTAAATTCAAATTTAAAACATTGCGAAAAAAATCATGCATCCGGTGACATGCCCATGGCATGCCACCGATGAAGAGTTCCGTGCCATGCACTCTGGCACTCTGCGCCGTCTTGAATTGATTGTCAAAAAAAAACCCCAAGATCCTGAAAAACTGTTGGTCTATCCCGAGAAACGAGGAGGTTTAAGGAAACGAGGAGTCCAGCGCGTGCGGAAGGAGCTTTAATCGTGCGAGCATGCAGGGGCAAAATGAGGAAACTAGCGATTACTTTCTCTCCTGCCAGTCTTATACCTTAATAAATGGGCAAACTGAGCACGTTGTAGCTAATCCTTTTATTAATTAAACAGCTATATTAGTCAATAAGATTGCCTTATGTTTTTCCTCAGTTTTCGCCAAGCCCTTATTTGTAACCCGCAGAAGGAGCTCAGACGGGAGGATTCCAGTTTAGTTGACCGTTCCGTGCTGACGTGTGGGGCTAGTAGAAAGGGACCGCGTGGGACAGGACGAGACCGCGTTTGGTTGTACGTGAGCAGGAGCTGGGTTCTGTCTCTCTCGGCGCGAATTGGCATTTTTAAGAGCACCTTTTCCCCCTCTGTCTCTTTGTCTTTATTAACCAAATTAGTATCAAATCTAGAGAAGCTTGCATTTCTGTCTTTCTTCAATTATTTGTGCCTTTTGGCCCTCGTTGTTTGCCCAATATGGCAGCAAATCTAGTACTCCCTCTGGTCCATATGTATGTAGTTAAATCTAGAAGCAAATCTCCAGGGTAATGTACTCCGTACGACAAATTCGCAGTAATAGTAAATCGAGAAAACAAAGTAGGGCCAACAAAATATACTCCAGTAGAATAGGGATAGATAATAGGGATCCCTCCCTAGATAATAAGCTGCATACACAGCAGCCAACAGGTTCGAGGTTCTTCACAACACCATCATACTAACAACATAACAACAAGGGATCCCTAGCTAACAACAAAATAGAAGCTGCTTTGCAGCAGCAGCAGCACACGTCCGGGACTCCGCCTACCCCATCTGCCTCCACTTGTTGCTCCCCTTGGGAGCCTTGGGCTTGAGCGGAGGCATGCGCCCGGCGGAGATCTCCACCCGCTGGATGCTGCGGAGGTGCATGCCGAGCGCCATGTGCTTGGCGCGGAAGGAGTGGGGGTTCACCGACGCGCCGATGATGGCGTGTAACTCACACGTTCGTTGGGAACCCCAAGAGGAAGGTATGATGCGCACAGTAGCAAGTTTTCCCTCAGAAAGAAACCAAGGTTTAATCGAACCAGTAGGAGCCAAGAAGCACGTTGAAGGTTGATGGTCGCGAAATGTGATGCGGCGCAACACCAGGGATTCCGGCGCCAACTAGGAACCTGCACAACACAACCAAAATACTTTGCCCCAACGAAACAGTGAGGTTGTCAATCTCACCGGCTTGCTGTAACAAAGGATTAAACGTATCGAGTGGAAGATGTTTGCAAAGAAAACAGTAAAACAAGTAGAATGTATGCTATGTAAAGAATAGGACCGGGGTCCACAGTTCACTAGAGGTGTCTCTCCCATAAGATAAAAGCATGTTGGGTGAACAAATTACAGTCGGGCAATTGACAAATAGAGAAAGGCATAACAATGCATATACATGACATGGTAAATATAGTGAGATTTAATTGGGCATTACGACAAAGAACATAGACCGCCATCCAACTGCATCTATGCCTAAAAAGTCCACCTTCAGGTTATCGTCCGAACCCCCTCCAGTATTAAGTTGCAAAGCAACAGACAATTGCATTAAGTATTGTGCGTAATGTAATCAATAACTACATCCTTAGACATAGCATCAATGTTTTATCCCTAGTGGCAACAGCACATCACAACCTTAGAACTTTCTGTCACTGTCCCAGGTATCAATGAAGGCATGAACCCACTATCGAGCATAATTACTCCCTCTTGGAGTTAAGAGTAAAAACTTGGCCAGAGCCTCTACTAATAACGGAGAGCATGCAAGATCATAAACAACACATGAACAATAGATTGATAATCACCATAATCATAGTACTCTCTATCCATCGGATCCCGACAAACACAACATATAGAATTACATATAGATGATCTTGATCATGTTAGGCAGCTCACAAGATCTAACAATGAAGCACAACAAGGAGAAGACGACCATCTAGCTACTGCTATGGACCCATGGTCCAGGGGTGAACTACTCACTCATCACTCCGGAGGAGATCATGGCGATGAAGAGTCCTCCGGAGATGAATCCCCTCTCCGGCAAGGTGCCGGAGGCGATCTCCTGAATCCCCCGAGATGGGATTCGCGGCGGCGGCGTCTCTGTAAGGTTTTCCGTATCGTGGCTCTCGGTACTGGGGTTTCACGACGGGAGCTTTAAGTAGGCGGAAGGTCAACGCGAGGGGCCACACGAGGGGCCCAGGGGCTAGGTCGGCGCGGCCAGGGCTTGGGCCGCGCCGGCCACCCCCCTGGCTCCTCGTGGCCCCACTTCGTTAGGTCTTCGGTCTTCTGGAAGCTTCGTGCAAAAATAGGACCCTGGGCGAAAGTTTCGTCCAATTCCGAGAATATTTCTTTACTAGGATTTCTGAAACCAAAACAGAAAACAGCAACTGGCTCTTCGGCATCTTGTTAATAGGTTAGTTCCAGAAAATGCATAAATATGACATATAAAGTGCATAAAACATGTAGGTATCATCAATAAAGTAGCATGGAACATAAGAAATTATCGATACGTTGGAGACGTATCAGCATCCCCAAGCTTAGTTCTGCTCGTCCCGAGCAGGTAAAACGATAACAAAGATAATTTCTGAAGTGACATGCCATCATAATCTTGATCATACTATTTGTAAACATATGTAATGAATGCAGCGATCAAAGCAAAGGTAATGACATGAGTAAACAACTGAATCATATGACAAAGACTTTTCATGAATAGTACTTCAAGACAAGCATCAATAAGTCTTGCATAAGAGTTAACTCATAAAGCAATAAATCAAAGTAAAGGTGTTGAAACAACACATAGGAAGATTAAGTTTCAGCGGTTGCTTTCAACTTGTAACATGTATATCTCATGGATATTGTCAACATAAAGTAATATAACAAGTGCAATATGCAAGTATGTAGGAATCAATGCACAGTTCACACAAGTGTTTGCTTCTTAAGGTGGAAGGAGATAGGTAAACTGACTCAACAATAAAAGTAAAAGAATGGTCCTTCAAAGAGGAAAGCATCGATTGCTGTATTTGTGCTAGAGCTTTTATTTTGAAAACATGAAACAATTTTGTCAACGGTAGTAATAAAGCATATGAGTTATGTAAATTATATCTTACAAGTTGCAAGCCTCACGCATAGTATACTAATAGTGCCCGCACCTCGTCCTACTTAACTTGGACTACCGGATCTTTGCATGCCATGTTTCAACCAAGTGTCACAAAGGGGTACCTCCATGCCGCCTGTACAAAGGTCCAAGGAGAATGCTCGCATTTGGATTTCTCGCTTTTGATTATTCTCAACTTAGACATCCATACCGGGACAACATGGACAACAGATAATGGACTCCTCTTAAATGCATAAGCATGTAGCAAAGTTATTATTCTCATATGAGATTGAGGATATATGTCCAAAACTGAAACTTCCACCATGGTTCATGGCTTTAGTTAGCGGCCCAATGTTCTTCTCTAACAATTTTGCATGCTCCAACCACTAAAATGATAGACCTTCAGACAAGACGGACATGCATAGCAACTCACATGATATTCAACAATAGTTGATGGCGTTCCCCAGAAACATGGTTATCGCACAACAAGCAACTTAATAAAATATAAAGTGCATAAGTACATATTCAATACTACGATAGTTTTTAAGGCTATTTTGTCCCATGAGCTATATATTGCAAAGGTGAATGATGGAATTTTAAAGGTAGCACTCAAGCAATTTACTTTGGAATGGCGGGTAAATACCATGTAGTAGGTAGGTATGGTGGACACAAATGGCATAGTGGTTGGCTCAAGGATTTTGGATGCATGAGAAGTATTCCCTCTCGATACAAGGTTTAGGCTAGCAAGGTTATTTGAAGCAAACTCAAGGATGAACAAGTGCAGCAAGACTCACATAAAAGACATATTGTAAACATTATAAGACTCTACACCGTCTTCCTTGTTGTTCAAAACTCAATACTAGATATTATCTAGACCTTAGAGAAACCAAATATGCAAATCAAATTTTAGCAAGCTCTATGTATTTCTTCATTAATGGGTGCAAAGCATATGATGCAAGAGCTTAAACATGAGCACAACAATTGCCAAGTATCACATTATCCAAGACATTTTTAGAATTACTACATGTAGCATTTTCCAATTCCAACCATATAACAAATTAACGAAGAAGAAACTTCGCCTTGAACATTATGAGTAAAGCCTAAGGACACATGTGTCCATATGCAACAGCGGAGCGTGTCTCTCTCCCACAAAGTGAATGCTAGGATCCATCTTATTCAAACAAAAACAAAAACGAAAACAAACCGACGCTCCAAGTAAAGAACACCAGATGTGACTGAATAAAAATATAGTTTCAGGGGAGGAACCTGATGATGTTGTCGATGAAGAAGGGGATGCCTTGGGCATCCCCAAGCTTAGACGCTTGAGTCTTCTTAAAATATGCAGGGATGAACCACGGGGGCATCCCCAAGCTTAGAGCTTTCACTCCTCTTGATCTTAGTATATCATTCTCCTCTCTTGACCCTTGAAAACTTCCTTCACACCAAACTTCAAGCAAACTCATTAGAGGGTTAGTGCATCATTAATAATTCACACATTCAGAGGTGACACAATCATTCTTTTCACTTCTGGACATTGCATAATGCTACTGGACATTAATGGATCAAAGAAATAAATCCAACATAGCAAAAGAGGCAATGCGAAATAAAAGGCAGAATCTGTCAAAAACAGAACAGTCCGTAAAGACGAATTTATAAATAGCACCAGACTTGCTCAAATGGAAAAACTCAAAACTAATGAAAGTTGCGTACATATCTGAGGATCACGCTCGTAAATTGGCAGATTTTTTCGAATTTTCTACAGAGAATTATGCCCAGATTCGTGACAGACAGCAATGCTGTTTCTGCGCAGCGATCCCAAATATAACATCAACTTTGACATAGAAACTTTACTTGGCACAAAAACATGATAAGGAGAGGTTGCTACAGTAGTAAACAACTTCCAAGACTCAATAAAACAAAAAATTGCTGTAGGTAAAAACATGGGTTGTCTCCCATAAGCGCTTTTCTTTAACGCCTTTCAGCTAGGCGCAGAAAGTGCAAATCAAGTAACATCGAGAGTAGAAGCATCAACATCATTACCAGGGGTGTTGGGAGTTTTCTCAACCAAGCATAGTATATTTGATATATAAGTTTTAGCGTCTCCCTTTTCATTAGTCTTAGGCTTGCTACTCTCATCGAACAAATTTTCCGGAACAAGCCAAGCATAGTTATTTTCTAGTGCGTCATTCATAGCTAGAAGTTTACATGGTATTGGTGCTTTGATTTCCCCTCCATCATTAATGTTATTAGTGTACATTATTCTATCCATGTCCATTTTTTCAAGGAGACCAATAAAATTGGTATGAGAACCTAGCATATTAAATTTAGCAAAAACCTTTCTAGCCTCTCTTGCTAGACCACCAAATTCTCTAAGAAGGGTTTCTAAAACAAAATCTTTCTTTTCCCCTTCTTCCATATCACCAAGTGTAAGAAACATGTGTTGGATTATAGGATTGAGATTAACAAATTTAGTTTCCAACAAGCGAACTAAAGCAGCAGCAGCAATTTCATAGGTAGGTGCAAGTTCTACCAAGTGTCTATCTTCAAAATCTTCAGTAATACTAACATGATTGAAAAATTCTTCTATATTATTTCTCCCAACTATGGACCCACGTCCTACCGGTATGTCCTTTGTGGTGAAATTAAAAGGAAACATGATGCAATAAGCAAAAAGTAAACTAGGCAAATAAGGTAAAGACGAGTAACTAATTTTTTTGTGTTTTTGATATAGAGAGCAAGACAGTAAATAAAGTAAAACTAGCAACTAATTTTTTTGTGTTTTGATTTAGTGCAGCAAACAAAGTAGTAAATAAAATAAAGCAAGACAAAAACAAAGTAAAGAGATTGCATTTCTGACTTTCTTCAATTATTTGTGCCTTTTGGCCCTCGTTGTTTGCCCAATATGGCAGCAAATCTAGTACTCCCTCTGGTCCATATGTATGTAGTTAAATCTAGAAGCAAATCTCCAGGGTAATGTACTCCGTACGACAAATTCGCAGTAATAGTAAATCGAGAAAACAAAGTAGGGCCAACAAAATATACTCCAGTAGAATAGGGATAGATAATAGGGATCCCTCCCTAGATAATAAGCTGCATACACAGCAGCCAACAGGTTCGAGGTTCTTCACAACACCATCATACTAACAACATAACAACAAGGGATCCCTAGCTAACAACAAAATAGAAGCTGCTTTGCAGCAGCAGCAGCACACGTCCAGGACTCCGCCTACCCCATCTGCCTCCACTTGTTGCTCCCCTTGGGAGCCTTGGGCTTGAGCGGAGGCATGCGCCCGGCGGAGATCTCCACCCGCTGGATGCTGCGGAGGTGCATGCCGAGCGCCATGTGCTTGGCGCGGAAGGAGTGGGGGTTCACCGACGCGCCGACCTTGGGGTTGGTGTTGCCGATGTTCTTGGCAACCCCAAGAGGAAGGTATGATGCGCACAGTAGCAAGTTTTCCCTGCAGAACCAAGGTTTAATCGAACCAGTAGGAGCCAAGAAGCACGTTGAAGGTTGATGGTCGCGAAATGTGATGCGGCGCAACACCAGGGATTCCGGCGCCAACTAGGAACCTGCACAACACAACCAAAATACTTTGCCCCAACGAAACAGTGAGGTTGTCAATCTCACCGGCTTGCTGTAACAAAGGATTAAACGTATCGAGTGGAAGATGTTTGCAAAGAAAACAGTAAAACAAGTAGAATGTATGCTATGTAAAGAATAGGACCGGGGTCCACAGTTCACTAGAGGTGTCTCTCCCATAAGATAAAAGCATGTTGGGTGAACAAATTACAGTCGGGCAATTGACAAATAGAGAAAGGCATAACAATGCATATACATGACATGGTAAATATAGTGAGATTTAATTGGGCATTACGACAAAGAACATAGACCGCCATCCAACTGCATCTATGCCTAAAAAGTCCACCTTCAGGTTATCATCCGAACCCCCTCCAGTATTAAGTTGCAAAGCAACAGACAATTGCATTAAGTATTGTGCGTAATGTAATCAATAACTACATCCTTAGACATAGCATCAATGTTTTATCCCTAGTGGCAACAGCACATCACAACCTTAGAACTTTCTGTCACTGTCCCAGGTATCAATGAAGGCATGAACCCACTATCGAGCATAATTACTCCCTCTTGGAGTTAAGAGTAAAAACTTGGCCAGAGCCTCTACTAATAACGGAGAGCATGCAAGATCATAAACAACACATGAACAATAGATTGATAATCACCATAATCATAGTACTCTCTATCCATCGGATCCCGACAAACACAACATATAGAATTACATATAGATGATCTTGATCATGTTAGGCAGCTCACAAGATCTAACAATGAAGCACAACAAGGAGAAGACGACCATCTAGCTACTGCTATGGACCCATGGTCCAGGGGTGAACTACTCACTCATCACTCCGGAGGAGATCATGGCGATGAAGAGTCCTCCGGGAGATGAATCCCTCTCCGGCAGGGTGCCGGAGGCGATCTCCAGAATCCCCCGAGATGGGATTCGCGGCGGCGGCGTCTCTGTAAGGTTTTCCGTATCGTGGCTCTCGGTACTGGGGGTTTCGCGACGGGAGCTTTAAGTAGGCGGAAGGTCAACGCGAGGCCACACGAGGGGCCCAGGGGCTAGGTCGGCGCGGCCAGGGCTTGGGCCGCGCCGGCCACCCCCCTGGCCTCCTCGTGGCCCCACTTCGTTAGGTCTTCGGTCTTCTGGAAGCTTCGTGCAAAAATAGGACCCTGGGCGAAAGTTTCGTCCAATTCCGAGAATATTTCTTTACTAGGATTTCTGAAACCAAAAACAGCAGAAAACAACAACTGGCTCTTCGGCATCTTGTTAATAGGTTAGTTCCAGAAATGCATAAATATGACATATAAAGTGCATAAAACATGTAGGTATCATCAATAAAGTAGCATGGAACATAAGAAATTATCGATACGTTGGAGACGCGCCGACCTTGGGGTTGGTGTTGCCGATGTTCTCGGCATGCGTGAGGAGGCAGTTGAAGTCAGTGCGGCCGAGCCTCCTAGTGCAGAAGGGGCACCTGTAGACACCCTTGGCGAAGTAGGAGACGTACTGGCCGACCTGCAGCCTCCGCAGCACCTGGCGAGTCTTGACGTCATGGTGCTCGTCGTCGCTGCCGACGTCGCTGCCAGACAGCTGATCCATATCAAACGGGAACTATTAGTGAATGAGATGCAACGATGACTAACGTGCATGATAACAAAGTAAGGAAAAACAGAGCCAGCCTCAGTTAGAGTGGACACGATTATATGTCTACAGGGATGGTGTTAGCGAACCATAGCTCATGCACAACAGATTTGTACACAGCAATGGTTCGCTGAACCCACTCTGTAAAAATTTGTGCCCAACGATTCATCATAGGCAAAGAAACAGATTCCAGATCTGATTTTGAACAGATTCCAGAATATTTGCAAAATTAAACGGTTGATATCTTTTGATTCCTGCATAAAATAACTGACTGAGATCCCATAAATTAACTGATTGAGATCCCATTATTACTTGCATAAATTAACCGAACGGCCGAACTCCAAATCTTAAACGAAATCAAGAAGGGATCAAAGCAAAATGGAATAAAATCGGCGCAAATATTAACCCAATACTCAACCATCTACAGATCGGCACTAATAGTTACTAGGGAACCAGCAAAAATAGGGTTCAAAAAGGAATGGGCGAAGAAAAAAGGGAGCAAACCATAGTTACCTCGTTCCATGGGTCGTCCATGAAGGTGTCGTAGGGGTTCGGAGGCGAGATGTACGGCACCGGCTCATAGGGGTCCCATCCCGGCGGGATACGACCGCCACCGGCGGCGGCGACGGCCTTTGAGGGGACGACGTCGAAGAGGGAGGCGTCGCGCTTGGAGCCGACGGCGTCATGGACGATGGGATTCGCATTCTCCATGTCCATCTCGCCTGCAGAGAGGGAGAGGGTTTTTGCTTTGGAGAAGATGATGGGACGTGAGAGGCGGCGTTGCATGAGCGAGTGAGAGTGACAGAGATAGTGCGAGGAGGCGTCTATAAAGGCGAGGGGTGGTTAATGCGACCCGCGTCCTACGCGTCCACCATTTAACGTCTGCACGTCTTGGGCTTCTGCAACGCGACACGCGTCCACAATTGCACGTCTTCGACTTCTGCACCGCGACTCGCGTCAGTACCCGTCAACAATTGCACGTCTTCCACTTCTGCACCGCAACACGCGTACTCGAGTCTAACCCTGGAAATTTAGATATACTCTCGAGTCTTATACTGTAGCATTTTTTGTGTGCTCGGTTTTCCCCTTGAGTACTAATACTGGCTAGTGCAATATACTCAGTTTTACCTCAAGTGCCTGGTCAACAGAGAGTCAACAAATGGGATTAACTAGTTAAATGAGTCAACAAATGGGATTATCAGTTCGTTTTCACGTGTTAAACTTGTCTAAATATTGGTCAAACCAAGGATTTGACCAAGATTCAAATGGGCAGAAAATTAAAAAAAATCAGAAAAATGAAAAACCAAAGCACATAGTCTTCTTATGTCATATAGTAAGCATTAAAGGTGATAAACAAGGTCTACACATATTCAAACCATACAAATCATGTATCTACTCCCTAACCCCTAAACTCTGTCTTATGAAGTCAAGCATGAAGAGAAGTGGTTTTGGGTTTCAAACATGGAAATTTCAAAAACCTCCCAAAAACTTCATTTTAGAGTGACTAAGAAGGATACATGCTTCCCTTTTCATTTTCATGTTTTAAACTTGTTTAAATCTTGGTCAAACCTAGGATTTGACCAAGATTCAAATGGGCATTAAAATTTAAAAATCAGAAAAATGAAAAACCAAAGCACATAGTGTTCTTATGTCATATAGTAAGCATTAAAGTTGATAAACAAGGTCTAGACATATTCAAACCATACAAATTATGTATCTACCCCCTAACCCCTAAACTCTGTCTTATGAAGTCAAGCATGAAGAGAACTGGTTTTGGGTTTCAAACATGGAAATTTCAAAAACCTCCCAAAAAATTCATTTTAGAGTGACTAAGAAGGATACATGCTTCCCTGGTCATTTTCATGTTTTAAACTTGTTTAAATCTTGGTCAAACCTAGGATTTGACCAAGATTCGATGGGCATCAAAATTTAAAAAAATCAGAAAAATGAAAAACCAAAGCACATAGTTTTCTTATGCCATATAGTAAGCATTCAAGTTGATAAACAAGGTCTATACATATTTAAACCAGACAAATCATGTATCTATAACCCTAAACCTTAAACTCTGTCTTATGAAGTCTAGCATGAAGAGAAGTCGTTTTGGGTTTCAAACATGGAAATTTCAAGAACATCCCAAAAGCTTCATTTTAGTGTGACTAAGAAGGATCAAGGCTTACCTTTTCATTTTCATGTTTTAAACTTGTTTAAATCCTGGTCAAATATAGGTTTGACCAAGATTCAAATGGGCATAAAATAAAAATATAGAAAAATGAAAAACCAAAGCACATAGTCTTCTTATGTCATATAGTAAGCATTAAAGTTGATAAACAAGGTCTAGTCTTATTCAAACTAGACAAGTCATGTATCTACCCGCTAACCCCTAAACTCTGTCTTATGAAGTCTAGCATGAAGAGAAGTCGTTTTGGGTTCAAACATGGAAATTTCAAGAACATCCCAAAAGCTTCATTTTAGTGTGACTAAGAAGGATCAAGGCTTACCTTTTCATTTTCATGTTTTAAACTTGTTTAAATCCTGGTTAAATCTAGGATTTGACCAAGATTCAAATGGGCATAAAATAAAAAAATAGAAAAATGAAAAACGAAAGCACATAGTCTTCTTATGTCATATAGTAAGCATTAAAGTTGATAAACAAGGTCTAGACTTATTCAAACTAGACAAATCATGTATCTATCCGCAAACCCCTAAACTCTATCTTATGAAGTCAAGCATGAAGAGAAGTGCATGGTTTTGGGTTTCAAACATGGAAATTTCAAAAAACTCCCAAAAAATTCATTTTAGAGTGACTAAGAAGGATACATGCTTCCCTTTTCATTTTCATGTTATATACTTGTTTAAATCTTGGTCAAACCTAGGATTTTACCAAGATTCAAATGTGCATCAAAATTCCAAAAAAATAAAAAAATGAAAAAACAAAGCACATAGTTTTCTTATGTCATATAGTAAGCATTAAAGTTGATAAACAAGGTCTAGACATATTCAAACAAGAAAAATCATGTGTCTACCCCCTAACCCTAAACTCTGTCTTATGTAGTCAAGCATGAAGAGAAGTGCTTTTGGGTTTCAAACATGGAAATTTCAAAAACCACCCAAAAGCTTTATTTTAGAGTGACTAAGAAGGATCCATGCTTATCTTTTCATTTTCATATTTTAAACTTGTTTAAATCATTGTCAAACCTAGGATTTGACCAAGATTCAAATGGGCATAAAATTAAAAAATCAGAAAATTGAAAAACTAAAGCACATAGTCTTCTTATGTCATATATATAGTAAGCATTTAAAAGATGATAAATAAGGTCAAGACAATTCAAATAATACAAATCATGTATCTACCCCTAACCCTAAACTCTATCTTATGAAGTCAAGCATGAAGAGAAGTGGTTTTTGGTTTCAAACACAAAAATTTCAAAAACCTCCCAAAAGCTTCATTTTAATTAGACTAACTTATTAATTATGAAGGATCCAGGATTGATTACCTTTTCATTGTCATGTTTTAAACTTGTTTAAATCTTGGTCAAACCTGGGATTTGACCAAGATTCGAATGGGCATAAAAATTAAGAAAAAAATCGTAAGAATGAAAAACCAAAGCACATAGCCTTCTTATGTCATATAGTAAGCATTCAAATTGATAAACAAGGTCTAGACATGTTCAAACCAGAAAAATCATGTATCTACCCCTAACCCTAAACTATGTCTTATGAAGTCAAGCATGCATGAAGAGAAGTGGTTTTGGGTTTCAAACATGAAAATTTCAAAAACCTCCCAAAAGCTTCATTTTAGAGCGACTAATAAGGATCGATGCTTACCTTTTCATTTTCATGTTTTTACTTATTTGAATCTTGGTCAAATCCTAGGTTTGACCAAGATTTAAACAAGTTTAAAACATGAAAATGAAATGGGAAGTGTGTATCCTTCTTAGTCAGTCTAAAATGAAGCTTTTGGGATGTTCTTGAAATTTCCATGTTTGAAACCCAAAACCACTTAAGACAGAGTTTTTGGTTAGGCGTAGATACATGATTTTTCTTGTTTGAATATGTCTAGACCTTGTTTATCAACTTGAATGTTTATGACATAAGAAGGCTATATATGTGCTTTGGTTTTCATTTTTTTCGAATTTTTTATGCCCATTTAAATATTGGTCAAATCCTAGGTTTGACCAAGGTTTAATCAAGTTTAAAACATGACAATGAAAAGGTAAGCATGAATCCTTTCTCAGTCACTCTAAAATGAAGGTACTTGAAATTTTTATGTTTGAAACACAAAACCCCAGTTCTCTTCATATGTTTGACTTCATAAGACAAAGTTTAGGGTTAGGGGTAGATATGATACATGATATTTCTGGTTTGAATATGTCTAGACCTTGTTTATCAACTTGAATGCTTACTATATGACATAAGAAGGCTATATACTTTGGTTTTTTTTTTTAATTTTTACGCCCGTTTGAATCTTGGTCAAATCCTAGGTTTGACCAAGGTTAAAACAAGTTTAAAAAATGGCAATGAAAAGGTAAGCATGGATCCTTCTTAGTCACTCTAAAATGAAGCTTTTGGGAGGTTTGTGAAATTTCCATGTTTGAAACCCAAAATCACTTCTCCTCATACTTAACTTCATAAGACAGAGTTTAGGGTTAGGGGGTAGATACATGTTTTGTGTGTTTTGAATATGTCTAGACCTTGTTTATCAACTTGAATGCTTACTATATGACATAAGAATACTATGTGCTTTGGTTTTTCATTTTTCTGATTTTTTTAATTGTTAAACCCATTTGAATCTTGGTCAAATCCTAGGTTTGAGCAAGATTTAAACAAGTTTAAAACATGAAAATGGAAAGCTAAGCATGAATCATTCTTAGTCACTCTAAAAATCTTTCGGTCTGCAGAAGAGTCGAATCTGCAATCAGTAGTTACAAAAGCGACCCACCTTAGGGATGGATAATAAGACTTGGGCAATATAAACGTTGATACTTACTTTGTGATACTAAAATATATGTATCTAGACATATTTCAGTTGTAGATACATCCATTTTAACATCAAGTAATATGGATCGGAGGACTAGCTAAAGAACAATGAGAGGCAGTGTTTCTCTCCCCCAGCCTACTTGGCGGAGTGGCCCTCCATCAGGACAGGTGGTGATTCCGCTTCTCTCGTTGGAATTCCTTATCCCCCAGCCTACTCGGCGACGTGCGCTCCTCAGTGACCTGCGCGAGGGCGCCTCGGCGACCTACGCAAAGGTGGCTGGACTCGGAGCGCATCGACTTCCTTCTGCGGTGCCTGGATTGGATCGACCATCCCGCGCGTGTCCTCCACCATATTGTTTTTCTTCAAGATGCTGTCATCCATCATCTTCTTCACCGCATCATGTTGGGTGTTGAGGCTCCCGTTGAGAGCTTGAACGCACCTGTTTGATAGCTCGACGTTTTCTTCGCGAAGAAAGCCGCACTCGATCTTAAGCATCAAATTCTCGCCCTTGAGCTTCTTGATGACAGAGTTCGTTTCCTCACTTGATGGAACCCTCACATCATGCAGCTTGCCCCGGCCGGTGACCTCGTCCTTCAAAGTATCGACATCATCGCGAAAGTTGGAGGCGAGTTCCACGAGAGTTTTAAGCTCATCTCTGAAACACGCCGATGCTTCCTGCATGGCAATATCATCAGTACCGAAACAAAGTGACGAGAGGAAGACGAAAATGTCCAATCAGTGGTAACCTCTAAGCGCAGGAGACAGGGGTTGAAGTCGTCATGAGAAGATGTCAGGGTGCGTCGTGGGGCACTGAGATATGTATAAAAAGGATTAATACGGAATAAAGAGTTGGGACCTCCGGGCCAGGAAGAATCAAGAAACATGGCGATGGAAACCAACCAGGAATCTTCGACCGCACGACTGACGCCGTTCCGAGACGAGCGCGAAGCAGGGCCTTCGTTTTCTGGCGGGCCCTTTCTCGCGGCCAGCATCTGGATAGACCGCCGGCGGGAACTCTCCGCGTCCTTGGTCAACACTAGATGGTGCTTCTTCAAGCGAGATGGTGGCCTTGACTTCGGAGGCATCGCTGGAAGTGGAAGGAGACTGGAAGTGAAGCAAGAAGGGGATGGAAGAAGTACTCCCCCCTATTAAAACCAGACAACCGTCTCCTGCCCTCGCTTCGAGCAACCTGGTCCGCCCATCCTAAATCAACGGCCGAGAGGGGGCTCCCTTGCGAACTGAGATCCAGTGACTTTACCCAACAGAAGTTACCATGAACTTTACCTATACGAGCCATCAGGTTAAGATCCAACGAACATGGTCGATCTAAAATTTGAAATTAAAATTTTGTAGCTCAGAAAAAAACAGAAAAACTTTACATTAAGACGTATTCTCGGAAAGTTCCAGTCCATTTAAAATATTAGTTTAGTTTAAGTTCGAAATTTGGATCAACCGCGAGCGTTGGATCTTGATCGAGTGGCTCACGTGTGTAAAGTCGCATGGTGACTTCTCTTAGTGAAGTCACTGGATCTCAGTCCGCGAAGGGTCAGGACGCGGGAGCAGAAGCAAATGAATCGAGAGCGGTCCGGAGTATCCTGTCCGTCCACCGTAAATCAACGGGACAGAGCGGCTACCTTCTCTTCGAAGGCTCTGGCGCGCAACCCGAGGAATGGACATCTGTCGGCTAGTATAGAATTTTATAGCACGCCATTAATCGAGCTAGCAGTACTGTACTACTGACTACAACTCTGATGGACGTCCAAAGCTCTGAATAGTCAGGGGAAACAATGAATGCGAGCCAGGGTAGTACTACTGTAGTAGTGAAGCAATGGGGATTATCTGGAGCAAGTACGGAGTACCGAGTACAGTACTACAAAAGTGCTGTTCGTTGTTTTCGCAGTTCATTTTAGCGTAACGTCCAGGTTGTTGTCGAACCAGCTGTTAGATTTTGGGTAATTATTGTTAAGTTGCTGCTTCTTAATTAAAATTTATCAAAGTCATGTAGACTAGATCGATTTGTGAGAACATCCCAAAAGCTTCATTCATTTTAGAATGACTAAGAAGGATCCATTCTTACCTTTTCTTTTCATGTTTTAAACTTGTTTAAACCTAGGATTTGACCAAGATTTAAATGGGCATAAAAATTCGGAAAAAATCAACAAATGAAAAACCAAAGCACATATATAGCCTTCTTATATCATATATTAAGCACTCGAGTTGATAAAAACTCTGTCTTATGAAGTCAAACATATGAAGAGAACTGGTTTTGGGTTTCAAACATGGAAATTTCACAAACCTCCCAAAAGCTTCATTCTACAGTGACTAAGAAGGATCCAGGCTTACCTTTTTCATTTTCAATTTCTTAACTTGTTTAAATCTTGGTCAAACCTAGGATTTGACCAAGATTCAAATGGGTATAACAATTCAAAAAAAACGGAAAAAAACCAAAGAACATAGTCTTTTGATGTCATATAGTAAGCATTCAAGTTGATAAACAAGGTCTAGACATATTCAAACCAAACAAATCATGTATCTACCCCCTAACCCTAAACTCTGCCTTATGAAGTCAAGCATGAAGAGAAGTGATTTTGGGTTTCAAACATGGAAATTTCAAAAACCTCCCAAAAGCTTCATTTTAGAGTGACTAAGAAGGATCCATGCTTACCTTTTCATTGCCATGTTTTAAACTTGTTTTAACCTTGGTCAAACCTAGGAATTGACCAAGATTCAAATGGGAGTAAAAATTCAAAAAAATTCAAAAAAAATGGAAAACCAAAACACATATATAGCCTTCTTATGTCATATAGTAAGCATTCAAGTTGATAAACAAGGTCTAGACATATTCAAAGCAGAAATATCATGTATCATATCTACCCCTAACCCTAAACTCTGTCTTATGAAGTCAAACATATGAAGAGAACTGGGGTTTTGGGTTTCAAACATAAAATTTTCAAGTACCTTCATTTTAGAGTGAGTAAGGAAGGATTCATGCTTACCGTTTCATTTTCATGTTTTAAACTTGTTTAAACCTAGGATTTGACCAAGATTTAAATAGGCATAAAAAATTCGAAAGAAATCAAAAAATGAAAAACCAAAGCACATATATAGCCTTCTTATATCATATAGTAAAAAATTCAAGTTGATAAACAAGGTCTAGACATATTCAAACAAGAAAAATCATGTATCTACACCTAACCATAAACTCTGTCTTAAGTGGTTTTGAGTTTCAAACATGGAAATTTCACAAACCTCCCAAAAGCTTCATTTTACAGTGACTGAGGAGGATCCATGCTTACCTTTTGGCTTAAACGTTTGAAACCAAAAACCACTTCTCTTCATGCATGCTTGACTTCATAACACAGAGTTTAGCTAGGGTTAGGGGGTAGATACATGATTTTCTGGTTTGAATATGTCTAGACCTTGTTTATCAACTTAATTGATTGCTTACTATATGACATAAGAAGACTACGTGCCTTGGTTTTCATTTTTTTGTTTTTTTTTGAATTTTATGCTCATATATTTGAATCTTGGTCAAATCCTAGGTTTGACCAAGATTTAAACAAGTTTAAACATGAAAATGAAAAGGGAAGCATGTATCCTTCTTAGTCACTCTAAAATGAAGCTTTTGGGATGTTCTTGAAATTTCCATGTTTGAAACCCAAAACGACTTCTCTTCATGCTAGATTCAAGATCAGGGGTAGATACATGATTTTCTGGTTTGGATATACCTAGACCTCGTTTAACTTGAATGCATACGATATGACATAAGAAGACTACGTGCTTTTGTTTTTCATTATTCTGTTTTTTTGAATTTTGTGCCCACCCATTTGTATCTTGGTCAAATCCTAGGTCTGATAATGATTTAAACAAGATTAAAATATGAAAATGCAAAGGTAAGCATGGATCCTTCTTAGTCACTCTAAAATGAAGCTTTTGGGAGCAAAACCACTTCTCTTCATATGCTTGACTTCATAAGACGGAGTTTAGGGGTTAGGGGGTATAGATACACGATTTGTCTAGTTTGAATATGTCTAGACCTTGTTTATCAACTTAATTGGCTTACTATATGACATAAGAAAACTATTTGCTTTGGTTTTTCTTTTTCCTGATTTTTTTCAATTTTGATGCCCATTTGAATCTTGTCAAATCCTAGGTTTGACCGAGATAATTTAAACAAGCTTAAAACATGAATATGAAAAGGGAAGCATGTATCCTTCTTTGTCACTCTAAAATGAAGTTTTTGGGAGGTTTTTCAAATTTCCACGTTTGAAACCCAAAACCACTTCTCTTCATATGCTTGACTTCATAAGACAGAGGGCAGGGGTTAGGGGGTATAGATACATGATTTGTCTAGTTTGAATATGTCTAGACCTTGTTTATCAACTTTAATGCTTACTATATGACATAAGAAAACTATTTGCTTTGGTTTTCTTTTTTCTGACTTTTTTTTTCAATTTCGATGCCCATTTGAATCTTGTCAAATCCTAGGTTTGACCAGATAATTTAAACAAGCTTAAAACATGAATATGAAAAGGGAGCATGTATCCTTCTTAGTCACTCTAAAATGTAGTTTTTGGGAGTTTTTTGAAATTTCCATGTTTGAAACCCAAAACCACTTCTCTTCACATGCTTGACTTCATAAGACAGAGTTTAGGGGTTAGACTAGCCATAGTGCTAGTATCATAGCTAGTATCATGCATCCTAGCCCCACCAAAAATGCTGATGTGGCAGGTAATTATGGATGAGAGAGAAGATTAGAGTATCATAGGTAGATACTGTATCATAGCGCACATCACGAGAAAAGTTAGTATCAAATAAATCTTGTACACAAATTTGTATTGGGATTCTACAAATCAATTAATATAGCAAAACTATGATACTAGTCTATGATACTATGCATTATGGATCTAGTATCATACAAAAGTATCATATACATGATACTACTATATGATACTTTGACAAGTTTAGGGGTTAGGGGTATAGATACATGATTTGTCTGGTTTAATATGTCTAGACCTTGTTTATCAACTTTAATGCTTACTATATGACATAAGAAGACTATGTGATTTGGTTTTTCATTTTTCTGTTTTTATTTTTCTGCCCATTTGAATCTTGGTCAAATCCTAGGTTTGACCAAGATATAGACAAGTTTAACACGTAAATGAGTTAACTTGGATTTCCTACCCTTGAATCCATAGGAAACTTTGTTCTAATGCACTATTATAATCAACCGAGTTTTTACACCAACAGGTCTGTCACTTACGTGTGGTGCCCACGCTTGAGGTCCCACACTTCAGTGAGCACAAGTCACGTGCAATAGGTACGCAAACTCCCAGCCATTTTCTTTGTCAAGAGAAGACGCATCAGGATGCGTATTGGAAGTCTGTGGGTCCTTCTGGATCCTTCGGTTGTCCCTCTCACAAAAAACAAATCTCTCTCATTCTCGGCCTCGCTCGCGCTCGCTCGCTCGCTCGCACCTCCTGCTCACTGACAAACCCTGCACAAAAGTCAACATCATCACCCGAAAAAGGGGAGACACCATAATTCTCTCCCTTCTTCTCTCCTTCCGAGTGATCCCTCTTCCTCCGAGTTTCACTCGACGGGCAAACACCCATGTGCTGCATAGTAATAATAATAATAAAAAGGTAGTACTCGTAGAAAAATCGATATACGAATCTGTAATTAAATAGGTTAAACTAGGGTTTTGCCCAGTTCTACAGATCAAGGGTTCAAAAAAATCCAACTACGGGGTTCGAACAACACGATTCTAATCCAAGAATTTTTTCGACCTAGGTCACCCAAATGGCCTCAAACTATAGGGTTAGCATCTAGTGCAGTATGTGTGAAAATGTATGCACTATGTGTGCTATAACTTGTATGTCTTTCATATTTGAACCAAATTTGAATAAGTTTGAAATATTTGAAAAGGGGCTTTTGGCTTAAACGTTTGAAACCAAAAACCACTTCTATTCATGCATGCTTGACTTCATAAGACAGAGTTTAGCTAGGGTTAGGGGATAGATGCATGATTTTCCTGGTTTGAATATGTCTAGACCTACTTTATCAACTTAATTGAATGCTTACTATATGACATAATAATACTATGTGCATTGTTTTTTATTTTTTTGATTTTTTTAAAATTGTATGCCCATTTGAATCTTGGTCAAATCCTAGGTTTGAACATGGTTTAAACAAGTTTAAATCATGAATATGAAAAATTAAGCATCTATATATCCTTCTTAGTCACTCCAAAATGTAGCTCTTGGGAGGTTTTTTCGAAATTTCCATGTTTGAAACCAAAACCACTTCTCTTCATGCATGCTTGACTTCATAAGACATAGTTTAGCTAGGGCGTTAGGGGGTAGATACATGATTTTCCTGGTTTGAATATGTCTAGACCTGGTTTATCAACTTAATTAATTGATTGTTTACTATATGACATAAGAAGACTATGTGCCTTGGTTTTAAATTTTTCTGTTTTTTTTAATTTTACGCCCATATATTTGAATCTTGGACAAATCCTAGGTTTGACCAAGATTTAAACAAGTTTAAACATAAAAATAAAAAGGGAAGCATGTATCCTTCTTAGTCACTCTAAAATGAAGCTTTTTGGATGTTCTTGAAATTTCCATTTTTGAAACCAAAAACGACTTCTCTCTTCATGCTAGACTTCATAAGATCGACAGGGGGCAGATACATGATTTGTCTGGTTTGGATATGTCCAAACCTTGCTTGTTTATCAACTTGAATGCTTACTATATGACATAAGAATGCTTACCATATGTTTGAATTTTAAAAGCATATAGTCTTCTTATGTCATATAGTAAGCATTCAAAAGTTTTTCTTTGAGAGAGTAGCATGCATTCAAAAGTTGATAAATAAGATTTGTACATATTCAAACCAGACAAATCATGTCGTATCTACACCCCCTAACCCTAAACTCTGTCTTATGAAGTCAAGCATGAAGAGAAGTGCTTTTGGGTTTCAAACATGGAAATTTCACAAACCTCCCAAAAGCTTCATTTTACAGTGACTAAGGGCTCCTTTGATTCATAGGATTTGCATAGGAATTGTGTAGGATTTGGTTCCTATGGGAAAATTTCCTATACATGTTGTTTGATTCATAGAAACATATCCTATAGGAAAAATTCCTATAGGAATCTTGTAGCGTAATTCCTATAGGAAAAAACATTGGCTCATACCTCATGAAAAAATTCCTTTGCTACAATCAAACACACTTCATCTTTCTATAGGATTCAAGTAGACATGTGTCATTCCAATCCTATGCCTTTCCTATTCCTATACTTTTCCTATCCTTTAAATCAAAGGAGCCCTAAGAAGGATCCAGGCTTACCTTTTCATTTTCATTTTTAAACTGCTTGTTTAAATCTTGATCAAACCTAGGATTTGACCAAGATTCAAATGGGCATAAAAAATCAGGAAAAAATGAAAAATGAAAAAACAAAACACATATATAGCCTTCTTATATATGTCATATATATAGTAAGCATTCAATTAAGTTGATAATTTTAAACAAGGTCTATACATATTAAAACCAGAAAAAAGCATGTATCTACCCATGCATATATATATATAACCCTATACTTTTGTCTTATGAAGACGTCAAGGATGAAGAGAAGTGGATTTGGGTTTCAAACATGGAAATTTCAAAAACCTCCCAAAACATGTATATATCTACCCCTAAACCCTAATCTTTGTCTTATGAAGCCAAGCATATGAAGAGAAGTGATTTTGGGTTTCAAACATGGAAACTTCAAAAACCTCCCAAAAGCTTCATTTTAGAGAGACTAAGAATGATCCATATGCTTACCTTTTCATTGCCATGTTTTAAACTTGTTTTAACCTTGGTCAAACCTAGGATTTGACCAAGATTCAAATGGGAGTAAAAATTCAGAAAAATTCAAAAAAATGAAAAACCAAAGCACACACATATATATATATAGCCTTCTTATGTCATATAGTAAGCATTCAAGTTGATAAACAAGGTCTAGACATATTCAAAGTAGAAATATCATGTATCATATCTACCCCTAACCCTAAACTCTG
Organism: Lolium multiflorum; assembly: GCA_030979885.1. NCBI lineage: Eukaryota > Viridiplantae > Streptophyta > Magnoliopsida > Poales > Poaceae > Lolium > Lolium multiflorum. The sequence goes on from CM061747.1 coordinate 153,464,086, forward strand.
TCTTATGAAGTCAAACATATGAAGAGAACTGGGGTTTTGGGTTTCAAACATAAAATTTTCAAGTACACCTTCATTTTAGAGTGAGTAAGGAAGGGATTCATGCTTACCGTTTCATTTTCATGTTTTAAACTTGTTTAAACCTAGGATTTGACCAAGATTTAAATAGGCATAAAAATTCAAAAGAAATCAAAAAATGAAAAACCAAAGCACATATATATAGCCTTCTTATATCATATAGTAAAAAATTCAAGTTGATAAACAAGGTCTAGACATATTCAAACAAGAAAAATCATGTATCTACACACCTAACCATAAACTCTGTCTTAAGAGGTTTTGGGTTTCAAACATGGAAATTTCACAAACCTCCCAAAAGCTTCATTTTACAGTGACTAAGGAGGATCCATGCTTACCTTTTGGCTTAAACGTTTGAAACCAAAAACCACTTCTCTTCATGCATGCTTGACTTCATAAGACAGAGTTTAGCTAGGGTACGTTAGGGGGTGTAGATACATGATTTCCTGGTTTGAATATGTCTAGAGACCTTGTTTATCAACTTAATTGATTGCTTACTATATGACATAAGAAGACTACGTGCCTTGGTTTTTTTTTTGTTTTTTTTGAATTTTATGCTCATATATTTGAATCTTGGTCAAATCCTAGGTTTGACCAAGATTTAAACAAGTTTAAACATGAAAATGAAAAGGGAAGCATGTATCCTTCTTAGTCACTCTAAAATGAAGCTTTTGGGATGTTCTTGAAATTTCCATGTTTGAAACCCAAAACGACTTCTCTTCATGCTAGACTTCATAAGATCAACATGGGGTAGATACATGATTTGTCTGGTTTGGATATACCTAGACCTCGTTTAACTTGAATGCATACGATATGACATAAGAAGACTACGTGCTTTTGTTTTTCATTATTCTGTTTTTTGAATTTTGTGCCCACCCATTTGTATCTTGGTCAAATCCTAGGCTTGATAATGATTTAACAAGATTAAAATATGAAAATGCAAAAGGTAAGCATGGATCCTTCTTAGTCACTCTAAAATGAAGCTTTTGGGAGCAAAACCACTTCTCTTCATATGCTTGACTTCATAAGACGGAGTTTAGGGGTTAGGGGGTATAGATACACGATTTGTCTAGTTTGAATATGTCTAGACCTTGTTTATCAACTTAATTGGCTTACTATATGACATAAGAAAACTATTTGCTTTGGTTTTTCTTTTTCCTGATTTTTTTCAATTTTGATGCCCATTTGAATCTTGTCAAATCCTAGGTTTGACCGAGATAATTTAAACAAGCTTAAAACATGAATATGAAAAGGGAAGCATGTATCCTTCTTTGTCACTCTAAAATGAAGTTTTTGGGAGGTTTTTCAAATTTCCATGTTTGAAACCCAAAACCACTTCTCTTCATATGCTTGACTTCATAAGACAGAGTTCAGGGGTTAGGGGGTATAGATACATGATTTGTCTAGTTTGAATATTTCTAGACCTTGTTTATCAACTTTAATGCTTACTATATGACATAAGAAAACTATTTGCTTTGGTTTTCTTTTTTCTGACTTTTTTTTTCAATTTCGATGCCCATTTGAATCTTGTCAAATCCTAGGTTTGACCAAGATAATTTAAACAAGCTTAAAACATGAATATGAAAAGGGGAGCATGTATCCTTCTTAGTCACTCTAAAATGTAGTTTTTGGGAGTTTTTTGAAATTTCCATGTTTGAAACCCAAAACCACTTCTCTTCACATGCTTGACTTCATAAGACAGAGTTTAGGGGTTAGGGGTATAGATACATGATTTGTCTGGTTTAATATGTCTAGACCTTGTTTATCAACTTTAATGCTTACTATATGACATAAGAAGACTATGTGATTTGGTTTTTCATTTTTCTGTTTTTATTTTTCTGCCCATTTGAATCTTGGTCAAATCCTAGGTTTGACCAAGATATAGACAAGTTTAACACGTAAATGAGTTAACTTGGATTTCCTACCCTTGAATCCATAGGAAACTTTGTTCTAATGCACTATTATAATCAACCGAGTTTTTACACCAACAGGTCTGTCACTTACGTGTGGTGCCCACGCTTGAGGTCCCACACTTCAGTGAGCACAAGTCACGTGCAATAGGTACGCAAACTCCCAGCCATTTTCTTTGTCAAGAGAAGACGCATCAGGATGCGTATTGGAAGTCTGTGGGTCCTTCTGGTTCCTTCGGTCGTCCCTCTCACAAAAAAAAAATCTCTCTTCTCGGCTCGCCGACTCGCTCTCGCTCGCTCGCTCGCTCGCACCTCCTGCTCACTGACAAACCCTGCACAAAAGTCAACATCATCACCCGAAAAAGGGGAGACACCATAATTCTCTCCCTTCTTCTCTCCTTCCGAGTGATCCCTCTTCCTCCGAGTTTCACTCGACGGGCAAACACCCATGTGCTGCATAGTAATAATAATAATAAAAAGGTAGTACTCGTAGAAAAATCGATATACGAATCTGTAATTAAATAGGTTAAACTAGGGTTTTGCCCAGTTCTACAGATCAAGGGTTCAAAAAATCCAACTACGGGGTTCGAACAACACGATTCTAATCCAAGAATTTTTTCGACCTAGGTCACCCAAATGGCCTCAAACTATAGGGTTAGCATCTAGTGCAGTATGTGTGAAAATGTATGCACTATGTGTGCTATAACTTGTATGTCTTTCATATTTGAACCAAATTTGAATAAGTTTGAAATATTTGAAAAGGGGCTTTTGGCTTAAACGTTTGAAACCAAAAACCACTTCTCTTCATGCATGCTTGACTTCATAAGACAGAGTTTAGCTAGGGTTAGGGGATAGATGCATGATTTTCCTGGTTTGAATATGTCTAGACCTACTTTATCAACTTAATTGAATGCTTACTATATGACATAATAATACTATGTGCATTGTTTTTTATTTTTTTGATTTTTTTAAAATTGTATGCCCATTTGAATCTTGGTCAAATCCTAGGTTTGAACATGGTTTAAACAAGTTTAAATCATGAATATGAAAAATTAAGCATCTATATATCCTTCTTAGTCACTCCAAAATGTAGCTCTTGGGAGGTTTTTTCGAAATTTCCATGTTTGAAACCAAAACCACTTCTCTTCATGCATGCTTGACTTCATAAGACATAGTTTAGCTAGGGCGTTAGGGGGTAGATACATGATTTTCCTGGTTTGAATATGTCTAGACCTGGTTTATCAACTTAATTAATTGATTGTTTACTATATGACATAAGAAGACTATGTGCCTTGGTTTTAAATTTTTCTGTTTTTTTTTGAATTTTACGCCCATATATTTGAATCTTGGACAAATCCTAGGTTTGACCAAGATTTAAACAAGTTTAACATCTACATAACTAAACTCTGTCTTATGAAGTCAAGCATGAAGAGAAGTGGTTTTGGGTTTCAAACATGGAAATTTCACAAACCTCCCAAAAGCTTCATTTTACAGTGACTATATAAGGAGGATCCATGCTTACCTTTTGGCTTAAACGTTTGAAACCAAAAACCACTTCTCTTCATGCATGCTTGACTTCATAAGACAGATCGAGTTTAGCTAGGGTACGTTAGGGGGTGTAGATACATGATTTCCTGGTTTGAATATGTCTAGACCTTGTTTATCAACTTAATTGATTGCTTACTATATGACATAAGACGACTACGTGCCTTGGTTTTCATTTTTGGTTTTTTTTTGAATTTTATGCTCATATATTTGAATCTTGGTCAAATCCTAGGTTTGACCAAGATTTAAACAAGTTTAAAACATGAAAATGAAAAGGGAAGCATGTATCCTTCTTAGTCACTCTAAAATGAAGCTTTTGGGATGTTCTTGAAATTTCCATGTTTGAAACCCAAAACGACTTCTCTTCATGCTAGACTTCATAAGATCAACATGGGGTAGATACATGATTTGTCTGGTTTGGATATACCTAGACCTCGTTTAACTTGAATGCATACGATATGACATAAAAAGACTACATGCTTTTGTTTTTCATTATTCTGATTTTTTTGAATTTTGTGCCCACCCATTTGTATCTTGGTCAAATCCTAGGCTTGATAATGATTTAACAAGATTAAAATATGAAAATGCAAAGGTAAGCATGGATCCTTATTATTAGTGACTCTAAAATGAAGCTTTTGGGAGCAAAACCACTTCTCTTCATATGCTTGACTTCATAAGACGGAGTTTAGGGGTTAGGGGGTATAGATGCATGCATGATTTGTCTAGTTTGAATATGTCTAGACCTTGTTTATCAACTTAATTGGCTTACTATATATGACATAAGAAAACTATTTGCTTTGGTTTTTCTTTTTCCTGATTTTTTTCAATTTTGATGCCCATTTGAATCTTGTCAAATCCTAGGTTTGACTGAGATAATTTAAACAAGCTTAAAACCTGAATATGAAAAGGGAAGCATGTATCCTTCTTTGTCACTCTAAAATGAAGTTTTTGGGAGGTTTTTCAAATTTCCATGTTTGAAACGACCCAAAACCACTTCTCTTCATATGCTTGACTTCATAAGACAGAGTTCAGGGGTTAGGGGGTATAGATACATGATTTGTCTAGTTTGAATATGTCTAGACCTTGTTTATCAACTTAATTAATTGGCTTACTATATGACATAAGAAAACTATTTGCTTTGGTTTTTCTTTTTCCTGATTTTTTCGATGCCCATTTGAATCTTTGTCAAATCCTAGGTTTGACTGAGATAATTTAAACAAGCTTAAAACATGAATATGAAAAGGGAAGCATGCATCCTTCTTAGTCACTCTAAAATGTAGTTTTTGGGAGGTTTTTGAAATTTCCATGTTTGAAACCCAAAACCACATCTCTTCATGCTTGACTTAATTTATAAGACATAGTTTAGGGGTTAGGGGTAGATACATGATTTGTATGGTTTGATATTTCTAGTCCTTGTTTATCAACTTTAATGCTTACTATATGACATAAGATGACTATGTGATTTGGTTTTTCATTTTTCTGTTTTTTATTTTATTTTTCTGCCCATTTGAATCTTGGTCAAATCCTAGGTTTGACCAAGATTTAGACAAGTTTAACACGTGAAAACGAATAAGTAAGCCTGGATCCTTCTTAGTCACTCAAAAATGTACCAATCGATAGATGTGTTAACTTTGCTTCATGGAAATAATAATGTCATGTAAATGAGTTAACTTGGATTTCCTACCCTTGAATCCATAGGAAACTTTGTTCTAATGCACTATTATAATCAACCGAGTTTTTACACCAACAGGTCCGTCACTTACGTGTGGTGCCCACGCTTGAGGTCCCACACTTCAGTGAGCACAAGTCACGTGCAATAGGTACGCAAACTCCCAGCCATCTTCTTTGTCAAGAGAAGACGCATCAGGATGCGTTTTGGAAGTCTGTGGGTCCTTCTAGATCCTTCGGTTGTCCCTCTCACAAAAAAAAACAAATCTCTCTCATTCTCGGCCTCGCTCGACTCGCTCGCTCGCACCTCCTGCTCACTGACAAACCCTGCACAAAAGTCAACATCATCACCCGAAAAAGGGGAGACACCATAATTCTCTCCCTTCTTCTCTCCTTCCGAGTGATCCCTCTTCCTCCGAGTTTCACTCGACGGGCAAACACCCATGTGCTGCATAGTAATAATAATAATAAAAAGGTAGTACTCGTAGAAAAATCGATATACGAATCTGTAATTAAATAGGTTAAACTAGGGTTTTGGCCAGTTCTACAGATCAAGGGTTCAAAAAAATCCAACTACGGGGTTCAAACAACACGATTCTAATCCAAGAATTTTTTCGACCTAGGTCACCCAAATGGCCTCAAACTATAGGGTTAGCATCTAGTGCAGTATGTGTGAAAATGTATGCACTATGTGTGCTATAACTTGTATGTCTTTCAAATTTGAACCAAATTTGAATAAGTTTGAAATATTTGAAAATGGGCTTTTGGCTTAAACGTTGGAAACCAAAAACCACTTCTCTTCGTGCATGCTTGACTTCATAAGACATAGTTTAGCTAGGGTTAGGGGGTAGATGCATGATTTTCCTGGTTTGATTATGTCTAGACCTTGTTTATCAACTTAATTGAATGCTTACTATATGACATAAGAATACTATGTGCCTTGTTTTTTATTTTTTTATTTTTTTAAAATTTTATGCCCATTTGAATCTTGGTCAAATCCTAGGTTTGAACATGGTTTAAACAAGTTTAAATCATGAATATGAAAAATTAAGCATCTATATATCCTTCTTAGTCACTCCAAAATGTAGCTCGGTCTTGGGAGGGTTTTCGAAATTTCCATGTTTGAAACCAAAAACCACTTCCCTTCATGCATGCTTGACTTCATAAGACGGAGTTTAGGGTTAGGGGTAGATATATACATTATTTTCTTGTTTGAATATGTCTAGACCTTGTTTATCAACTTGAATGCTTAATTACTATATATATATATGACATAAGAATGTTATGTCCTTTGGTTTTTCATTCTTTTGATTTTTTATGAATTTCTATGCCCATTTGAATCTTTTGGTCAAATCCTAGAGGTTTGACCAAGATTTAAACAAGTTTAAAACATGAAAATGAAAAGGGAAGCTTGTATATCCTTCTTAGTCACTCTAAAATGAAGTTTTTGGGAGGTTTTTGAAATTTCCATGTTTGAAACCCAAAACCACTTCTCTTCATGCTAGACTTCATAAGACAATTTAATTAGGGGTTAGGGGGTAGATACATGATTTGTCTGGTTTGAATATGTCCAAACCTTGCTTGTGTATCAACTTGAATGCTTACTATATGACATAAGAATGCTTACCATATGTTTGAATTTTAAAAGCATATAGTCTTCTTATGTCATATATATAGTAAGCATTCAAAAGTTTTTCTTTGAGAGAGTAGCATGCATTCAAAAGTTGATAAATAAGATTTGGACATATTCAAACCAGACAAATCATGTATCGATCTACACCCCCTAACCCTAAACTCTGTCTTATGAAGTCAAGCATGAAGAGAAGTGCTTTTAGGTTTCAAACATGGAAATTTCACAAACCTCCCAAAAGCTTCATTTTACAGTGACTAATTAAGGAGGATCCATGCTTACCTTTTGGCTTAAACGTTTGAAACCAAAAACCACTTCTCTTCATGCATGCTTGACTTCATATATAATTAAGACAGAGTTTAGCTAGGGCGTTAGGGGGTAGATACATGATTTTCCTGGTTTGAATATGTCTAGAACTGGTTTATCAACTTAATTAATTGATTGTTTACTATATGACATAAGAAGACTATGTGCCTTGGTTTTAAATTTTTCTGTTTTTTTTTGAATTTTATGCCCATATATTTGAATCTTGGTCAAATCCTAGGTTTGACCAAGATTTAAACAAGTTTAAACATAAAAATGAAAAGGGAAGCATGTATCCTTCTTAGTCACTCTAAAATGAAGCTTTTGGGATGTTCTTGAAATTTCCATTTTTGAAACCAAAAACGACTTCTCTCTTCATGCTAGACTTCATAAGATCGACAGGGGGTATAGATACATGATTTGTCTGGTTTGGATATACCTAGACCTCGTTTATCAACTTGAATTCATACGATATGACATATGAAGACTATGTGCTTTAATTTGTTTTCATTTTTCTGATTTTTTTGAATTTTGTGCCCACCCATTTGTATATTGGTCAAATGCTAGGCTTGATAATGATTTAAACAAGTTTAAAATATGAATATGCAAAGTTAAGCATGGATCCTTCTTAGAAACTCTAAAATGAAGTTTTTCGGAGGTTTTTGAAATTTCCATGTTTGCAACCCAAAACAACTTCCTCTTCACATGCTTGACTTCATAAGACAGAGTTTAGGGGTTAGGGGGTATATATAGATACATGATTTGTCTAGTTTGAATATGTCTAGACCTTGTTTATCAACTTTAATGCTTACTATAAGACATAAGAAAACTATTTCCTTTGTTTTTTCTTTTTTTTTGATTTTTTTCAATATTGATGCCCATTTGAATCTTGTCAAATCCTAGGTTTGACCAAGATAATTTAAACAAGCTTAGAACATGAATATGAAAAGGGAAGCGTGTATCCTTCTTAGTCACACTAAAATGAAGTTTTTGGGAGGTTTTTGATATTTCCATGTTTGAAACCCAAAACCACATCTCTTCATGCTTGACTTAATTTATAAGACATAGTTTAGGGGTTAGGGGGTAGATACATGATTTGTATGGTTTGATATTTCTAGACCTTGTTTATCAACTTTAATGCTTACTATATGACATAAGATGACTATGTGATTTGGTTTTTCATTTTTCTGTTTTTTATTTTTCTGCCCATTTGAATCTTGGTCAAATCCTAGGTTTGACCAAGATTTAGACAAGTTTAACACGTGAAAACGAATAAGTAAGCATGGATCCTTCTTAGTCACTCAAAAATGTACCAATCGATAGATGTGTTAACTTTGCTTCATGGAAATAATAATGTCACGTAAATGAGTTAACTTGGATTTCCTACCCTTGAATCCATAGGAAACTTTGTTCTAATGCAGTATAATAATCAATCGAGTTTTTACACCAACATGTCTGTCACTTACGTGTGGTGCCCACGCGTGAGGTCCCACACTTCAGTGAGCACAAGTCACGTGCAATAGGTACGCAAACTCCCAACCATCTTCTTTGTCAAGAGAAGACGCATCAGGATGCGTATTGGAAGTCTGTGGGTCCTTCTGGATCCTTCTTAGTCACTCTAAAATGAAGCTTTTGGGAGGTTCTTGAAATTTCCATGTTTGAAACCCAAAACCACTTCTCTTCATGATTTACTTCATAAAACATAGTTTAATTAGAGTTTTAGGGGTAGATATATACATGATTTTTCTGGTTTGAATATATATGTCTCTAGACCTTTGTTTATCAACTTGAATGCTTACTATACATATGACATAAGAATGCTATGTGCTTTGGTTTTTCATTCTTTTGATTTTTTTCTGAATTTTTAGGGCCATTTGAATCTTGGTCAAATCCTTGGTTTGACCAAGATTTAAACAAGTTTAAAACATAAAAATGAAAAGGGAAGTCTGTATCCTTCTTAGTCACTCTAAAATGAAGCTTTTGGGAGGTTTTTAAAATTTCAATGTTTGAAACCCAAAACCACTTCTCTTCACATGCTTGACTTCATAAGACAGAGTTAATTAATTTAGGGGTTAATTAGGGGGTATAGATACATGATTTGTGTGGTTTGAATATGTATGGACCTTATTTATCAACAACTTTAATGCTTACTATATGACATAAGAAAACTATTTGCTTTGGTTTTTCTTTTTTCAATTTTTTTTTCAATTTTGATGCCCATTTGAATCTTGTCAAATCCTAGGTTTGACCAAGATAATTTAAACAAGTTTAAAACATGAAAATGAAAAGGGAAGCATGGATCCTTCTTAATTAGTCACTCTAAAATGAAGCTTTTGGGAGGTTTTTGAAATTTCCATGTTTGAAACCCAAAACCACTTCTCTTCACATGCATGCTTGACTTCATAAGACAGAGTTTAGGGGTTAGGGGGTATAGCTACATGATTTGTCTGGTTTGAATATGTCTACACCTTGTTTATCAACTTTAATGCTTACTATATGACATAAGAAAACTATGTGATTTGGTTTTTCATTTTTCTGTTTTTATTTTTCTGCCCATTTGAATCTTGGTCAAATCCTAGGTTTGACCAATATATAGACAAGTTTAACACGTAAATGAGTTAACTTGGATTTCCTACCCTTGAATCCATAGGAAACTTTGTTCTAATGCACTATTATAATCAACCGAGTTTTTACACCAACAGGTCTGTCACTTACGTGTGGTGCCCACGCTTGAGGTCCCACACTTCAGTGAGCACAAGTCACGTGCAATAGGTACGCAAACTCCCAGCCATTTTCTTTGTCAAGAGAAGACGCATCAGGATGCGTATTGGAAGTCTGTGGGTCCTTCTGGATCCTTCGGTTGTCCCTCTCACAAAAAAAAAATCTCTCTCATTCTCGGCCTCGCTCGACTCGCTCGCTCACTGACAAACCCTGCACAAAAGTCAACATCATCACCCGAAAAAGGGGAGACACCATAATTCTCTCCCTTCTTCTCTCCTTCCGAGTGATCCCTCTTCCTCCGAGTTTCACTCGACGGGCAAACACCCATGTGCTGCATAGTAATAATAATAATAAAAAGGTAGTACTCGTAGAAAAATCGATATACGAATCTGTAATTAAATAGGTTAAACTAGGGTTTTGCCCAGTTCTACAGATCAAGGGTTCAAAAAAATCCAACTACGGGGTTCGAACAACACGATTCTAATCCAAGAATTTTTTCGACCTAGGTCACCCAAATGGCCTCAAACTATAGGGTTAGCATCTAGTGCAGTATGTGTGAAAATGTATGCACTATGTGTGCTATAACTTGTATGTCTTTCATATTTGAACCAAATTTGAATAAGTTTGAAATATTTGAAAAGGGGCTTTTGGCTTAAACGTTTGAAACCAAAAACCACTTCTCTTCATGCATGCTTGACTTCATAAGACAGAGTTTAGCTAGGGTTAGGGGATATATGCATGATTTTCCTGGTTTGAATATGTCTAGACCTTGTTAATAACTTAATTGAATGCTTACTATATGACATAAGAATACTATGTGACTTGTTTTTTATTTTTTGATTTTTTTAAAATTTTATGCCCATTTTAATCTTGGTCAAATCCTAGGTTTGAACATGGTTTAAACAAGTTTAAATCATGAATATGAAAAATTAAGCATCTATATATCCTTCTTACTCACTCCAAAATGTAGCTCTTGGGAGGGTTTTTCGAAATTTCCATGTTTGAAACCAAAACCACTTCATGCATGCTTGACTTCATAAGACAGAGTTTAGGGTTAGGGTAGATATATACATGATTTTCTGGTTTGAATATGTCTAGACCTTGTTTATCAACTTGAATGCTTACTATATATATATGACATAATAATGTTATGTCCTTTGGTTTTTCATTCTTTTGTTTTTTTATGAATTTCCATGCCCATTTGAATCTTTTGGTCAAATCCTAGAGGTTTGACCAAGATTTAAACAAGTTTAAAACATGAAAATGAAAAGGGAAGCTTGTATATCCTTCTTAGTCACTCTAAAATGAAGTTTTTGGGAGGTTTTTGAAATTTCCCAAAACCACTTCTCTTCATGCTAGACTTCATAAGACAATTTAATTAGGGGTTAGGGGTAGATACATGATTTGTCTGGTTTGAATATGTCCAAACCTTGCTTGTTTATCAACTTGAATGCTTACTATATGTCATAAGAATGCTTACCATATGTTTGAATTTTAAAAGCATATAGTCTTCTTATGTCATATAGTAAGCATTCAAAAGGTTTTCTTTGAGAGAGTAGCATGCATTCAGAAGTTGATAAATAAGATTTGGACATATTCAAACCAGACAAATCATGTATCTACACCCCCTAACCCTAAACTCTGTCTTATGAAGTCAAGCATGAAGAGAAGTGCTTTTGGGTTTCAAACATGGAAATTTCACAAACCTCCCAAAAGCTTCATTTTACAGTGACTAAGAAGGATCCAGGCTTACCTTTTCATTTTCATGTTTTAAACTTGTTTAACTCTTGGTCAAACCTAGGATTTGACCAAGATTTAAATGGGCATAAAAAATCAGAAAAAACAGAAAAAATGAAAAACCAAATAACATAGCCTTCTTATGTCATATAGTAAGCATTCAAGTTGATAAACAAGGTCTAGACATATTCAAACCAGAAAAAGCATGTATCTACCCCTAACCCTAAACTCTGTCTTATGAAGTCAAGCATGAAGAGAAGTGGTTTTGGGTTTCAAACATGGAAATTTCAAAAACCTCGCGAAAGCTTCATTTTAGAGTGACTAAGAAGGATCCATGCTTACCTATTCATTTTCATGTTTTAAACTTGTTTAAACCTTGATAAAACCCAGGATTTTACCTATTTAATCATAGATTCATAGGTCGATTTTTTACTTTTTTATTTTTACTATGCAGCACATGTGTGTTTGCCCGTCCAGTGAAACTCGGAGGAAGAGGGATCACACGGAAGGAGAAGAAGGGATAGCAGTCACGGGGCCCCTCTTATTATTTATGGTGTATATCTTTTTTCTGGTGATGTTGACTGTTGTGCAGCGTTTGTCAGTGCGCAGGAGGTGCGAGGCTGCGAGCGAGCGAGTCGAGCGAGGCCGAGAATGAGAGAGATGTTTTTTTCTTTTTCTTTTCCGTGAGAGGGACAACAGAAGGATCCAGAGACGACTTCCACTACGCATCCTGGTGCGCGTCTTCTCTTGACAAAGAAGATGGATGGGAGTTTGCGTACCTACTAATCTACTATAGTACTACTACTACACAAGAACCATATACATGTCAAACTTTTCAATCATGACCCACATGCATTTTATGTATATATTCACAACTTTTAATGCATGCATGAAAACTCAGCAAAATATGTGCATTTTGGGTTGTCGCACATAAATGTGCTTTTACTTGTCTGCCACCAATCCAATTTTCATGTGAGGGGGAAACATGACACACGATGGACATTTCCAATGTTTCACGAATTAATTATCTCAATTTGCATCCATATATATATGCGCCTGGTTACTGAAAGATCGAACCAAAGGTGAACTTGAAACGTTTTCATTTTCATGTTTTAAACTTGTTTAAATCTTGGTCAACCCTTGGATTTGACCAAGATTCATAAAAAATTCAAAAACATAGTCTTCTTATGTCATACAGTCAACATTCAACTTGATAAAACAAGATCTAAACATATTAAAAGAAGAATCATGTATCTACCCCCTAACCCTAAACTCTGTCTTTTGAAGTCAAACATGAAGATACGTGGTTTTGGGTTTACAAAATGGAAATTTCAAAAACCTCCGAAAAGCTTAATTTTGGAGTGACTAAGAAGGATACATGCTTACTTTTTCATTTTCATGTTTTAAACTTGTTTAAAGCTTGGTCAAACCTAGCTAGCTTGGATTTGACCAAGATTCAAGTGCGCATAAAAAATTCGAAAAAACCCCCAAAAATGAAAAACCATAACACATAGTCTTCTTGCGTCACATATATTGTAAGCATTCAAGTGTTGATAAACAATATCTAGACATATCAAACAAGAAAAATCATGTATCTATACCCCTAACCCTAAATTTGTCTTATGAAGTCAAGCATGAAGAGAAGTGGTTTGGGTTTTCAAACATGGAAATTTCGAAAACCGCCCAAAAGCTTCATTTCGGACTGACTAAGAAGGATCCATGCTTACCTTTTCATTTTCATGTTTTAAACTTGTTTAAATTCTTGTTCAAACCTAGGATTTGGCCAAGATTCAAATGGGCATAAAAACAATCGAAAAAATCAAAAATGAAAAACCAAAGCACATAGTCTTCTTATGTCACATAGTAAGCCATTCAACTTGATAACAAGGTCTAGACCTATTCAAACCAGAAAAATCATGTATCTACCCCTAACCCTAAACTCATCTGTCTTATGAAGTCAAGCATGAAGAGAAGTGGTTTTGGGTTTCAAACATAGACATTTCAAAAGCCTCCCAAAAGCTTCATTTTGGAGTGATTGAGAAGGATCCATGCTTAATTTTTCATTTTAATGTTTTAAACTTGTTTAAATCTTGGTTAAACCTATGATTTGACCAAAATTTGATTCGGCATGAAAATTCAAAACAAATCAAATAAATAAAAAACCAATGCACATAGTACATCTTCTTATGTCATATACTAAGCTTTCAAGTTGATAAGCCAGGTCTAGACATATTCAAACTAGAAAAATCATGTATCTACCCCTAACCCTAAACTCGATTTGTCTTATGAAGTCAATCATGAAGAGGTGTTTTGGGTTTCAGACATGGAAATTTCAAAAACCTTCCAAAAGCTTCATTTTGAAGTTACTAATTAAGAAGGATCACTACAAGAAAAGTTTGGCAACTTTTCTTGTAGTGGATCCAGGCTTAATTTTTCATCTTCATGTTTTAAATTTTGGTCAAACCTAGGATTTGTCCAAGATACAAATGGGCATAAAAATTCAGGGTAGCATCATACCCCCCTCCTTCCCGCGTAGAAAAAGTGTTAGGCGAGTAGTAGAATGGCATGACCAACAAGTTTCAAGTAAAATTTTGAATATGACCAAAATATACCAATTGATAGATGTGTGTGACCCAAGATTGAGCCATGGTACATTTTGCCAACAAAGTAGCAATTGAGTTGGCTTTCTACCTTAGTAGGCGTGCATTGGAAGGATGCATTATGCCGGCAAAGTTTTCAAACGTTCAAACTTTTCCGGTTTCTCATACAGTATTTGGCTCCTTGAGAAGCATTGATGTGATCATATAAGGTTATCCAAAACTTCGCCTTTCCCGTATTTGCCCGAGCACTCGACACCCCTCGTCCCATGGCGACTCCTCCAGCCATAGCCCCGTGCACCCAGGCTCCACGACTCAGCCTCGGAGGGGTGTGCGCTAAAAGCTCGCAAATGTCTGTGTGCCATTGGTGTGCGATGAAGCAGGCGGCTCTGTGTCTTGCTGTGGCTAGACTCCTGGCGCCCTTTGATCTAGGAGAGGGAGAGGAGGGAGGGGGTCCCATGAAGCGGCGGTGGCCCAGGTATCGGCGGCAGCCCAGGCAGCAGCGGCAAAGTGGGCTGGTCGGAGCATAGGCATGCGCCGGGGGCGAACCTCGCCGGGTGAGGATGCTTCCATTGTGAAGAAGCACTTGCCATCCAGGGCTTCGGGTTCGCCAACAAACTCAGCGCCTCGGTCCATGGCGTTGCCGTCGTGGGGACGTCGGGGGCGGCGGCGACGTGCTGCAGCCCCAGCCTTTAGTGGGGACCAAAGTGCGACCGACCACATCACGGCGTCGGCAGCATTGGGGATGCCGATGGGCATCCACTGCCACACACAGATTTGGGAGGTTCTGGCCGGGCCGAGTTCCAAACTTCCATCATCGGAGCCGAGGGCTTGGTACTTCAAATTCCGAATCAGGCAATCCTTCGACCCCAATCAGCTTCTGCCTGTGGTCCAAATCCGAGATATCTTGGCGGCAGCTATGCTGGTTAAGCTTAGCCGGACAGCGGCAATCGACGATCTGCAAAACCTAGATGCCTTCCGAGGATTTGCAGCAGCCGTCAATGCACTCGTGGAGGCATCGCATGCTGGTAGCAGCGGCGAATGCGGGTATGTTGTTTTACTCCCTTTGTATGCTTTTGTCATAAAAATCAATTTGCTAATTCTCATTCGATTGAAAATCAGACCCATTCACCATCAACTCTCAAACAGTGGACACTAGTAATATGTAGAACTAGAAATTACACAAGATTTCTGTACTGCTAGTACTATTACTTCGACGCTACATGTTGTTTACACGAGGAAATTGCACAAACTACCGCTTATTGCTGCCTTCGTTGCTTAAAACACTTTTTAAAACTGTAATTTTTTTCCGCACAAACCACCAACTATCGTGTTCTGTTGCAGGGAATTTCAAATTTAGGATTGAGCTGTTTAAGAGCAAATCAGATGATCGGGGACCACCAACTACTATAGTTTTAATTGCAAATAGAATAGATTTTGCAAAATTATGAAACGCACATAACGTTTGAATTACTGCAATTTTTTTGAAGGTTTGATATTTTCATCATTTTTGTGTGAATCTTACACCAAGTAACACAACTTTCAGACGGAATACAAAATATTTTCAAACTTCCTAGATTTGATAGCTCAAATATTTTTAATTACTAGTTTTTCAGTATTTTAAAAAGTCGAAACAATATATTTTGGCTGAATGTTAGAAAATATATTTCATGATTATCCCATATTAGTTAAGAAGTACATAAACTAGTAGTAGTAATAAAGAACAGAGGGAGTTTATGGAGATACATCCATTAAGGGCATGTTAGTGTGTGTTGGTGTATTACTTATGCCTTCTTTGGTTAATACACTTCTCAAGTGATCCCCGCAAACCCTCTATTCTTGCCTAGAATACAAAAACTCCCCATCAAAGTATTAGTGCATTTTTTGGATGAGTATTCGAGAGGATTGGGTGAACACCAAGGATTTGCATAGGGAATTGGTACAATTGAATCCTTGGCTGTTTGATTTGTAGGATTGTTTCCGATAGGAATTTTTCCTAAGGATTTCTTTGCACAGATTCCATAGAAAATTAAACATCTACTCATACCTCTTTTTAAGAATGCTTTACTTTTCCTATGGTGGAATCAAACAAAGTTTGGATTCTATGAATTCCTATAGGATTGGAGTGGACATGACATTGCAATCCTACATTTCCCTATTCCTACATCTTTCGGTAGGCATTTGCCTAGAATAAATAACCATGTGTATTACGGAGTAGCAATAAAATATAGGTTTATTTCTCTAAAGCATCTTGCACTGTACTAGTACATGGCTTAAGAGACAATATTTTTACCATTTTTTTGCGAGAAGACAATATTATTACCATAGTTACTAAGTACATTTTATTGGATGATGAAGTGATAGCCCTCATCAATGCATTGTGAATTATTAGGGCATGGGTCACACGTGATTTACGAGTACACCGCACGATCGAGAGCCGCCGTCCCTCTTTGCTTTTTACCGATGCGGCGGAGCTCCTCCCCACACCCACGAATAACTGAAAGCCACAACTGCTGGGGAAAAGTCTTGCGCCGAGAAAATCTACAACCGTGGTTGAGTACATGTGTTTCTTAAGATACGAGTGCTCCAATGCATTTTTTCTTTCCTTTTACTAATTTACCTTGAAAATCCTGCACGTCCACTTATTTGTGGACGGAGGGAGTATCACGCCAAGAGGAAGTAGGACAATAGTGGGCGCTTATAGCCCGCCTACGTGGTACTTTTGCCAGCTGTTGGCTCTTCTATTGTTCTTGCTCTAAAGAAACCCCGATTGTGAAAGGCCAAGGCGTACTTCTTTTGGTCACGCAAAATTCAAAATACTGCCATGGACATTGAATTGACATGACAACACATAGCTTGGGATGTCCAAATTTGCACGTTAGACCAGTGACTTGTTCTTCACCTTTTCAGAGGGAACAGTGACATTTTATTATGGGTCTATACACTTTCCAAGAAACAGGAGGAGATGCTGTAGAGTGTAGAGGAGCGAAGTCAAGCGCCCCGCCCCCACCTGCCCTATTTCTGTTCACCTCCATCGTCTACCTCCGCCCCCGCCCGCACCAATCGACCACCTTCCATAGCACGCGCCAGTGCCGCCGCCATGCAGCTTTAGAATCAATTCCACCGCCCAGTTTGAGAGCCTCCGTTCTTCATCTTCCCCGCCACCTGCCGCCATCGAACCCAAATTAAACTCCAATCAGTTGAACCCAAACCTCATAGACCCACCCCCTGCCCTGCGATGGCGGCATCGAACAAGGAAAATGATGACTCTGAACTGTTTCAGAAGGTCTTTTCCGAAGGTCCCCTTGAAGAACTCGTAACAAGATGCGACGTCATCACCGCCGCGAGCCTCGTCGGTTCGTCCAAACTATTTTTCGACTCTGCAAATGATAGTGCAACTCTATCTTTTTCTCTCCCGTTTGGCCTCCCATGTGTTCTTCATTCTCACCCGACGAAGGTAGCACGGGATTGCAAGCTGACGCCGCTGGACAGGTTCTCCTCCGACGCTGTGATGCCAGACGGTACGGGTAAGCAGTGGGTAGGTGCCAATGGAGATTGGGTTGCCATGGTTGACACTGGCTTTCCTGCTTGCAAATGGAAACTTGTCAACGTCTACACTCGCCGTGAAATTCCTCTCCCTGTGCCGTTTGAAACCACCCACATTCCAAATATATACCACCACAACCTTCGTGCTATTATATTTCACAAGATATATATTTGCCAAGTTCCCACAGCTGCTGGGGGGTACAAAAATTTCTCTCTTGTTGCTGTTTTTGACATCAGAGTTGCCCTCCTTTGCGGCGAAGATTCTGGATGGACAGTTCTTACAGAGCCCAAGTCCCACATCTTTTACAATTACAGCGATGCAATTCTCCACAATGGGCTTGTGTTTGCCACAACTCATACTGGCACTGTTCACGCATGGAATCCTCAGCAAGCTGGTAATTTTCCTCCGGACGTAAGTAGTGTATGATGAGCTTCATTATTCATGGCTGTAAAGATAATTTTAATGCACAAACTTATTAATTTTCGAACCTGACTGATCTGACTTGGAGGCTTGGGGCATATTTGCTTCGGATGAAATTTCATTGGTATTTAGACTTTTTATTCGAGATGATTACCATAGAAAAATTTGAGGATTGTATAATTAGGAGTTTTATTCTCAGATTGAATTATGTTGGATTTTGACCTCTACTTGAACTTCTTGAAATGAATCCTTTGGTTTCCCATGTGATGTACTGAAATACACCAATATGCTGTATTATTGAATGGAAATGCCATTATATCATCCCATCTGAATCCTAATGCGTTTTCCCAATTCTTACGTTTTCAGATTTGTGCAAACCAAACATACCCTTCTTAACAGTAATTTCGTTTTCAAGCAGGTCCTCCGCTGATCGTAGAGCCACCGCCCATTGTGTTTGAATGGCGGTGTGCACTTGATGATGCTCTTGGCCATGATCACGAGGTCGATTATGGCATGTGGTGGTTAGCAAGATCTATAGATGGTTCTAGACTTCTTCTGATCCATACACTGGGCATTGCTGATGAAAGGGAATATTCCTGTAAAGTTTGCCATACTGCTTCTGATCGTCGTGTTCATCATGGTCGCACTGTTGGCAACTATGCTTCTGGGTTTGGTTGCCTGGTGTTCACGAAGGACACTAGTAAGTTAAATGAAGGTATTCCATGGGAAAAGATTGATGACCTTGGAGAATATTCTCTTTTCCTTGGAGTGAACTATCCGATTATGCTGCCATTAGGCGGTGCAGATGTTGTCCCAGGATGTCTGACGAGAAGAAATTGTGTGTACACCTTGCCGAATGAAGCATGGCTTCGCAATTCGCAGCTGCCTGAAATATGCCGATTCAGTCTGAATCGTGAAGATTGCGCCGTTGGTTTCCAAACCAACGCCTTGGAGAAAACATGCAAAACAAAAAAAGATAGGTACCTGGTAAAGACACCGCTTTGGTTCATCCCAAACTTCGCCAACGCCCCGGATTGGAACAAGTGTGATGTTTAATTCTGAAACAGGGCCTGCAGCCATTGTAGCTACTGATAGTATGTAATTTCATAGCTAATGAACGAGGCAATTGTGGTCTACTAGTTACAACTGTTTTGTAAAGAGGTGGTCTATAAGTATACCCCTCTCTTCATTGATGCATTTGTGGTCTACATGATGGTACTCTTAAATATATGGGTGTGGCTCCTCAACACATAATGTGGGGGTATTATTGTGTTAAAGTTGAAGGCTTGATCAACTATAGGTTCACTTCTCTAGTTACATTACTAGGTACTCCGGTTGGCTATGTTGTGATGAAATTGTGTTCTGTTGTTCGGTGAAGACAAAAGTAGAACTATGGTATGCTTATGTTTAAGAGCAAGCGAGGGTTTAGCTTGAGATGTTAAAATTCAGATTTGAACTATTTTTTGATATGGAAATTTGAAATATATATGGTACTGTATATGATTATGTGTAACAACAAGCGACGAAAGGGCTGATGCTCCTATTCCTTGTCGGCGGGAGGACTATGTGTGCGGCGACTTGAGCCAAATTAGAAGGCCATAGCTATGTTGATTGGTCCTTGAAGTTGGAGGGGCTAGGATTTCGGATGAGCGGAGTGGGGGAAGTTGTTGCTCATGGAACATAAGTCCTTAAAATAGTAATGTTAGTATATAGGAGTACAAGGTATATACTTGTACTATTTTAGTACTATAATAAGTATATCGGGTTCATCAAAAAGAATTATCTCGGGTTCACAACCACGTGGGGTCAAGGTGAGGGAAAGTTGGTCAATACCTCTTACCGCTATATCCCCGCCCCAAGTTCTAATGCGCAAGTGCTGTTATTTTTTTTAAGGGAAATAGTGGTTCCTCTCCCCCGGAAACATGCCCCGCATCTCCACCTCCTAGTATCGTAGTACTACTACTGCATCTTCTCCAAAAAAAACCCTCTTCTGTCTCTTTCTCCCGTTCACCCCTCTCTCCCTTGCATTGGATTACCGACTCCAATGAAGCAGAAGCGTAAGATTGAGGAGATTCCTGATTGCTACCACCAGTCCATGGGGTGGGGCAACCTCCACTACCCACTGGTGGAGAACATAGCCGAGCGGGCGGATATCCTCAGCACTGGTCGCCTCGCTCGAGGCATGATCGGCATGCGGCATGCCATCCGCGGAGCGCATAAGGTTCCGTTCGGTTTACCGAGCCTGCTCCACTGCGACCCCGAGACATGGCCAGACGACCGCGACAATACTGTAAGAGTATTTATTTATTTACTCATCTCGTTTCAGCTTGTGTTTTTTCAATCAACTTTTCTTATTGCCAAACATCATGCATGAATTTAGACTCAACATAATCACCTGATTTGGGAGTACTGTAAGGTTTGCTGCCTTCACTATGCACATGTACTCTTCGGAATTGCTTTATTTATCCATTACATCTGTGCTTCAGTTCTGCACAATCCGCTCTTCATTCTGTCGAATACCTTGCATGCATAGACAATTTTGAAACAAATCCTATTTGCAGGGCATTCACGCGTTGCTGATGCCATTAGACAAGCCGACAGTTCCAGCATTTATCCATACCAAGGAGGAACTGGATGGACATGGACCCATGCACTGGGTGGGTTGTAACGGCGACTGGGTGGCATTTGTCCAGCAGGACGGGCACTTGACGATCCGCAACATATACATATCAGATACTATTATACCTCTTCCATCTCTGCAAGATGCAGGAATTTCTTTGGGCCCTACTAGTGAATGGTGGCATGGCAGCCCACCATTCCTGTTCAAATACAAAATAGATAAAAGTTTGGAACTGCTCAAAGTACGGATCGTCAAGAGGCCGTACAAAGATGATCTAGCAGGGCCATGGCATTACGAGGTAATCGTTGTATTTGACGAATTGATCGCTATCCTACAAGCGCCCCTAGAAAAGGAGTGGAATATCCTGAGAAACCCTGAATTCTTTGATAGAAACAGCTATGTCGATGCCATGGGCATTCCTGGATATGGTACAAGTTCACACCTACATCGTGTATACGCAGTTACATATCCGTATGGAGATGTTCTGGTTTGGGAACCATATACCTGTGGTGAGTCTTTGTTTTATGTCTTAACTAGTAAATGGCATGCTGCACATGTTGGACCAATTACGATTCGCAATACTGATGTATAAAAGTTGCGTTCTAAATGTTGTTCAAACTTTCAATACAACTAATAATTTGGTTATACCATCAAAATAAGTGTGAGCATACAGTTTATAAATATGAACAAAAATTTGGAACCTTTCTTAATCACTATCAAGTGGGACGTGTGATATCGGTGTGAGACTGCTCTGATTTTTCTTCATAATGGAAACATGACGGTTCTAGAAACACGTGGACACTGGTGTGGTATTTTTTTCACGCGAATACCTCTAATCCCAACCGTTAGATTTTGGACACCAACAGTTGGAATTGCTGCTACATGTCTTGTTAAAAACTGGTGCCTTATAGTAGTAGAAAATAGAAGATAGAAGAGAAGAGATAATTTTCAGTGTAGTTCCTACTTGCTGCATTGTGGTTGATCTTTGTGCATTGCAGGGACACATGCAGCCCCGCGTCTCATTGACGCCCCTGTCATTGAAGATGAAGAAGCAGAAGTGGCTGCAATTTTCGCTCAAATCGAGGGAGATGCTGTCATGGAAGATGATGAAGCAAATGTGGCTCAAGGCGATGGAGGTGCCGATGAAGATAATGATGCTGATGAAGAAGAATTAGAAGAAGAAGAATTAGAAGAAGACGAATTTGATGATGAAGAATTAGATGATGAAGAATTAGATGATGATGGTGATAATCATAATTATGAAGATGAAGATGTATTTCTTGGATTTTCTGACCAGCGCACTTGGTTCCTGGCACCAATGAGAGCAGAGTCCATTACTGGTGAATCTGATCTCGCGTGGATTCAGGTTAAAGGTTATCGGCCCATCCTCGGTCCTCCAATATTACATATGGGTAACAAGCTGAGGTCTTATCCTTTGGTACGGTGCTACGTTTTCTTGAGATCTGCCCATACCTTGGACCCTGTAGAAGAGGCAAGGTGGGAAAGATTGAACAATTTGAAGGGGCGTTCTTTATTTCTTGGACTCAATCACCCAATTTTCATGCTACCCCCGCCAGTCGACGCAGAGGCTGCAGAACCAGATTTCCAATTGTTCAAACCTGACTGTGTCTTTGCTACCCACAATCGCGCCCGTGATACATGGATACGTCCAAGGCCAAATTGGTGCAGAATGCACGTCAATGGAGGTCCTGCCATAGGCTCAAGATTGCAGTACAAAAAAGAGAAGACTGAACATAGAGCCGAAGCACCCATGTGGTTCGTCCCAACACTTCCACCTGTTTTTCCTTGAGAAATAAGAGACAGATGGTGACCTTATTTTATAGAGAAAACATAGTGTTCGTGAACTTAACCTCATGAACATTCGCTGTTCGGTTTTTGCTGAAATCAAAATTTTGCAGAGATGAAGATCTTTGTTTGAATCCCGTGCTGAACATATTTTTCACAAATTAGCTACCCGTATTGTGATGAATACATGCTGGTTTGTTGTTTGGTGCAGTAGCAGACATGAAGATCTTTGTCCTGAATACCACAATGGACATCTTTTTTTTCTTCAAAAATTAGCTAAGCTCACGCTATTAGGCGCAAATGCCTATTAAGAGATTTGGTGCTCTTGGGCACCATTGCTCCTGCTATTTTAGAAAAAAATAAAAAATATATTTATTTGTTCAAAAAATTAGAAAACAAATAATGGAGTAGCTAATGAATTGTCCCATAAACGTGCAAAATTTCAGTTTCAAATACAAAAAATTCTGGGCTACACAAAAGTAACAAACGTGTGGATCTGGGTATGCATATTTCAAATCTCCAAATTTCAACAGATTTTGTCTTTTTTGTGTAGTCTACAATATAAAGAATATCATATTAAAATTTTACACGCTTGTAGGTTACTTTATTTATTATGTCTACATTCATTTTCAGATTTTTTTGAAACAAATATGTATGCTATTTGATTTTTTTTAAACAGCAGAGCACTGGTGCCCATTAGCCAAAGACACTTTTCGCAAATGCCTACAATAAAGGAACGGATGGTGACCTTATTTTATAGAGAAACCATAGTGTTTGTGAAGTTAAAGTCATGAACACACGCTGTTCGGTTTTTGGTGAAATCAAAATTTAGCAGAGATGAAGATCTTTGTTTGAATCCCGTGATGAACACATTTTTCCTAAATTAGCTACCAGTATTGTGATGAATACATGCCGGTCTGTTTTTCGGTGGAGTAGCAGACATGCAGGGGATCGAAAGAAACGGCAAAGTAGCCAGAAATCAGGGGTCAAATATAAATTCGAGAAAGGAAACGTTTATTCAACAGTCAGGCTGACATGTGGGACGTATCTTGCAGCCGCGGCCCCAACATTTATCATTCAGAGAGGATGACATGTGGGACCCACGAACCAGTATCGTTCTCGGCGTTTCTCAAAGGGGGCAGGAGATCGAAAGAAAAAGGCAAGTAGCTCGAAATCAGGTGTCCAAAAAATCCAAGAAAGGAAAGGTTTATCGCACAAAGAGGCTGACATATTGTACCCAGTTTGCAGCAGCGTCATCAACGTTTCAAAGGCGGTGGAGTTCGAAAGAAAAAGGCAAATAGCCAGAAATTAGGGGTCAAAAATAAATCCAGCAAAGGAAACTTTTATCGTACAAAGAGGCTGACATGTGGGACCCAGCCAGCAGCGTCCTCAACGTTTCTAAGGTGGCAGGCAATGGAAAAAAGGCAAATAGCCAGAAATTAGGGGTCAAAAATAAATGCAACAATAGAAACTCTTATTGTTCATAGAGGCTGACATGTTGGACCCATGAGCCAGCAGGGCCCTCAACGTTTCAAAGGTGTCACGGGATCAAAAGAAAAGAACCAAGTAGTCATTAATTAGGTGTCAAAAATAAATCCAAGAAAGTAAATGTTTTACTTTTCATAGAGGCTGTCATATGGGACCCATGAGCCAGCAGCGTCCTCAACGTTTCTAAGGCGGCTGGGGATCGAAAAAAAAAGCGAAGTAGCCATTAATTAGGGGTCAACTATAAATCCAAGAAAAGAAATGTTTATTGTTCTTAGAGGCTGACATGTGGGAGCTATGCGCCAGCAGCGTCCTCATCGTTTCAAAGGCGGTCGGGGATCCAAAGAAAAAGGCAAATAGCCAGAAATCAGGGGTAAAAAAAATCCAAGAAAAGAAATATTATTGTTCATAGAGGCTGGCATGTGGGACCCATGAGCCAGCAGCGTCCACAATTTCAAAGGCGGCACAGGATCGAAAGAAAAAGGCAAGTGACCAAAAATCAGGGGGTAAAAAATCCAAGAAAAAAACTTTATTGTACATAGAGGATGACATGCGGGTCCCATGAGCCAACAACTTACTCGTCGTTTCAGAGGGCCGAGGCGGCATGAGATCGAAAGAAAAAGGAAAGTGACCAAATATCAGGAGCAAAAAATAATCCATGAAAAGAAACTTTCATTGTACATAGAGGATGACATAGGGTCCCATGTTGTAGCAGCGGTCTGAACGTTTCAAGGACGGCATGAGATCGAAAGAAAAAGGCAAGTGACCAAATATCAGGAGCCAAAAATAATCCAAGAAAAGAAACTTTTATTGTACCTTTGAGAGTCGGCATGAGATTGAAAGAAAAAGGCAAGTGACCAAATATCAGGAGCCAAAAACCTAGAAAAGAAACTTTTATTGTACATAGAGTATGACATGCGGGTCCCATGACGCTGCAGCATCCTCAACGTTTCCAAGGCGGCAGGGGATCAAATGAAAAGGAAATAGCCAAAAAGCAGAGGGTGAAAAAAATCGAAGAAAAGAAACTTTTATTGTTCATAGTGGATGACATGTGGGACCCATGAGGCAGCAGCATCCTCAACGTTTCCAAGCAGCAGGGGATCGAAAGAAAAAGGAAATAGCCAAAAATCAGAGCGTGAAAAATAATCCAAGAAAAGAAACTTTTATTTTACATAGAGGATGACATGTGGGTCCCATTTTGCAGCAGCGGTCTCAATGTTTCATATGCGGCTTGAGATCAAAAGAAAACGAAAGTAGCCCGAAATTAGGGGGAATAAAACTCCAAGAAAAGAAAGTTTTTTGTACATAGAGGATGACATACGGGTCCCAAGGCGGCAGGGGAACAAAAGAAAAAGGAAATAGCCAAAAATCAGAGGGGTGAAAAAAAATCCAAGAAAAAAGAAACTTTTAGAGTTCATAGTTCATAGAGGATGACATGCGGGTCCCATGAGGCAGCAGCGTCCACAACGTTTCCAAGGCGGCACACAGGACCAAAAGAAAAAGGATGTACCCCTGCTGGGCCTTTTGATCAAAAAATAATCCAAGATAAGGAAGATATAAATTGGGGCTGCCTGGCCATCTGGGCCTTCTAACCTGCTGGACGTCTTTTGACTCGTACAATTTCAGCCCACTCCAAAACAAGAAAGTCCTATGCTTCGCAAAAACAAAACAAAAACAAGGAGATTCATATTAGTTCGTTTATGTAAAAATAAAGATTTAATTTATCCGTTTGCAATAGCTCAGAGCGAAATACACTTTTTATTGTCTGTAAAATAATCAAGATATCACATGTTTCTTGTACGGGGAGGCTGACATCGGGACCCATGAGCCAGCAGCGTCGTCAAAGTTTTAAAGGCGGCAGGGGATCGAAAGAAAAAATAAATCAAAAATCAGTTGGTAAAAAAATCGAAGAAAAGAAACATTTATCGTTCTGAGAGGATGACATGCGGGACCCATGTGGCAGCAGCATCCTCAACGTTTCCAAGGCAGCACGGGATCCAAAAAAAGGCAAAATAGCCAGAAATTAGGGGTCAAAATAACTCCAAGAAAAGAAAGGTTTATCGTCCATAGAGTCTGACATGTGGGACCCATTAGCGAGCAGATTCTTCAACGTTCAAAGGCGGCAGGGGATCAAAAGAAAAAGGAAGTAGCCAGAAATTAGGGGTAAAAAATAACTCCAACAATGGAAACTTTTATTGTTCATAGAGGATGACATGCGGGACTCCATGAGCCAAGCAGCCTTCTCAACGTTTCAAAGGCGGCATGGGATCGAAAGAAAAGGCAAGTGACCAAATATCAGGAGCTAAAAATAATCCAAGAAAAAGAAACTTTATTGTACATAGAGGAGGACATGCGGGTCCCATTTAGCAGCAGCGGCATCACCGTTTGAGAGGCGGAGGGGATCGAAAGAAAAAGGCAAGGGACCAAATATCAGGAGCCAAAAAATCCAAGAAAAGAAACTTTTATAGTACATAGAGGATGACATGCGGGTCCCATTAGCAGCGGTATCACCGTTTGGGAGGCGGCAGGGGTCGAAAGAAAAAGGCAAGTGACAAAATATGAGGTGCCAAAATAATCAAAGAAAAGAAAGTTTTCAACGTTTCAAAGGCGGCAGGGAATTAAAAAAAAAAAGGAAGTAGCCGTAAATTAGGGGGCAAAAATAACTCCAAGAAAGGAAACTTTATTGTTCGTAGAGGATGACATGTGGGGGACCCATGAGCCAGCAGCTTACTCAACGTTTCAAAGGTGGCATGAGATCGAAGAAAAACGCAAGTGACCAAATATGAGGTGCCAAAATAATCAAAGATTTATTGTACACAGTGATGACATGGGTCCCATTTTGCAGCAGCGGTCTCAATGTTTGTAATGCGGCTTGAGATCAAAAGAAAAGAAAGTGAGCTAGAAAAGTAGGTCAAAAATCCAAGAAAAGAAAGTTTTATAGTACATAGAGGATGACATGGGTCCCATGTGCCAAAGAGTTTACTCAACGCTTCAAAGGGGCCAGGGATCAAAAGTAAAGGCAAGTGACTTAAATATCGGGAGCCAAAAATCAGAGGGTGAAAAAATCCAAGAAAAGTGAACTTTTATAGCACATAGAGGATGACATGCGGGTCCCATGAGCCAGCAGGTTCCTCAACGTTTCAAACGTGGCATGAGATCGAAAGAAAAAGGCAAGTGACGAAATATCAGGAGCCAAAAATAATTCAAGAAAAGAAACTTGATTGTACATAGAGGATGACATGCGGGTCCCATGTGTAAGCAGCTTACTCAACGTTTCCAAGGCGGCAGGGCATCAAAAGAAAAAAGGAAATAGACAAAAATCAGAGAGTGAAAAAAAACCATAGAAAATAAACTTTTATAGCACATAGAGGATGACATGCGGGTCCCACGAGCCAGCAGGTTCCTCAAAGTTTCAAACGTGGCATGAGATCGACGAAAGAAAAAAGGCAAGTGACCAAATATCAGAGCCAAAAATAATCCAAGAAAGAAACTTTATAGTACTTAGAGGATGACATGCGGGTCCCATTTTTCAGCCAGCGGTATCACCGTTTGAGAGGCTGCACGGATCGAAAGAAAAGGCAAGTGACCAAATATCAGAGCCAAAATAATCCAAGAAAAGAAATTTTATTGTACGTAGAGTATGACATGCGGGTCCCATTTTATAGCAGCGGTCTCAACGCTTCCAAGGCGGCACAGTCCAAAACGATCTACTTTCCCCCGAACACTTTGCTATTGTTTTGCCTCTAATTTGTGTATTTTGAATACAACTAACACGGACTAACGCCGTTTTCAGCAGAATTGCTCCGGTGTCTCGTTTTTTGTGCAGAAATTCAACTTTCGGGAAAATCCTCGGAATTTCTTCAGATGGCCCTATTTTACCAAAATATTGACGGAGCCAGAAGGGCAAAGGAGGTGGAGGCCCGAGGGCCCCACACCACATGGCGGCGCGGCCCAGGGGGGCCCGCGCGGCCATGTGGTGTGGCCCCCTCGGCCGGCCTCCGACGCCCCCCTTCGGACTACTTATCGGGTTCGACCTAAAAACGCACAGAGAGAAGTCGACATCGCCAGAAACCCTCCAGAGAGCCGCCACATCGCGAAACTCCGTCGCGGGAGCCAGAAGTCTCCGTTCTGGCACTCCGCCGGGACGGGGAATTGGAGGAGATCTTCACCGCCATCACCGCCAACGCCTCTCCATCAACCAGCAATGTTTCCCCCATCCATGTGTGAGATTCCCCCGCTGTAGGCTGAAGGGGATGGTAGGGATTGGATGAGATTGGTCATGTAATAGTCATAAGAATGTTAGGGCATAGTGCCTAGTATCCGTAGATGTCACTTTTATGATATTGTTGCAACTTGTTATGCTTAATGCTTGTCACTAGGGCCCGAGTGCCATGATCTCAGATCTGAACATGTTATTGTTTCATGAAGATATTCATTGTTTATGGTCTTACCTGCAAGTTGTATACACACGTCGCTGTCCGGAACCAATGGCCCCGAAGTGACAAGAATCGGGACAACCGGAGGGGATGGTAGTGATGTGAGGATCACATGTGTTCACGGAGTGTTAATGCTTTGTTCCGGTACTCTATTAAAAGGAGTACCTTAATATCCAGGTTTCTAGAGGTCTGCACACCGGGCCGGAGATTAAGATGTTGTGCAAGTTTCTCATTGCGAGCATGTACGACTATAT